>OX369286.1:2971571-3416897 GCA_947284805.1 Coleophora flavipennella | reverse complement strand
ATATATTCCCACATATATATATACTGCTAATCAGAATAGCCCAATCTGGGATAGAAATCTAGAGAAAACTCATTTCTACACTCGCGAGCCGATTGCGGCTCGCACACCACTCAACCTCAAAGACATTCATTAAAACGATATCCACGCGGGCGTAGCCGCTGGTAAAAGCTAGTACACAATTTATATTTAAGTCAATCTGTAAGGGTAAATTCACATTGGGGGCGAAGCGAGGCGAAGCTGAGCGTCAATTTCGAGGTGCGTTTAAACAAAAAGATACTTGGATATCATTAGATGACGTTCGATCGATGTGCGCCGTGCCTCTTCGACTTGTTTCGAGTTTTTTTTTGGGGTTTTCAATCGTCTTTTTACTATAATAAAGATTTATTATGTAATCCGTTTCTTCATTTCAGCTCATTTATTTCCCCACCGAGGGGATTGAGCCTACCCTGATTTAGGACGATCGATCGGGCTTTGGTCGTCCACGCGGGTCCGGTGCGAGTTGGTCGACTTCACACACAACCTTCTAATTTCTTCGCAGGCGTGTGCAGATTTCCTCACGATATTTTTCTTCACCGTAAGTGCGTCGGATAAACGTACATATTAAATCGAAATTCTAAAACACGTTGGTACGTGGCAGGATTGGAACCACTACCTCACGGACAGGACTTAGCGACTCTAGCCCTGACTCCACCGACGCTCTTATAAATAAGTAATGCGTTTATTATGAATATTATCCTTCGCTGGGCACCGCTTCGCTCCCAGTGTGAATTAACCCTAACGCATGTGCAATAACGACTACATTTTTATTCCATCGTATACATCGCAGAGCACAAGTAGAGTATAATCACTTAGAAATACGAAATAAATTGTACAGTAGGGCTGTACATACTTTATCGCAAAAACGTACAGTCAACGTCACATCTTTTCGTCCTTGTAATCACCCATAATTGACAGTGAAAATCACGGCCATTATATTCATGAAAAAAAAATTCAAACAATAGTTTCCGCTTTTACGAACCTTGCTAGAATAACTAATAATGCTACTTGATAGTACGACCTGACAAGTACACTAGCTTGATAATGAGTATGTAAAACTGTAACACTAATATGCTGGAAATCCTCTAATGATTAATATTACTTCCTACTTGCATCAGTAAAATCATTGGATACATTTTTTTTGCATTTTTTGTTTTATGGCAACCCGGCTATAGAAGCTGCTCAGAAGTGGCGGGATTTGTGGTGAACGCATTCGCAGTTTTATTTTATTGTTTTTGAATTATTTTGTGTGTGCAATTATATATACTGTGACCGGATGTTCCACCTCAGAATGAGGCTGCTGTAAATACTGTCAAGAACTCCAGAGAAGATTTATAATACACTGGCACTAGCACAACAAATCAAAAAAGAAATGAAGGCTAAATGAAGACTGTCTCAAAAGGGTTTGTACCCAGAGACGTTAAACCAACTGCTCAGAATCCTTCAACAAATAATCGTAAAACTCTTAATTCCAAAATTTGATCTCAATCGTACCGTTCATATAGCCGCTAGGGAAATCGTTTTTGGCAAAAATGTGCTTTTTTTGTAATAAGTATAGTTATTTGGCTAAAATTAGGAAAAAAAAGTAAGCGTGTCAGTTCCGACACGCGACAGAATTACACTCAGCTCAGTACATCAGCTCATATATACGTCCCCACCGAGGGGATACAGTATACCCTGAATTTGGGCGATAGGGCCTTAGTCGACCACTTAGTTGGTCAACTTCACACACAACCTTCGAGTTTCTTCGCAGGCATGTGCAGGTTTCCTCACGATGTTTTCCTTCACCGTAAGAGCGCCGGATAAACGTACTCGCACATATTATGAGATGGAAATTCGAAAACACATTGGTACGTGGCAGGACTCGAACCACGACCTCCCAGATTGAACCAGGCCCTTGCCGTTGCGCCACCGACTGCCTAGGATTTTACTCATGAATCTTAATTTTTTTGGAGCTCGGCCTCCGGCCTTCGGCCTCACAGGGAGCGCTCCGGGCGTTGGCCTACGCGGATCTCGGCCTTCGGTTCGCAGGGAGATCTCCGAGCTTCGCCCTACACGAAGCACGGCTTCCGGCCTCTCATTGGATGGCATGGCCATGTTGCCTTAGCCTTAGTTGACTGAAAAAAACATAATGACGGTAAAAGTTACGGTAACGAGTTACCGATCACTACTTGATTTCATCCCTCCTATATTACTCACTAGCTGTTTCCCGCGGCTTTACCCGAGTGGACAACGTTTCTATTACTATTAGAGGGCTCGCGAGCGTGGAAAAAAATAGCCTATGTGTTAATGTAGGTCCTAATCTGTCTACCTGCCAAATTTCAGCCAGATCTGTTCAGTAGTTTTAGCGTAAAAGAGTAACGGACATACATCCATACATTCTTACAAACTTTCTCGTTTATAATATTAGTAGGTTATCAGGCTCTATATATTAATCAAATTTTAACTCTGCGTTTCTTTTTTTTTAATATGATAAACATCCATCGCATACGTTGGTCACACCCTGGACACTTCATAAAACGGGCCAGAAATGCCATTTCAAAAAAGGAATGATGAAACAAACAAAATGGCGGCAAAATCCTATACGTTCGAGAACCAAACTGTAACCAATATGTATCAATCTGGGTGACTAGGGGGTGAGGTCGCAATCTGTATGATAGTAACAATATAATACACTAAGAAGGATCAATTTAGGACAACTTACTAATGCGCTTGACAAACCAGTCAAAAAAAATCTCTTGGCCCTTGTATCCAATAGCTGCCGCACCAGGTACTAGTTAATAGCTCTCTGATCTGAACAACTAAGTGGATTAACTAACTTATTACGAAGGCCTCTATTTGCACATCAACTCAAACGATGTAACTTCCAAATGGACTGTTAATTAAGGCCATTACCAAAGTATACTCGTATATATTAGTACTAAAGTACAATGTGGACACTCCCTGCCGCTCTCTAGATTGCGACCTCACCCCCTCGTCACCCAGATTGATAAAGATTGGTTACAGTTTGGTTGTCGAACTTATAGGATTTCGCCGCCATTTTGTATGTTCCGTCATTCCTTTTTTGAAATGACATTTCTGACGTATGAAGTGTCCAAGATGTGCCATTACTAACTGCCTTCAATGATGACGATCTGTTCTGGAGAAGTATCTTGGTCCTAAGAGTTTTTAACCCTTAAAAATTTTGTGTTCTCTTACTTTAATGATTTTAACATAATATAGTAATATTGACCTGATGCTGCAGCATCTCTTGGTATCTGCAAGATAACCAACTCCTCGCCAACTTACAACAGAGGTATAGTGTTAGGGCTTATTGGAATAGTCTCAATGAATAGGTGTTAAATAGGACATGGTAACCTTGACGTGATGCTGCAGCATCTTCTGGTATCTGCAGGATACCCAACTGCTTACCAACTTACAGCAGAGAAATCGTGTTTTCGGATACGTAAAGTTTAAAAAGCATGAAAAAAAACTTAAATAAAAAAACTTATAAACCCTTCACAAAAAACCTATTAAAATTAGAAAATAATATTATGTTTAGGCCGCTTAAATTTTATATAAGTAGTTATATTTTGATCTAATAGTTATAGCGTATGAAGACCGCTAAGTAAATAAAAACAGAATACAACTTATTTACTTTACTACAACTAATAACTAATAAAATAATCGGCCCTCCTACGCGACGACTTTTAGATCAAAATATAAATACTTATATTGAACTTAAAGAGCCAAAACATATTATTTACTACTTAAGAGGTATTTTGTCGGGGGTTTTTTAAATTTTTAATAACTATATGTAATATGTCAATGTGTTTGTCTATACGTATTTATAGAGCGCACAATGTATTGTGCACAAAAGGCATATGTCACGAAACTGAGACATGGTCGCTTACTTTGGGCACCATAAGAAGGCTCAAAATCACCCAAACGGGCGACTTAGAAGTTTTCCTACTCGATCGTATCAGAAATTTGGAGATCCGTATTATGAGAACCGATATAGTTCACAGAATAGCTAAAATTAAGTGGCAGTGGGCGGGGCACACAGCTCGTAGAGCAGATGGCCGTTGGGATATTAAAGTTCTCGAGTGGCGACCGTGCACCGAAAGACGTAGCGTAGGCAGGCCTCCCACTCGGTGGACCGACTACCTGGTGAATGTCGCTGGAAGCGGTTGGATGCGAGTGCGTAGGACAGGTCGTTGTGGAAATCCTTACGACATATTTCAGCTGATACGATACTTTGACTTCGACTTTGGCTTCTATCATCAGTCCAACACTACGCCACCCGGCCTGCGGCCACCTGAGAACTTTCGATCATTAAGGCTATCAATATTTAAATTTTCTGTAAACCCATCATCAATAAGCGGATCAAATCGGAATGTTTAAATTTGCTGCCACAGTGATCACAATTCTAAAAAATAAAGAAATATTTTTTTTCATCATCATCATCATCATATCAGCCACAAATCGTCCACTGCTGGACAAAGGCCTCCCCCAAGGATTTCCACTACGACTGGTCCTTTTTATCGATTTTTTTTTATCCACAAACATTTTTTCCACTGCCACTGATCTAGATTTTTAATTGAGGCTTTAAGATGGCTCAATCCGAGCAGGTTGATACGTGTTAAAATTATATCAAACGTAAGTCTATTCAATCCAAGTTCAAGTTAACGCGGGCTTCAACTCGGCTGTTAAGTTGAAACCGAACGCCCAATTCTCGATTTTTACATGTTTTTATTACTTTTCTTCATTTCCAATTAATGAGTTAAAAAAAAATGTGTTCAATTAAAATGAAAAGTCTTAAAATTACCAATTTTTGTGTGTTGGTTTCATTCAACATTAACTATTTGTTTTTGAGAAATTTTGCATTTAATGCCAAAAACTGGGTCAACAGTATATTTTTTATAACAAAAGTGGTAATAATTTTTAAAAAGGTTTTCAATTAAATCGTTTTTTTTATTACTTTTATAATATAATATATTTTTTCCATGGTGATATCTTTACACAGTCTTTCAATAATTTGAATTTGAATTTAGTCACTTGACCCATTCTAAGGCCTTAAAGATATTTTCAAGCTTTCTTTGTCTAAAGTGGCGTCTTCGACTCAGTTAATTCAGTATCTAAACCATACAAATTTCAATCTAGTGTAGCTTGGTGCGCAGTTATTCGTTCTCCTTTCATCCGATCTTCTTTTCATTCCATCTTTTTCTTCTTTATAACGCATGCGCTGACATTAGTTTCACCATTTCGTTTCTTTTTTTTTCTTTCGTTCCTGTTTCTCCACATTAAGACCCATCTCGGGTCTTTATTTCATCTTTGTTAAATTCCGATTACCCGAAGCACGCATTTATTTCGAAGCTCACGCCCTAACTAAATACTACTATACTTACCTAAGCCGTGCCACACTAGTTGACCAAGAGCAAGATCCGTTATAGGAATAAGTTGACATAATTTACTTTCCAAAATCCAAGCATATACTTCAGGAAAGTTGAAGTTGACGTCACGTTTCAAATTCAAAATTCAAAGGCAACACCTCGTTCGCGGTGATTACCTTTGTGCCCCCACTTGAGCTCGACTCCCAAACGCAATGTCCCCACCCGACACTCAGTTTCCTGTTCTCCATATTTGTGTAGAAGTGAGTGGTGGTGACCGCAGGTCGGGTGGCGTAGTGTCGGACTGATGATCAAAGTCAAATTCGAAGTCAAAGTGTTTTATTACTTGACTACGAAAAAAGGAGGGTTATGTTTTTGACAGTCTATGTATTTATGTATGGATGGATGTTCATCCTGTTCCCTCGTATTTCCTAAACCACTAAACCGATCTTTACAAATGTGGTGTCTTTGGATTCGTGCCATATTTTTTTTTAATATTCATATCATGTTTGGTATTAAAAGAAAGGTCCTGACGAGATTCTTAATATATATACATTGCGTATGCAAATATTTTTAATTTCTTAGCGACCACCACAGGCGATATTATGAGACGACTCAATGTACGCGCGCTGCAATCAAGCAACACGACAGTGTCAATTTGCGTATGGCATTCTGCGTAGACACCATGCGTCATTGTGCGTTTGGCTACCTAAATGTGTCATTATGCGAGTAACCCGACACGCGGCCACGGGTAGCGAGGTGGGGTGGCGTTAAGCTCTGAGCACAAAAAATATGGAAATAAAATAAAAGTTTAAAAAGCTTAAACCCGACTACGAAAAAGTATGAAAACAAGAATTTCCCTCCTGAAATCACGGCCTTTATTTTTCCCTACGTAGTCGGGTTTTAGTTTTTTAAACTTTTATTTTATTCTATGTATGTAGGTATAAAAAGTAATAAATATGTAGAGCGTCGGTGGCGTAATGGCTAGGGCCGCCGCCTCCTGTCCGGGAGGTCGTGGTTCGAACCTGCCAAGTACCAAAGTGATTTCGAATTTAGATTTCTTAGGTACGTTTATCCGACGGCTTTTATGGTGAAGGAAAACATCGTGAGGAAACCTGCACACGCCTGCGAAGAAACTCGCAGGTTGTGTGTGAAGTCGACCAACCCGCACTGGGCCCGCGTGGTCGACTTAGGCCCGCGTGGTCGACTTAGGCCCGATCGCCCTAATTCAGGGTAGGCTGTATATGAGCTGATATGATATGATGATGAGGTATAAAAAAATACTTAAGATGTCATACAATATCATGTCTTCTTGCTGCAGAGATTGTCCATGGCAATCCAGACATTCAGGTAGTATCGACAACAAGCATATTATAGTTTTGCGTTAATATTTTTTTAGAGTTATTAAAGTGCTAATGATATTTTAAGGTGTGATTTTAAATCGACTTTAGAATAAGTAGGAATCAAATAAACATATTTTTTTAAGATATCTCATAGAAGCCAGTTTTGTACTTAGTAAGGAAAGACCAAGTTTTTTTTTACTAATGTGTTTTCCTAATATTTTTCTTGTGCTCTACAAGTCTACAGTCCATTCTGAACCACTTATTAAAATATATATGAACAACCCCGGCCCGCGGGCCCGGTGCGGTCCGCCCCAGCTTTTAATGCGGCCCGCGGAGCATGTTAAAATCGCACGCGAAAAGTAATTACTTTCAATACATGAGAGTACATTACGACTACATGAAAGTGAGAGAGACCATTCTGCTAGATAGCTAGATTCAATAATAAATCGTAAAAATTGATACATGAAAAATGATTTGCGTAATTAATGACATATGTCATTATTATTTTAAGACTAACAAGTAATTTTGACTATCACACTATCACACTAATCCTTACTAATATTATAAATGTGAAAATGTGTTTGTTTGTATGTTTGTTTGTTTGTTTATTACCTTTTCACGCTTTAACGCCTTGACCAATCTTTATGAAATTTAGCGTGCAGGTAGCCTGTGTCCCGGGGAAGGACATAGGCTTTTTTATCCCAGGAAAATAGCATAATCTGATGCAGTTCCTGAGGGAGCTAAAAAAATACTCGATTGTTGTGATTTTTTGCACAGGGATGGTTGAGTAGGTGGGAACCGACATAATTTACTAAGACAGTCATAAAAACGATGTACACGCGGGCGGAGCCGCAAGAAAAAGCTAGTTATATTATAAAGGTGAAAATTTGTGAGTGTATATGTTTGATACTTCTTCACGCAAAAAATGTATCTGGCTGAAATTTTTAAGGTAGACAGATTAGGACCTGGATTAACACATAGGCTACTTTTTATCACGCTCACTGCGCACCCTCGAAAACTCAAAGAAACGATGTCCACGCGGGTGAAGCCGCGGGAAACAGCTAGTAAAATATAAAACAAGCAACAAAGTCAGACTCAGTCAAAAAGCCCGCCACGAAACACCCCTGATACCTAAAACGCTGGCAGCGTTGGCACGTTGAATCGCCAGCGAACAGCGCAGCATCAGGTACATAGCAATAAAAAATTGATTTTTTTTCTTTGATGAAAGTAAAATCTGTAAAACTCTTTGCGCCTATGTATTAGTGGTATTGAAAGAAGAACATACTAATAATAAGATCATCAGTGACATTGATTCCAATATTGGACTGTAGATGGCGAGACCACGTCGGGGTCACCACTGTAGATGGCGAGACCACGTCGGGGTCACCACTGTAGATGGCGAGACCACGTCGGGGTCACCACTGTAGATGGCGAGACCACGTCGGGGTCACCACTGTAGATGGCGAGACCACGTCGGGGTCAATACTGTAGATGGCGAGACCACGTCAGGCTCACCACTGTAGATGGCGAGATCACGTCGGGGTCTCCAATTTAGAAACGGTGTGTTCCTAAATGAGAAGAGCAAAGGGAGATATCTCCGTCAGGCGAAGTGGTATGCCTGGGGTCCGGCCGTAGACCAATCTTTGATAATTGGTATCTTTACGTATACTCAGCGCTGAAGAAATAATTTATCTTATCTTCTTAATATATATAAATCTCGTGTCACAATGTTTGTCCTCAATGGACTCCTAAACCACTTAACCGATTATAATAAAATTCGCACACCATGTGCAGTTCGATCCAACTTGAGAGATAGGATAGGGTAGGGTAGGGTAGTGTAGGTCGGGTAGTGTAGAGTAGTGTAGGGTAGGGTAGTGTAGTGTATGTAGGGTAGGGTAGGGTAGTGTAGGGTAGGGTAGGGTAGGGTAGTGTAGTGTAGTGTAGGGTAGGGCAGGGCAGTGTAATGTAATGTAAGGCGGTACGAAGTTCGCCGGGACAGCTAGTATTTTATAAGAATAAAGTAAACAATCTTTTTTACAACTACCTTTAACTAGAGCCCGCAACTTTGTTACGAACTTTAAGCTTAGCTCGAAACTTTCTAAAGGTTGCCCATTTTATGATTATTTTTTATTATATCATCTCATATACGTCCCCACCGAGGGGCTCGAGCCTACCCTGAATCAGGGCGATTAGGCCTTAGCCAACCACGCGGGCCCAGTGCGGGTTGGTCGACTTCACACACAACCTTCGAGTTTCTTCGCAGGCGTGTGCAGGTTTCCTCACGATGTTTTCCTTCACCGTTAAAGCAATCGGTAAGTACGTATATGTACGTAAGTTTTTGAAAAACTCATTGGTACATTGGCCGTCCAGATTTGAACCCGGTACCTCTGGTTAGTTGGACCGAGTCGTTACCGGTTGAGCCACGGACGCTTTTTTTTGCCAAGGTTGCCCATATTTGCCTTAAAATATCAGAGGTACTCGTAATTTTTACAGCCTTAACTAAGCTCAAACACCGCTCCGTACAGCCTCTGAGAACCTTAAAACTTATACGCACACAGGGTAGGTAGGTATCTAGCCCTCCTAACCCAATAGGGATGACGAATGCTAGTCATCTGATTTACTTTTTATCATTTGTCAAAAACGACAAGCTATGTTCTAAAAATGTTTCAAATACCTAGGCGTGACGTCATAGTTTAGCAGCGTCATTTATGTACTCATTTTGTGATTTTGGTGAATTAAAAATAGAAGACTTGATGGAAAACAAAACGAGTAAGATTTTCCGAAATTTAAATAGGAGGGCAATTTAGTGATCAAGAGTTTTAATTTATTTCTGATGCTGTCACACCCCTATTGGACCTGTTGAAATTCGATGATATATCTTCGACCTACTTCAATAAACAGCCCACTGTTTACGGAGAAACTCAACTCATCTGTGTCCCGTTGAAATGGAGCTCCACCCACAAATGGCTCCGATTCGTTGCTCTGTGGTCGCATTTATCACCGAGTCGGTTATCCTTAACAGTTATGATTAAACGGTGGGCTCCTTCGGGTCCATGGTACCCCCCCCCCCCTCTCTTCCCCCTCCCAGAATGAATGGGGACCAATAAATGAAAATGGAGTGGTGAGGCTTTATGAACTCTGATGTTTTCATGTCTCGGTATTGTTATGTTAATGAGTATTATTTATTTCACTCCCACATTTCGGTGTAGCGGTGTTTATTACGAAATAAAACGGAATGAAATTCTTTTTTGGCGCTTTAGCAGATATTGTTTTTTCTGATGACGGTCTTTTGCGAATTTTCTTTTCATCCGGTTACCCAAGAACTAGGGTAATGTTTTTTTTTACTTTCTCGAGCCCGTAGTGCGCGGTACGTACTACGTACGTAGAGTAGAGTGAGGAAGTATCATTATCGCAAATAAAAAAGATTTTCGTCGCCACAACATAATATGATATTTGTGGCTTGTTAAGTTACCATAAAAATGATTTTTTTTTTAAGATTTAGCTATATGTTATACTATGTGCAGCAAAATTTAATTATGATAAACAGAGTTAAGCTATATATAAGAATCTCTGATAATAAATAAAAATACCAACTACTAATTATTCTTTCAAAAAATATACGACTGCATCTCCCAGACAACCAAATTCAAAATTTTAAAAATGATTCTATCAAGAGAATCTAGTCACAAACTGTAAAGATCGATCGGCAAGGAGACTCTTATCAGGAGCAAGAAAACCGCCACAATAGGTACAAATCTTTGAGCATGTGTCACTTTGGAACTACATTATGATTACGGAAATCTGATAAACTACAAACACATCAGCTACTATACGTCCCCACCGAGGGGCTCGAGCCTACCCTGAATTAGGGCGATCGGGCCTTAGTCGACCACGCGGACCCAATGCGCGTTGGTCGACTTCACACACAACCTTCGAATTACTTCGCATGCGTGTGCAGGTTTTCTCAAGATGTTTTCCTCCACTGTAAGAGCGTCGGAAAAACGTACATAATCTGAAATCTAAATTCGAAATGTGGTACTTGGCAGGATTCGAACCACGACCTCCGGGACAGGAGGCGGCGGCCCTAGCCGTTACGCCACCGACGCTTTTTTAAAAACAAATATTCAGCGCTAAAGCGGGAAAATGCTAAAGTCTACCAAAACCCAAATTGATATTTTTAAACAAAACGTTTTCCAATAACGTATTACACTGCTCGTGTGTTAAAAAACCGGTCAAGAGCGAGTCTGACTCACACTCTGAGGGTTCCATACTGCTACATCTCTCCACACAACTAAAGTACAGTGTAAACTCTGTAAAACGTCACTCGATATAACGATTCGCTCTTTGAAACGTCAAAATTTTCTGGCTTCAGTTGGTTTACTTTGACGCTAATTTCTCTCTGTATATCGAAAACTCTTAATAACGTCACAAAATGCCCGGTCCCCTGAGTGTCGCTATACAGAGTTTACACTGTATATTATATATTAGTACTGAACACAACTATGACAATGATACCTTTTCACATTACAAATAAAAGAGATAAACGCGAGCAACAGAAATATATTTTTTTTATTGAGTTCGGACCACTTAGCGCGAGTACAACTCGCACTTAGCCGGTTTTTAATTTTTTTTGTTTTATTTCAGGATTAGTACTATAATCACACCAAGTTTTACGCTCATATATATTATCGTTTTTAAGATAGGGCTTAATCAAAATGTACCAAAAGGCGACCGAGCGATGCTCGGCTCGGTGTCATCTCAGGCATGTGATTATTTTTTTGTAATACCGTAATTTCAGAATAAACAACTTGAAATTAAACCTATAACATGAAAAATAAGTTAAAAAAATTCAAGTTTTAAACTCGGGCCACTCGGTTTGTGAGTTAAGCTCCGTAACCACTGAGCCAAAAACGCTTTAGATAGATTTGTGAAAATATGATACTTATTATACTTATGATACTTATTATTCAATTTTATATGGCATCTTTGATGCTTCTATACCCCAAAAAATTAGACGTAGTACACCAAGTAGGCGGTATCCTTGCTGGTTCACGCCTGATATTATCCACCTCCTAAGAAGAAAAGCCGAATCTCATCGCGTATGGAAAATTACGAATTCCAAAGACGCTTATGAGTGTTTTAGTTGCTTAAGAGCTGAGGTTAAGAATAATATTACTTGTGCTTATGATAACTATGTAAAGTACATTCAAAAAAATATCAAGTCTGACCCTCGCTCCTTCTGGCGACACATACAAAGTCTCAGAACACTTAGTGGATTCGAACCTAAAGTCAGCTACGAAGGCAAAGAGTACAAGGGTATAGATGCTGCTAATGCATTTTCTGACTATTTCTCTAGTGTGTTCCTTCCAGATGCTCCCACTCTAGATGATAATATCCTATACTCTGGTGGTAGTTCCTCACAATCTGCAAACCAAGTCCACATATCGAATATAACCCCTGAGGATATACAACAAGGGATTAAATGCCTAAAAGGAAACTGCGCAGTAGGACCAGACAACGTCCCGTCCTTTATTATAAAGGGATGTAGTGATTACTTAATTACTCCAATGGCATTTATTTATAATTTAGCCTTAAAGACGGGTAGATATCCCCAAAAGTGGAAAATTTCCAGTGTTACACCCATACCAAAGACTGGAGATAAGGCAAAGGTTGAGAATTATAGACCGATTGCAATATTGTCAACGCTCGCTAAGTTATTTGAATTAATTTTACTCAAAAAAATAACGCCTCAAATACAGCCATTTATATCAGACTCCCAACATGGATTTAGATCTAATAGATCTGTTACTACTAATTTGTTAACTTTAGTTGATATTATTGCGGAAAGTCTCGATGCAGGTTCCCAAGTCGATGTAGTTTATTTTGACTACAATAAAGCGTTTGACAGGGTAGATAACGATGTTCTTCTTGGTGAACTCTCGAATATTGGATTCTCGCCTTTGCTTTTAAAGTTATTTAGCAGTTACTTAAAGAATCGCTTACAGTTTGTTCGTCATGGCTGCTATGTTTCTCTATTCTATGAAACTAGATCTGGAGTAAGTCAGGGCTCAATATTGGGACCTCTCCTTTTTGGAATCATGGTAAATGGCATAAGCACAGTTCTAAAAAATGCTTCCTGCTTACTTTATGCGGATGATCTCAAGCTGGTGCAAGTAGTAAAAACTACAAACGACACAGTTTTACTACAACGAGACATCGAGGCAGTTTTGCAGTGGAGCAATGAAAAAAAATTAACATTTAATACGGCCAAATGCAGTATGATGACTTTCACCCGCTCTACAAACCCGATTTGTGCCGATTATCTCCTTGGAACAGATACACTTCTACGAGTGTACACAACCAAAGATCTGGGGGTCATATTCGATCCACGACTTACATTTCATGATCATATAAGATATCTCACCAAAGACTGTTTCCGCAAATTAGGTTTTATAATTAGGAGTGCTCGTGATTTCAATGACATCAAGACCATGAAACTCTTATACACTGCTTTTGTCAGGAGTAAAGTTGAAACCTATTCATTGCTTCTTGAAAAAATACAGAAATCTTTCTTAAGATTTCTGTACAAAAAACAATTTGGTTACTACCCTTTTTTGTACCCAACAAATTTTCTGCTCGGTACATTAGGATTCAATTCTTTAGAGGTGAGGCGTAATCATTCGTTGCTCACCTACATCTGTCACATTCTACGAGGAGAATCTGATTGTCCGGAACTGGTTTCTAAAACCGTGAGGCTTGCTGTCCCTACTATCCCGCGAAACGAAATCAGCTCGCGGCGCCCCCGTAGTTTGCTAGCGGTTCCGCCTTGGCGCACTGAGGCCAGACGCAACTCACCCTTAATACGTGCCTTGGTACTCCTCAATAACTATTCAATATCCAAGAACACTCAGTTTGATATTTTTAGTGATTCATGGCGAAGTATATCTGAAGCTTGCCTAAGTTTATGTGAGAGCATTGACAATAGGCCAACAACCTGTATCTCTTAGTTAAGTTTTGTTATAAACATACAATAGCGTTAAATTTAATCTTAAGTTAGAATACAGTGCTTTGGAAGTTTTCTGTAAGCTGTATTTTTCTTGAATAAATAAATAAATAAATAAATTATATCCTAGTGTATGCAGGCCTCCCACGCAGTGGACCGACGACCTGGTGAAGATCGCGGGAAGCCGACGGATGTGGGCAGCGCAGGACCGGTCTTCGTGGAAATCCTTGGGGGAGGCCTTTGTCCAGCAGTGGACGATTTTCGGCTGATGATGATTATATCCTCACTTTATTATATTATTACTTCACCAATAAGCGCCGTTCGCGCCTGCGCGCTGTGCGTACACCCTTTTACCTACCTAATTTTGTTGCTAATTTTATTTTGAACTTGCTTTTGCCTGCGTGAACATCGTTTTTATGACAGTCCTTGAGGATGAGTGGTGCGCAAGCCGCAAACGGCTCGCGAGCGTAGACGTGCGTTTTCTCCAGATCCCTTAGGAACTATGTCGGTCTATTCTGATTATCAGTGTATGTCCCTTCCCACACCCTCAACCGGTTCTATACAAAAAAACAGTATTCCTTTGCTCCATTGCGACGCTGACGTGGAGCGAGCGTAAAAAGGAGTTTTCCCCCAGATCCCTAGGCAACTATGTCAGGATATTCTAATTAGTAAATTATGTCATTTCCCACCCCTCAGCCATTTCTGTGCAAAATATCACAACAGTCCATTGCTTCGTTGAGTTGTTAAAGAAATTAACCAAAAAAGAGTATTTTTCAGTTCCCTTAGGAATTGCATCGGGCTATAAGTTTAAGTACTTTTCATTGACACAGGCTACTTGCATGCCAAATTTCATCAAGATTGGTTGAGGTGATGAAGCGCGACAAGGTTACAAACAAACAAACACATTTTTATATTTATAATATTAGTAAGGAAGTAAGGATTGTAGGTAAGTTGAAATATTATCTAAGTGTGTTTGTAAAATCCAAAGTTTTATCTGTTTATTGTTTTTGCGAAATATAGGAAATAACCATACTCACTATTAAATACAAAAAGACTGACCAAGTTTGACGCCCGTATTTACAACGCCGTAAAAATACAACAAAAATGATTTTTTTTTTTTATTCAGTTCGGACTTCTTAACGCGAGTAGGGCTCACACATGGCCAATTTTCATTATTTGGTGTTTTACTTTATAATATGTATGGTATAGGCTTTCTTCTATATTGTCAATGTCTTTTTTATGTTGTGATGCAAAAAAGAATATTGAATCACACCAGGTTTTACGCTTGCATGTGTTACCGTTTTCACGTTAGAGCTTAATCAAAAATACCTCTAGAATACCTAAATTACTTCATGTTAACATTGTATAAGACTTCATGATAACATTGTGTATATAACTGTTTGTTTTCCCAAATAAACTTAAAAAATATATTAATAAAAATGAAAAAAAAAGGAGACCCTTCTATTTTTTGCACGTTTTGTAATCTTCTTCTTTGCGTGTCGATGACAAATTTGTAATCTTCTTCTTTGCGTGTCGATGACAAATTTGTAATCTTCTTCTTTGCGTGTCGATGACAAATTTGTAATTTTCTTCTTTGCGTGTCGATGACAAATTTGTAATCTTCTTCTTTGCGTGTCGATGACAAATTTGTAATTTTCTTCTTTGGGTGTCGATGACAAATTTGTAATCTTCTTCTTTGCGTGTCGATGACAAATTAAATCATTCCGGCCCAGAACTTAGCCACTTCGACTGCACTATTTGTGGCGTCCATTAATAATGTTTTGTAATTATAATTAGTATTTGTTGTTATAGCGGCAATAGAAATACACATTCTGTGAAAAATTCAACTTTCTACCTATTATAGTTTGAAATACAGCCCGCTAGCAGACGGACAGATGGACAAATGGACAGACAGCGGAGGCTTAGTAATAGGGTCCCATTGTTCACCCTTTTGGTGAACGGAACTCTAAAAACGCAAATGGTAATCAAAACGTATTCTTTAACAGCGATATAAAACGCGATTAAACTACACAAAACAAAACAAACATTAATTTTAAACTTGCTAAACCCATACTAAATCAAGATTAGCACACAAAAAATATAGTAATTCCAACTAGGAACACAATGTTAAAATAAAACCATCTGTTATAAGTTATAACAAAATGCTATCCGCCTTACTGATTCAGAACAATTAGTTTTCAAATCCAACTTGCGACTTTGTCCCTTACGGTCGGGACCGCGCTTAGAACGTTAATAATGTTAATAATTTATGATCTGGTGAACCACACCGCGTTAAGGACTAGAGCCCTGTTGTTGGGCCCCAAGTTCCATGTTTAGTCCCAACTGCCTCCTGATAGAGGGAGAACACGACATATTTAAGGCACACCCTAGACACTTCATACAACGGGCCAGAAATGACGTTTCAAAAGTATCAATCTGGGTGACGAGGGGATGAGGTCGCAATCTAGAGAGCGGCAGGAAGTGTCCATGCTGTATGTTAGTACTAATATACATATTACTTTGGTTTAGGACAACAGAATAGTGAAAGAGCTTGCAGGGACACATTAGTGTCAGCACTTTTTGTAGCAAGGCGAGGCTCGCCCGTTTCACATACAGAGCCGGCAGTTGCCTCCCGTCCGCGCTCTAGTTAACCAGTGACCACAGTACTCTAATTGTATAACTAGTGCCTATCTAGTAGAAATAAAACAGACATTTTAATGTGTTACAATACAATGTAAAACGTTTTAATCTTGTTTCACTAAACACCTATGACTTTAAGGAGTGATAGTAATCAAAGGGCAATGGAGTGTGCTATGCTTGGAGTTTCTCTGCGTAATCGAATCGGAAACGAGGAGATCCGCAGGAGAACCAAAGTAACCGAAATAGCTCACAGAATCGCTAAACTGAAGTGGCAGTGGGCAGTGCGCATAGCTCGTAGAACAGATGGCCGACGGGGTAGTAAAGTTCTAAAGTGGCGACCGCGCATTAGAAAACGTAGCGTAAGCAGATTTCTCACGCGTAGACCGACGAGCTGGTGAAGATCGCGGGAAGCCGATGGATGCGTGGAGTCGTGGAAATCCTTGGGGGAGGCCTTAGTCCAGCAATGGACGATTTTCGGCTGATATGATGATGATGAGTAATCGTTAGGTAGATCAGGATTTTGGATTTACCTACGTACGGACAGTTTATTTAGCGTACGGACAGTGGATAAATATACACCGCACGGACAAGCTTTCGATCAGTGGTGTGGAAGCTATTTATACTGAAAACTGTAAAAAAGTATGTCGCTGCACCGAAAAACCTCAATGGTTCTGGTGAAAACTCAATTAAGACCAGGATATTTGAGTGTAGTAGGCATTTAGCGCTGCCTTACTCCCCGCGTGACTAGATCCGCTAAGTATTCGATCAAATGATACATTATGTCATACTTAAGTTTTGTATATCTACTTTTATTTATCTTTTTCATATTTTTTGGGATATTCAAAGCTAAAAATATGCACATACAGCATCTTGTCAGAGGTCTTAAACGTGCCTTCAATGTTTCTCTCTGTAAGGTTGGTAGATTTTCTCTAGAATCCTGACCTCCACCAAGCTGGAGGTGTAGAATATAGCCTAAAAGGGGTCATCTTTGGGTTTAAGCTTCCCCTTGTGTATATATCATCATATTAGCTTAAATACGTCCCCACCAAGGGGCTCGAATCCATCCTTAATTAGGGCAATCAGACCTTAGTCTACCACGCGAGCCCAATGCGTGTTGGTCGACTTTACACACAACCTTCGAGTTTCTTTGCAGGCGTGTGCAGGTTTCCTCACAATGTTTTCCTTCACCGTGAGGGCGTCGGATATACGTACATATCAAATAGAAACTCGAAAAAATATCTGTACGTGGCAGTACCGCTACCTTATGTAGGACCTATCGGACTAGAGAAAACGATCCTAGCCGCTGCGCCACCGACGCTCTTAAACGTAAATAAATTCTTTATTGTACACAAATATTTACACGATAAACACTTTGAAAGGACGTATACAAAGGTGGACTTATCTCTCTAAGAGATCTCCTCCAGCTAACCTTACCTAGACTTTCAAGTATTAGTAGTAGTAGTTGTAGCCATATATTAAACCGGTCTCCCAATAAAAATAAGTAAATAATAATAAATAATAAATTTTTATTTCATTACAAAAAACACAGTTAAACGATAATACAGTAAGTAGTGGTCCCCACACTAGGCTAGGCCTGTATCGTGGGGGCCAAAAACAAAAGCTTTACCAGGCTACAAACATGACATACAAAGAGAGTACTAAGAGAGGTACTTAATTTTATTAGTTATGAGATATGTGAAGGAATTTATAAAAAGACATAATATAAATGTATGTGTGTATGTGTTGTAGGTATCCTTATAACTTAAAGAAAAAGTGTGTGTATGGGTGTGAGTGTATTCAAGTCTCACCATCAATGAAAGAAAAACACAACATTTAGATTTCCCAATAATTGAAGACCAACTTTATTTACCTAACCTTAACCACTTTACCTTTTTACCTTTCTTTCATAGGTAAAGTTACCTCCATCCAAATTGTATTTTTTCCATGTTCGATCAGCTGTGCTAATCCACAGATAATAATCTCCGGAACGATAAATAATTAAAAGGCAAGGATGCGTGCGCGCGCTCGGTGTGGAGCGGTTAAGGCTTATTCCATTTGACTGTATTCAGCGGCTGTTGTAACTAAATTAACAAAGTGCTTTACAAATTCAGGGATCTTATATATTTTCTTACTTACTGTACAATGTACGCAATGTCTGCTTAGTTACATAAATGCTCCATAGATGGCAGGACTTGTATTATAGAACGCACTATCGATGCGTTCGATTGATTTGGTTCCTATGCATGGTTTTTAAGGGTAGGGCGTCGCTCCGAAGTGCTCCGATGTGCTTTTAAGGTGACTTAGCTGTCAAAGCTTAGGGGGAGTCTTAATGGGTAGTGTGGTCTTGGGCCTGTGCATATTTATTTATATGTACCTTATGTATATAATAAAAAAAGCGTCGGTGGCTCAACCGGTAACGACTCGGTCCATCTAACCAGAGGTATCGGGTTCAAATCTGGACGGCCAATGTACCAATGAGTTTTTCTTACGTACATACTTACCGATTGCTTTAACGGTGAAGGAAAACATCGTGAGGAAACCTGCACACGCCTGCGAAGGAACTCGAAGGTTGTGTGTGAAGTCGACCAACCCGCACTGGGCCCGCGTGGTCGACTAAGGCCTAATCGCCCTGATTCAGGGTAGGCTCGAGCCCCTCGGTGGGGACGTATATGAGCTGTAATGATGATGTATATAATGAGTATGTATGCATATAGGCGCAGGACTGTGAGTCCCACAGAACCAGTGCAGCCGGGTTGTTACTGCGTATGCGTAAATGCATTCTTCTCCTCCCCTCCTCCGCAGTCCGAAGGGGAAAAAAGTCTCGATATATTCACCACCGTGGAAAAGAATCTGGTAGTTTCCTTTAGGAACCCTTGCACCCCTTCGGGTTCCTGGATAACCAGAGGTTGTTCACTTACTAAAAAAAATTCGAGCGAGACCTACAGTACTCGCATATGATGTGTAAGATGTGACAAAATACTTAAAAGGACGGCAAAGATACGGCAGACTAGGCTGTATGGTCATAGATACCTTTGCCTTTTCCGCGCTTTTAAAGCCTGAAAAAAGGACGGCAAAGATACGGCAGACTAGGCTGTATGGTCATAGATACCTTTGCCTTTTCCGCGCTTTTAAAGCCTGAAAAAACGCGACTTCCTGTTACACATTTCCGTCCCATTTCACGAAATCACTCCCACAAATTGCAGGAAAGCGAGAGCAAAGATGTTACACATCAAAAAGCTGTCAATAATTTTACGATATTTCCTCAGCGTGCAAAAATACGAACTATTCATTTGAAGTTTAATTTATAACAGCACCAAAAAGTATTATTCTAAACTAAAAAAAAATTGTGTCTGCCCTGCGTGCATCATGATTTGAATGTTAAGACAAAAGACAAGTGACGATAAAACTTGTTGTTGTGAGCATGAGGCCGGCATTAGGCACTTGTACCTAAGTATAATTATACTCCCTGGTGGGTTTGACATCATCATCATCATCATATCAGCAGACGGACGTCCACTGCTGGACATAGGCCTCCCCCAAGGCAAAGTATATATAATATATTAGTACTAACATACAGTATGGACACTCCCTGCCGCTCTCTAGATTGTGACCTCACCCCTTCGTCACCCAGATTGATACATATTGGTTACAGTTTGGTTTTCGAACATATAGGATTTTGTCGCCATTTTGTTTGTTTCGTCATTCCTTTTTTGAAATGTCATTTCTGGCCCGTTGTATGAAGAGTCCAGGGTGTGCCCAAGGATTTCCACGACGATCGGTTCTGCGCTGCCCACATCCAGCGGCTTCCCGCGACCTTCACCAGGTCATCGGTCAACCGAGTGGGGGGGCCTACCTACGCTATGTTTTGAAGTGCGCGGGTGCCACACGAGAACTTTACTGCCCCAAATGTCGGTTTTTGTGGTTCTCCTACGGATCTCCTCGTTTCTGGTTCGATCACGTAGAGAAACTCTGAGCTCCGGAGTTTGACAATCAGTACTAAATACTACCGACTGCCGTCTAAGATAAGCTATAAAAAGGCTATTTTGCGGACTAATTCGTTAAGCCGTTACGACCTTACCGGGGAGGGAAGAAAAGGGGGATTTTAAATACGTCGGAGTGGGGGATTACGCCGGCGGGGAGGTGAAAAGGGAGGAAAAAAGGCTTATCCGAAAATGTAGGTGCTTATTCATGAAGATTATATTTTTTCTTAAATGATGTAATAGATTAAAATTTTGTTTCTATTAATATTAAAATAATATGGAAAGTTTTCGTTCTTTCGTTAGAAAATTGAATACAGATTTTATTTTTAATCCCTACGATAGGGTTACAGCTAATCACACTAATATTATAAAGGCGAAAGTTTATGAGTGTGTGAGTGTGTATGTTTGTTACTGATAAGGACCTGGAATAACACATAGGCTACTTTTTTTCACGTTCGCGAGCCACTAGCGGCTCGCGCACTGCGCACCCTCAAAAAGTCATAGAAACGTTGTCCACGCGGGTGAAGCCGCGAGAAACAGCTAGTAGTAAAATAATAAGAAGATTTAACTTTTAATCCCTACGATAGGGTTATAGCTAATTCATAATAAATTTTCTGTTGTTTTAATCCCCGTCGGGTAATTTAGGTTAAGTTAGGTTGTCCTTAAACGCGTCCCTACCTAAGCAAAACCGGTCAAGTGAGACTCGGTATCACACAAACATGGTTCCGTACCAAAACTTTAACTATCAACAGAACAAGACATCTCAGTACATGCTTTGTAATATGTTTTTCAAACTATACTACGGTGTTCAATAAGTAGTGAGAATGAATAAGATGCAGTTAACTTTTGACAAAACTTATTTTATTTTTCGACGTAGTCACCTTTTAATAATACACATTTAGAAAATCTCTTCTCTAAACCTAATATTCCATTTTTAAAAAAGTCCTCGTCCTGACCCTCTAAAAACTCTTGTACGGCGGCGATCACTCCATCATCATCATCAAATTTCTGGCCTCTAAGATGTTCTTTTAAACGGGGAAATAAATAGAAGTCACTAGGAGCAAGGTCTGGAGAGTATGGGGGATGTTCCATCAATTCGAAGCCAGCGTCTTTGATTGCAGCCATGGCAACTCTGGACTTGTGAGCTGGAGCGTTATCTTGGTGAAAAAGCACAACTTTCGCAAGTTTACCGCGTCGTTTTTCACGAATTTCTTCACGCAATTTTCTTATTTGTTCTGCATACACACTTCCCGTAATAGTGGCTCCATGATTGTGGTATTCAACCATTATCACCCCGATAATGGTGTTTTGTCAAAACTTGCTGTCCCAAAAAAGGGAACCCATAACCTTACCAGCGGATGGAATTGCTTTGAATTTCCTAGGTGTTGGGGATGATGGCCTTTTCCAAGTCATGGATTGTTGTTTTGTTTCTGGATCGTAATGATGAAGCCATGTTTCATCCATTGTTAAGAATCGAGCCAAAAACTGCTCAGGATCTCGTTGTAAAACATCCAAACAGCTTTGTGATATTCTCAGGCTGGTTTGTTTTTGTTCTGCTGTAAGCATTCGAGGCACCCAACGTGCTGATACTTTTTTCATACCCAAACGGTCATGTATGATGCTATGTGCACTACCTATCGAAATTTTCACTTCTTCAGCTATAAAACGCACAGTAGTTCGACGATCTGCTAAAACAATTTTTTCCACTTTTTTAATCATTTGTTCCGTTATTGTGGTCGTAGGGCGCCCAGAGCGTGGATCATCATTAGTCGATGTTCTTCCTCTCTTAAATTCTGCACACCAACGCGCAACTGTAGAATAAGCTGGAGCATGAACCCCTAAAGTATTTTGCAAGTCTTGATTAACTTGGTCAGTAGTAAAATTTTTCAAACAAAGGTATTTAATTACGGCCCGAACTTAAATTTTCTCCATTTTGAGCAGATTATTCCGATACAACACAAACAACAACCGTTTATGAAAAAAAAAAACAAAAGACGATCACACTTTTTTTTTATTATATTACCAAATAGGTGGTCTATGCCAGCCAGTACTTATTTTCTTTATAACCAAGGAGTTTATACCTCATTCTCACTACTTATTGAACACCCCTCGTATTGTGTGGCATATCAAATGACAAGTTCAAGAATTTTTTTCCGATCCGACTATGGGTGTCATGGGGAAAGTTGTTCAGTTTCATGGGTAGAAGCACAAGTTAAAATAGTTTCAGCCAATTTTGTTAGACCATATATAATTTTAAGATAGTATAAAACGCATTTACTAAATCATTGCATTGGGGAATCTTCGTAAGCTCGCTTCCATCTTCGGCATCATCGTCACTTACCATCAGGTGAGATGATGCCAAGGGCTTATCAATTGTGAACAATAATAAAAAAAACAATACAATATGAATGGCAATATCTACAAAGAGTAACCGGTGGAACAGAATATGCCTATACAATGACTTAAAAAAACGCAATCATGGCTCCCTTAACGCCATCTATGGCAAATAAATAACAACCTTAGAACATAAACTTATTGCACTTTCAGCGAGAATCAATGGCCTCGCGATTAGTGACCCAACAAAGCAAGCAAAAAGTGTGGGTATTTCCTTTACTCTTTACACGTAAAGAAAAAGATAGAGACAACTGTTCTAATCAATACCTCAATTTATTCATAGGCAATCTTTTATTGTTGAAGGTAATTTATTATAGATTTTTATAGCCATGGGGTAACAATTTCTCATATGCAGCTCTGTCCCACCTGTAAGCCGTAGCAAGTTTGTATGTATGTATGTATGTATATGTACCTTATATTGTGATAGCTTTTGCCCGAGGCTTTGCCCGCCTGGACATCGTTTTCATGACTATCTTTGAGGGTGAGTGGAATACGTATGCGAAACTTTAAGTTTCTAGCTCTAAGGCTTTGACCTGTGCATTTATTTAAAACTTTGATCCCCTACTTTACCATCTTAGAGGTTGAATAGGATTTTCATTCCACCTCTTAATACATTGAATAATGTAAGTTTATTTTCTTTCGTACAACTGGCTAACTTGCGAATCAATGTATTGCTCCTCATTGCCAGCGCCCTACCTCCCGCTCAAATTCCTCGTCATCATTCAGCGTCTCGGTCACCCAGTGACCCAGGTATTTCAATTGTGTCACTATTTTGAGAGGAGTTATTTATTTATTAATATTTATTTATTTATTATTATTATTTATTTATTTATTAAGTAATTAATTTATTTATTTATTTATGTATTTAAATATTTATTTATTTATTTAAGGAAAACCATCGGTTTTGAAAAAAGATAACAGAAAAAAAAATAAACAGTAGGTATCTAATAATAGGTTTTCGCAGTTAGGAAACATAATATAGTAATATTGTACTGCGATGAATTAGGTCAACACTTAAACAACGTATATCGAATGCTATGTATAATATACATTAAATAATATAACAAATTAATTTAGTAGGTACATAGCTAAGTTAATTTTAGATTACTGCACCAAAGATAAAGGGGAAAATAAGTATTAACTTACTATAGTAGCGCTTAGGGTAGGCACTCAGTCATCTGAGAAAAATGCCATATTATGCCATACTTATTTCCTTTAAAGCCTTAAGATAGGTCAAATGACAATAGTCAATTCAAATTATTGAAAGACTGTGTAAAGCTATCACCATGGATAAAATAAATCATATATATAATAAAAAATCGAATTAGTTGAATACCATTTTAAAAATATTACCACTTTTGATGTAAAAAAATATACTGTAGACCATGTTTTTGGAATTAATTGCAAAATTTCTCGAAAACAAATAGTTAATGTTGAATGAAACTAACACACAAAAATCGGTGACTTTAAGACCCTTCATTTTAACACATTTTTTTAAACTTATTTAAAAGTATAGAAAAGTATTAAAAACATTTAAAACATGGCGTTAGGTTTTAACGTAACAGCCGCGTTGAAGCCCGCATTGATTTGAATTTAAAATGTATAGACTTACGTTCGATATTATTTCAACACGTATCAACCTGCTCGTATTGAGGCATCTTAAAGCCTTAATAAACCATCTTTCCATGCATATTTTTTAAACAAAATAGTTTCGATGTTTCACAACAGGCGTCCAGCGCCGAAAGACGGCTCAATTTTTTGAATTGAAAAATTTTTAGGCGCGTTTGGCACCAGGAACAAAACGTATAAAACTGTATTTGAGATTGGGAAAAACCATTGAACTCGAGACACCTTAACGTTACCTGTGACCTTTTACCTGTTACCGAAACTTTTGAAACTTTTCTTACCTCAATAAAACGATACGATACAATGCAATACGATACGATGCGACGCGATGCGATACGATACGATAGGGCCCTGGCAGAATATCAGCGTTATGGGCATTCACCTATAACATAATATGCTGAGCCAGGGCCTTTTCACTGGCCTGCCACTTACTGCAATTTTATTGTATTTTTTATTGCATTTATTAGCGAGTAGCTATAAGTTCGCCTTAGTGATGTAACCTTAATTTTTTTAATTTTATTATTACCAACCTATTCATCATCATCATCATCATCATATCAGCTCATATACGTCCCCACCGAGGGGCTCGAGCCTACCCTGAATTAGGGCGATCAGGCCTTAGTCGACCACGCAGGCCCAGTGCGAGTTGGTCGACTTCACACACAACCTTCGAGTTTCTTCGCAGGCGTGTGCAGGTTTCTTCACGATGTTTTCCTTCACCGTTAAAGCAATCGGTAAGTATATGTACGTAAGTTTTGAATAACTCATTGGTACATTGGCCGTCCAGATTTGAACCCGGCACCTCTGGTTAGAAGGACCGAGTCGTTACCGGTTGAGCCAACGACGCATTTTACCAACCTATTACCTATTGTTTTTTTGTGCCTAGTCGGTGAATAAACGGTTTATCTATCTATCTATTTATAAGATACTATATGATACGATACGATACGATAATATACGACAAGATACGATACGATGAGATACAATACGATGCGATAGGATACAATTATGAAAGAATAAAAAAAACAATTGGTGTACAAGTTACAAGACTTTAAGTTGGTTGGTTTTCACATCCTGTCGGCATTCCCGGAGTGGCTAGGTTTTATTAGTAAGCAATATTTTGATATTATAGACAGGAAGAATGACGAATGAAGAATGACTGGTAAAGATCGCGGGAAGCCGATGGATGCGGGCAGCGCAGGACCGGTCGTCGTGGAAATCCTTGGGGGAGGCATTTTTCCAGCAGTGGACGATTTTCGGCTGATATGATGAAAGACAGGAGCCACATAATTTCTCTAATCTTCCATGAGTTTCTTTTCAATCGAACTAGTATTTTTTTTTTGTTCGCACATAGCTCATACTTGCTATTATCTGGTTCAAATGCTGTTAGGATACGACGTTTTGGAATGGAGCGGCATATGACGTCAACTGACCATTAGCAACGCTGTCGGAAAAGCGCGTGACACGTAAGTGACGAATACAATGTTAGTACGCCGCTCCATCCCAAATGGTCGTATCCTAACAGAATTTCAACCAGATAATACATCGATGTATTATTTTGGCTTGCTATGATTTATTTTTTTTTCATCACCTAGCTTTTGCCCGCGGCTTCGCCCGCGTGGACATCGTTTTTGTGACTGACTTAGAGGGTGCGCGGTGCGCGAGCCGCAAGCGCCTCGCGAGCATGGACATGATTTTTCTCCAGATCTCTCGGGAACTATGTCAGGATATGCTTATTAGTAAATCGTGTCATTTCCCATCCCCTCAACCATCTCTGTGCAAAAAATTACACAATCTATTGTTCCGTTGCGATATTAAAGAAATTAACCAGAAAAGATTATGTTTTCAGTTCCCTCGGGAATGGCATCGGGCTATGCTATTTTCACGGGATAAAAAGTAGCCTATGTCGTTCCTTGTGACACAAGCTACCTGCATGCCAAATTTAATTAAGATTGGTTAAGGCGTTGAAGCGTGAAAAGGTAACAAACAAACAAACATATTTTCACATTTATAATATTAGTAAGGATTTGTAAGCCTTACTATTTGTATCACCCGATGGTAAGTGACGATGATGCTGAAGATGGAAGCGGGCTTACCAAGATTCCCCAATGCAATGGGGTTCTGGCTATCTTATTTTTATGCCGGAACACATCAATGGTGACAACAAGACTCAGATAAGATGGCGGTAGCTGGCCAGGCGGGCTTAGAAAATGCCCTACCACCAACCAAACCGAGTCTTACAAGTTGACCCCAGCGGGAATCGAACTCGCGACCTTCTGGTGTGAAGCGAAAGAACTGACCATTACGCCACGGAAACGATTTTGGGCCTAAAGCACGATCTACACGTTCCGATTCTATCCGAATACAAAGGTACGCTGTGCTAGAGGAAGCAGGGTACCTATGTATTCCGTTTCATCTACAGACCCATTTCTCTCTAAGTTGGTTTCAGTAAATCGCTTCACAAACACTCCATGGTTGTCCATAAACTATTTTGACGCGTTACTCTCAGACTCAGCGGGTCTGAAATCGTTCTGTTACTTAGAGCGCAAACCACGTACGTTTAGAGTGAAGTATGAGGGATGTGAGTACCTCTATTTCTTCTAACTAACCGAGTTTGTAATCGTAATCTTCACGCAGCTGTGTGCTATGTAACTTTTCCAGCATATTATATTTTACGGTAATAATATACACCTACAGTTAGGTCTACATAGTATAGTTTCATTTAAATAGGCAACCGCTTCTGCTTTGAAATCATTCATCCTACCCTACTAATATTATAAACGTATTGGTAGGTAGACAGATTAGGACCTGGATTAACACATAGCCTACTTTTTTCCACGCTCGCAGGCCGCTTGCGTCGCGCGCACTGCGCACCCTCGAAAACTCGAAAAGTCATAGTCCACGCGGGTGAAGCCGCGGAAAACAGCTAGTGGAAATATGCAATCATAAAATTTCATTCATATTACAGACTCCGAGCATCGCACGCCTAAATATGGATGTTTGTTTGGCTGGACGTTTTTGGATTAAATTTGGTAGGTATATTGAACAAAGACTGGATTAAAACAATGGTTTACTTTTGTTCCACGCTTGCGAGTCCTTTGCACCCTCGATTACAGTCATAAAAACCGGCTAAGTGCGAGTCAGAACCACACTCATAGGGTTCCGTACCATCATATTAGATAGCGCTAGTTTTATGTTTTAAAACCCATCATACTAGATGGCTCTAGTTTCATGTTAAAAAAACACGTTTGTTGTATGGAGGCCCCTTATTTTTTCACTTATTCTAATTTTTAGTATATCTTGTTATAGCGACAACAGAAATACATTATCTGTGAAAATTTTAGCTGTCTAACTATCACGGTTCATGAAATACAGCCTGGTGACAAACTAACAGACGGACGGACGGACGGACAGCGGAGTCTTAGTAATATAAGTATTAGTAGTAGTCCCTTTGGGTATGGAAACCTAAAAATGATATCCACGCGGGCAAAAGTTAGTGAGGCTATAATATCTAACAATAGAAAAGCGATGTCTTTTCACTGTTTGTTGGACAATTTGCGTCCACAGATTATAACGCCTTACAATAATCTCACTACAAAAACATATTAGGATGATTATTACATTAGGCATATAAAAAAAAATAAAAAAAATATTCTGGGACTAATCACACATGGTCATCTGGCCCCAAAGTAGGATTCCCTGTGTTATGGGAACCAGAGACTGATATACATACTTATATACGTTTAAATACATACATATATAGATATTTAACACCCAGACACAGAGCAAACAAATCTGCTCATCACACAAATGTTTGCCCTGAGTGGGGATCGAACCCACAACCCTCGGATCAGTAGTCATGAGTACAAACCACTGAGCCACCGAGTCAGTCGAAATGTGGAACAATTAATTGAACATAGAATGTCACTTTGGAGATGAGAACTGAGTGTGCCCTGGAGCTTGGAGTGTGAATGGAGTAATTTTTTGTACCTATAGAATTGGTTGAGGGGGTGGGAAGTGACATAGACTGCTAATCAGAATAGCCCGATATAATAGTTCCTGAGGGATCTGGAGAAAACTCATGAGCACGCTCGCGAGCCGCCTGCCGCTCGCGCACCATTCACCTTCAAAGAGAGTCATAAAAACGATGTCCACGCGGGCGAAGCAGCCAGCAAAAGTCAGAAAAATATAAAATTTAAAATTATTATTTTATCAAATGAGTAAGTTTTTTTACTCGGTATTTGTAGGAGAAATGCCACTTACTGAATAATATTTTATAACTTATTTTGGATTCTGTCAAATACCCTGTTCAGTGACTTAGAGTAACAGTAGAGATCTGTTAAATAGGATTACTCATTAGTCAAACCTTGGCGTAGAAAGCTAAATAAACAGCGTTCAATGGTTGATACAGTGTTTAGACAACATCGATTTGTCGATATCAATCTAGCAGAATCGTAGGGAGCTATCATTTAATATATTATACTAGCTGTCCCGGTGAACTTCGTACCACCTTACACTACACTACTTTACCCTACCCTACCTTACACTACTTTACCCTACCCTACCCTACACTACACTACCCTACCCTACCCTACATGCGAACCTTCTCCTGACAATAAATTGAAATAAAAACTTCTTATGGTGCGTTGGACATTTTTGAGATAGGAAAAACCATTAAACTCGTGACACTGTAACGTAACCGCTACCTTACCAGAAACACTCGCAGGGTCAAAACTTATAAAACTGTAAAAAGTTTTCACCTCTGTCAGCACTCTCGGAGTTTTTAGGTTTTTCGTTCAGTTCGGACTTCTTTTTTTTATTAATAATTTAAGTGCGTTTGACTTTATTTCAGATGATGGTAAGTGACGATGTAGTCGAGGATGGTACATGCAAACTCAAATAATGCCTATTTACTCTCGCCTTGAAGATCCCCAAATTGTAGGAGTCGGCAAACACAGATGCATCCATCCATTCCACTCCATCGCTATTCGCATAATAAATGTGGAAGCGTAAGCACTTTGCACGAGTACGACTTGAACCCGGCCTGCTTTATTTATTTTTTGTTTAAACTTATAATTAGTAATATAATCACACCAAGTTTTCTACGTATAACCGTTTTATAGAGCAAAACAAAAAAAACCGTCAAAAAACTATCTTGTTCCTTTTATTTTTTGTAATTTTTATGACTTTTTAGTAAATGTTTATTTGTTGACATTGTTTAATATTTAGATATGAAATTTTTGTTTACTGTTTATTTTTATGTTTATTGACTATTGATTAATTAATTAATTGTGTTGACTATTTATTAATTAGCTCATTGATTTTTGAATTGTTACAGTAATATGACCATAGCATTATACTTATAATTATATTATTAATAACATAATTACTAACATAGGCTAAGTCTTACTAACAAGCTATGGATCACTGTTGTCTGGAAATAAAAATTGAAAAAAATAGTAAATTAACACAATTTTCAGTGAAAATTTCAACCGGCCACCTATAACAGTTCAAAAGATACAGCCTTTAAAAAGTCAGACAGACGGACGGTCAACACTGTAGGCTTAGAATTGGGTCTTGTTACTTGGTACGTAACCCAAAAAAAAAAAAAAAGTACACACGCATCGTTTCTGCTTCCGAAAACCGAATATGGCACTTGAGTATTGAGTACATCATGTACGTTCGTAAGAATTTGCATTTATTTCCTAAAAACAGTGACAGGCATAATTTGATTTTAATAAATGTAAATAAAATTGATATAGCCTTTTCGAGACTGAGTAAGGTTAAAAAGTCATTTGTGGGGCAGTGTATAAGATTCTACAATAAAATTCCAGAAAATGTAACTAGTATGTCAGAGAATAAATTTAAGACTCATGTCAAAAAATGCTTGTGCTCTAGAGGATATTATAAAATAATAGATTATGTAAATGACAAAAGTATATATTATTTTAACCGGCTCCGTGGCGTAATGGATAGTCCATTCGCTTTACACCAGGAGGTCGCGGGTTCGATTCCGGGTGGGTCAACTTGTAAGACTCGGTTTGGTTGGTGGTAGGGCATTTTCTAAGCCCGCCTGGCTAGCTACCACCATCTTATCTAAACTTGCCGCCAAACATCAGTGTTAACAACAGGCAAATTGTATGATTTGTCCGTATGTAAACAGTCAGGGAAAATGTAAAATGATATACGCTGATTCAGGCAATTTGTGATAATTCCTCCGTATCTAAACGGTCGGGCAAAATGTAAAATTCTGTACGCAGATTGTAAAACGCCGAGCCAGGCAAATTGTAATAATTCGTCCGTATACAAACGGTCAATGCCAAGTCAGGCAAATTGTCAAAATGCTGTACGGCAGATTGTAAATGAGCTCGCGAAGCGAGCGATGTTAAGTTCGGTCAGGTTTGATTGATTTAACTGTCAAAGAGCCACCCTCGCCATTATATAATTTGCCCTACCGTATGTATAATGACAAATTAAACAGTATGCCTGCGACATATACACGCCTTTTTATGAATTATATAATAGAACCCAATAAAATACCAAAAGAACAGTTGACAAGTTCGCAATCAGGCCTTTACAGCTGATGTAAGTCCCCATCGAGGGGCTCGAGCCTACGCTGAATTAGTGCGATCGGGCCTAAGTGGACCACGCGAGCCCAGTACGGGTTGGTTAACTTCACACACACACAATCCTTGAGTTTCTTCGCAGGCGTGTGCAGGTTTCTCGTTGTTTACTTTCACCGCAAGAGCGACGGATAAACGTATGTATGAAATTTAAATACGAAAACACATTGGTACGTGGCAGGGTTCGAACCACAATCTCCCGGACAGGAGGTAGCGGCCTTAAATGAATTGAATTAAATAGAAAACCTACATAATTTAGTAGGACACAGTTGGCTGGTCATCTCTTTCCCTCCCTTTTGTATAGGATGAATTTCTCTAAATGGGTCAGTGGGGACAAATCCTAAACTAACTTACGAGGTAGCGGAACAACTTCTTCTTTTTGTCCCATCCATCACAACGAGTCTTTCAATGCCATTCGATTCAGTTACAAAGTATTTTTAATCATTAATTTCAAACAATGAAAACAAAACACTTTATAATCACACTTTTTAAGACTCTTATACAATACTAGCATAAACAAAAACCGGCCAAGTGCGAGTCGGACTAGCACTCCGAGGGTTCCTTACCACCACATCTCTTTACACAACTACATAGTATATTGACAATGATACCTATTCACATTACAAACAAAGGACATCAACTTGAGCGACAAAAATTAGCTTTGCGTCATTCAGTTAGTTCCTTAGTTAGTACAACTCATACTTAGCCGATTTTTATTATTTGTTTTACTTCAGTATAAATATTATAATTAAGCCAATTTTTACTCTTATATGTATTACCGTTTTTAAGATAGAGCTAAATCAAAAATACTTCTAAAGTCCTAAAAAACAAGATTTTTGTTTAGAGACCATCCCTTATATTTTTTCACTTTTTTTCTATTCATAATTGGTAAGCCCTTGGCATCATCTCACCTGATGGTAAGTGACAATGATGCCGAAGATGGAAGCGGGCTAACCAAGATTCCCCAACGCAATGGAGAACTGGCTATCTTATCTTCAAGTCGGAACACATCACTTTTTCTAATTTTTAGTATGTATATTAGTTGTTAGCTATTACGGTTCATGAAATACGGCCCGCTGACAGACGGACAGACACCGGAAGCTTAGTAATAGGGTCCTGTTGGTCATCCGTTGGGAGTTTGGAACTCTAAAAAACATGATATAGCATAATAATAAATGATCTGGTGGTGATGTCAAGTAGTGCTGTGCTATTCGTTAATATTGTTGAAAAAAGTACTTTAATCGTTGTCATGGTCGATTCCACTGAAAAAAAAAAAATTCGAAAAACCTAAAAACTTTTAGGTACTTCATCATATCAGCCACAAATCGTCCACTGCTGGACAAAGGCCTCCCCCAAGGATTTCCACGACGACCGGTCCTGCGCTGCCCGCATCCATCGGCTTCCCGCGACCTTCACCAGGTCATCGGTCCACCGCGTGGGAGGCCTGCCTACGCTACGTTTTCCGGTGCGCGGTCGCCACTCGAGAACTTTACTGCCCCATCAGCCATCTGTTCTACGAGCTATTTAGGTACTTACAAGCTTTAAAAATCGCTCAATCGGAAACCGGGAAGTGGGATAAATTTAACTTGCAAGATTTCACCCGAACAAACATACATACAATGCAATTTAAATAAAAGCTTGTAAAAAGGTCGTTGAGCGAAATCCGATCCAACCCGATCATGGACAAGAACAGTTGTGGGCTAAAATTATTGTTAACAAGCTTTTTCCCGCGGCTTCACCCGCGTGGACATTCTTTTCATGACTGTCTTTAGCTCCATCTATATGTATGAAAGTAAATACTTAGTTTTCAGAAAATAATCAAATCTTTTTGTCATATGGAGGTATAGATAGACAGTTTATGAAAAGAGTTTTATTATACTCTGAAAATGATCAAATCTTTTTTGTCTTTTATTTGTTTTGATTGTTTTGACAACCGATATTGTTGCCTTGGCAACCGATTTTGTTGGTAAACAAAAATAAATAGTATATCTCTTTCTATCGTCACTAATTTATATATCCCTCTCAACTTCCGTTCGGCTCGCCCGAACACACTTCCGTAACGCTCTCGTCACGCATCCACCAGCTTACTTCCCAAGTCAAGCGTGCGTAAAGAAGTTTTGCTTCAAAATCCGTTGCTCCGTTGCGTTATTAACCCACTTACTACGGAAATTACTATATTTTTTTATAATTGTATGTGATTTGTAATCGTACTACTTGCTTAGAAAAAAAAAAAAAAATATATATAAAAAAATCCGGTGTTATACCAGTTATTAGGCGTATCTGCGTTAAGAAGGTTACAAAAAAAACCGGCCAATTGCGAGTTAAACTCGTGCACTAAGGGTTCTGTACAAAAAACTAATTTTCATTTACAGCGCCATCTATAGATATAGGTAAACGGGAACTAATTGCTATTGTCGTATTACTACGTAAATTAACTATGTAGAAGGTACTAATAGATCCCACTAGGTGTCGCTAGTTTCCAAACATTTGTACTTTGGATTTTTTTTTCTGTAAGAATGGAAAGAGTTTAAATTTTCTCATAGACTTTACTGTAGTCTATGCATTTAACCTCTTTAATTTTTTTGGCTTGGTACTTTTTAGGATAAGTAGTCAATTTTCACATATTTTCTTAAATAACGTCAAATGTATCCCATTTTTGTATAATTGTAAAAAATATATACTTGCGGTTTTCACAACAAGTCCGTTCATGTTATATGTCGCATAATGTAGTTTGCAATTTTTTTAAATATTTTCTCATTTTGGTTCCCAAAAGTGGTCCCCATATTTTTTTTTTTTCGTTACATGGTCCGTCTTTGCGTCACTAACTTACATACGTGTATCAAATTTCAACTCAATCGGTTTAGTAGTTTCTGAGCAAATCGGCTATAACCCATAACAGGAGCGATCCTATAACGGTTTCGTTTTTTTCCTTTTGAGCTACGGAACTTAAAAAAACAAATCTTTCTTAAGTTCCCGCAGGAACTGTTTTTGACTACACTATTTTCACTGGATAAAAAGTAGCCTATGTCTTTCTTTATGAGATAAGCTACGTGCGTACCAAATTTCACCAAGATTGGTGCAGGTTTTGAAGCGAGAAGAGGTAACAAAGAAACACATTTTCACACTTATTATATTTCTAGCATTTTCCCGCGGCTTCGCCCGCGTGGACATCTTTTTTATGACTGTCTTATAGGGTGAGTGGTACGCGAGCCGCAAGTGGCTCGCGAGCGTACATTTCCCCAGATCGCTCGGGAACTATGTCAGGATATGTAAATCATGTCATTTTCCACCCCCTCAACCATCTCTGTGCAAAAAATCACGCAATCCATTGTTCCGTGGCGATGTTAAAGAAATTAACCAAAAAAGTTCCCTCAGGAACTGCATCGGGCTATGCTTTTTTTTACGGGATAAAAAGTAGTCTTTGCTCTTTCTCGTGACACAGGCTACCTCTATGCCAAGTTATTTTAAGATTAAACAAGTTAAGATTGTTCAAGGCGTCGAAGCGTCAAAAGGTAACAAACAAATAAACAAACAAACACATTTTCACATTTGTAATATTAGTTAGGATAAGGATTATAGATATTACCTGTACCTTTTTTTCAGAAATCTCTTGATTACTTGTATTAGTCATTTTTTTTTGAATTTTAAGAATATTTGATATTTTTTTGTTTTTTTTTGTTTCTAATGATTTTTATAAGTGTACTGTGGCAACGGAGTTATTAAAAAAGTACATTCCCTGCAAGTATGGGCGCTTTTTTACGATAAATATCCAAAAGTATATTTATTATATGCCAAAAATCAATAAGCAACAACTTATACGAAGCGCGCGGGGCACACTGCCATACTGGTTTTACGCATGAAGGCACTAACTGCGTAACTCCTCTGGTTTAAGGCCCATAACGCCGCCGCCGCCAACGACCAACTTTGTAACTTTTTACTTCAATTAAGGCTAAACTAAACGAATTGCTAAATTTAAGTATCAGTGGGCGAGGCACATAGCTCGTAGAAAGGATGGCAATCGGGGTAGTAAAGTTCTCGAGTGGCGACCGCGCACCGAAAAGTGTAGCGTAGGCAGGCCTTTCACTCGGTAGACCGATGACCTGGTGAAGGTCGCGAGAAGCGACTGGATGCCGGCAGCGCAGAACCGATCGTCGTGGAAATCCTTGGGGGAGGCCTATGTCCAGCAGTGGACATCCTTTGGCTGATATGATGACTTCAATTAAAAAAGTGTTTTGTAATTTACGGGGTATTAGGAGTAATTTTGATTTCATCGAATTCTATTTTAATACACAGAGCTAAAGAAAAAAATATCTCAAAGCACCCTTTTTTTTAGTTGCAACCAAAGAGCAATTTGCATTTTTAATCTTATCTTATCGATAATTTATGATAAAATGTTTAGTAATTTACAGGATATGAGGAGGTATTTGGATTTCCTCGAATTCTAATATATAATACACAGAACTAAAGAAAAGAAATATCTTAAAGGACCCTTTTTTCTAGTTGTAACCATAGAACTGCTGCAATTTGAATCTTATCATTACGATAATTTATAAACTTCATAACACAACAATATAAAATTATTCTGTTTTCTTACTTTTTGGAAATTCTTCTTATTTTATTTTTATTGAATTAAAAACCACAATTTTCACACGATTCGTCTGCAGCGATTGACGTAACAGCCAAGTTGCAGTACGAGCTGACAATAACTTTATTTCCAAGCTATTTCGGTCGATGTTTGAAACACACTGAATCGAGTTACTAATTTTAGGGACGGAGGAGCCTTAACTTTTGTTCGCACTGCCTCATCTCCACAGCTCACCCTGTATAAGCTACTTCCGTCACGTGCCTTCAAACAAAGCAGGTAAATCATTGAGAATTAATTCATTCGTGCGCGAGTAAGCTTCCCTTAGATTAAGATAAATAGATCAATTCAGGATCGCCATAGAATATTAAAAAGGCCACAGATAAGATAAAAGTTTGCCTGTTTTGCTTTGATGTGCAGTAAGATTTTTAAATACAGGATGTCCCGTTAATTCTTACTAATATTATAAATGTAAAAAAAGTGTTTGTTTGTAACCTATTCACGCATCTAAACTTCAACCAATCTTTACAAAATTTGGCATTCAGATAGCCTGTGTCACGGGAAAGGACATAAGCTACTTTTTATCCCGGGAATAAATATAAATAAATATAAATATTCTGTGACAAATCACACATGGCCATCTGGCCCCAAAGTAGGATTCCCTTTGTTATGGGTTACCAGAGACTAATATATATATACACAGAGCAAACAAATCTGCTCATCACACAAACGCTTGCCCTAGGTGGGGATCGAACTCACAACCCTCGGATCAGTAGTTAAGGGCACAAACCACTGAGCCACCGAGTAAGTCGGAAAATAGCATAATCCGATGCAGTTCCTGAGGGAACTAAAAAAATACTCTTTTTTGGTTAATTTCCTTAACATCGCAAAGGAACAATGGATTGTTGTGATTTTTTGCACAGAGATGTTTGAGGGGGTGGGAAATGACATAATTGACTAATAACCATATCCTGACATTGTTCCCGAGGAATCTGGCGAAAATTCATGTCCACTTCAAGACAGTCATAAAAACGATGTCCACGCGGGCGAAGCCGCGGGCAAAAGCTAGTGATGAATAATTGTGCAGGCATTGAAGATAGCTCAGCTTATAACGACTCATTCGTTATAAATCTTTTTCGTTATCTTTGCTATAATAATTAACGTCATAGTCTACACACCGGGCCAAGTCCGGGTTGGTTAAGGTTTTTTTTTTATTCATAATTGGTAAGCTCTTGGCTTCATCTCACCTGATGGTAAGTGACGTTGTAGGGCTAGTTGCGAACCCCACTGTCAAAAGTTTTTTAAGCCGCCTTTTCTGGTCACTTGGTGGTCGACTGGGCCCGCTGAGCACTGAGCCCACGGGCTAAGTTGACCATTTTTTTTGGTCACATTGTGTTAGAGAATCTTAAATATGATGACCAAAGGTAAAAAAAAAATAGAAATGTTGGCGCATAAGTGTGTTCGTTGTACTGCAAAGGTAAAAATAACTCTTTTCAAAGCATATTGTCGGACTTTCTACACGAGTGGCCTATAGGCCATAATCATCATCATCATCATCATATCAGCCGAAAGACGTCCACTGCTGAACAAAGACCTCCCCCCCCAAGGATATCCACGACGACCGGTCCTGCGCTGCCCTCATCCATCGGCTTCCCGCGATCTTCACCAGGTCGTCGGTCCACCGCGTGGGAGGCCTGTCTAGCTACGTTTTCCGGTGCGCGGTCGCCACTCGAGAACTGCCCCAATGGCCGCTTCAGTTTAGCGATTCTGTGAGCTATGTCGGTTACTTTGGTCCGTTTTTTAAACCGCCTCCGTAGTTCAGAGGCAAAGTTCACTGGCTTTACACAGGAAGTCACGGGTTCGATTCCCGGCAAGGTCAATTGTAAGGCTCGGTTTGGTTGGTGGTAGGGTATTTTCTAAGCCCGCCTGGCTAGCTACCAACATCTTATCTAAGTCTTGCCGCCAAATATCAATGTAGATATCATTGGTGTGTTCCGGCATGAAGATAAGATAGCTAGTTCCCCATTGCGTTGGGGATTCTTGGTAAGCCCGCTTCCATCTTCGACAGCATCGGCACTTACTACCAGGTGAGATGTTGTCAAGGGTTTACCAATTGTAAAACATAAAAAAAAAAAGTATGTTATTTTTTTTTATTCACAATTGGTAAACCCTTGACAACATCTCACCTGATGGTAAGTGACGATGTTGCCGAAGATGGAAGCAGGCTTACCAAGATTCCCCAACGTAATGGGGAGCTGGCTATCTTATCTTCATGCCGGAACACATCATTGATATATCAACATTGATATTTGGCGGCAAGACTTAGATAAGACGGTGGTAGCTAGCCAGGCGGGCTTAGAAAATGCCCTACCACCAACCAAACCGAGTCTTTCAATTGACCCCGCCGGGAATCGAACCCGCGACCTCCTAACTTTACCAAAACGGCCTACAATGCCTTGCGAATTCAATATAATAATATTTTCAGAGCTTTGTTTGGACTTTCTCGCTATTGCAGTACAACCGGAATATTAGGGATGACAGTCATCTGAGTTACTTTTTATCATCTGTCAAAAACTACATTTTGTTCTAAAAACGTTAGAAATATCTAGGCGTGACGTCATAGTTTAGTAGCGTCATTTATGTACTCATTTTGTGATTTTGGTGAACTGAAAATCAAAGACTTGACGGAAAACAAAACGAGCAAGGATTTCCGAAGTTTAAGTAGGAGGGCAATTTAGTGATCAAGAGTTCATAATTTATTTGTGATGCTGTCGTCACCCCTATTGTATGCAATAATGCACAATAAAATAAAAGTGGCTTCGGTTGTGCGGCGCGTAAGGCAAAGTTCGAAGAAAGTGCTGAACATGATTGAAGACGGGATGGACTCCCTCTTGCTTGAAAGGTTCACCCTGCTTCGTGTCCGGTGAGCCTGCCAGGTGTGGCGGAGTGCCATCTTATCTCAGTCTCGCCGCCAAACATCAGGGTTAACAATATTGATGTGCTCCGGCTTGAAGATAAGATAGACAGTTCTCCATTGCGTTAGGGAATCTTGGTAAGCCCGCTTCCATCTTCGGCATCATCGTCACTTACCATCAAGTGAGATGATGACAAGGGCTTACTAATTGTAAATAAAAAAATATGTTGTAGGTATCTATGGCTTTTTCTGTAGCCCTACTTTCTCTATTTACTTCAAAACCGTGTTTTGTTGTGTAATTTTATTTTATGTATTTTTACGAATTTACTAACACAGACATAATTAAAAGTGTTACTAACAATCTATGGACTTTGAATGTATGAAAATATTATTGTTTTATTTATAAGGCATTCCCTCACGATGTTTTTCTTCAGCGTAAGGATACCTGCACACGCCTGCGAAGAAACTCGCAGGTGGTGTGTGAAGTTGACCTAACCCGCACCTGACCCGCGTGGTCGACTAAGGTCCGATCGCCCTAATTCAGGGTAGCCTCGAGCCCCTCGGTGGGGACGTATATGAGCTGATATGATGATGATAAGGCACGGCTTATCGACACCAACAACGGTATAACGTGCCTTGCGAAACACGGAAACGGTCGGGAAACAATCGGTCCAGTAGTTCGAAACAAATTGGCTGTCAAATTTTCAATAAAAAAAAAAACAGACGGACGGACGGAATGACACACATACGAGTAATCCTATAGTGGTTCCGTTTTACCTTTCGAGGTACGGAACTCTAAAACCACCTGGTACTGACAACATCTTAACTTAAAATCTTGTGACAACAAACCCGAGCAAAATATTTACATGGCTTGAAATAAAAACTGGGATAATTTTATCGGGATTATTTGGTGGGATAAATGTAGTGGGATAAATTTGGTGGGATAAACTGGGTGTGATAAATTTGGTGGGATAAATTTAGTTGGATAAATTTAGTTGGATAAATTTAGTTGGATAAATTTGATGGGATAAATTTGGTGGGATATATTTGAATGGATAAATTTGGGGGGATAAATTTAGTGGAATAACTTTGGTGGGATAAATTTAGTGGGATAAATTTGGTGGGATAAATTTGGTGGGATAAATTTAGTGGGATAAATTTGATGGGAGCGATGGCTGACTCTCGCGTTATACTCGTGCTGTCTGTGTGAACTGTCCTACTCTTGTCAAAGGCATTAATGACATACAATGATTTTAATGTGTAACTTCTCGTGTCATATTGTTTTCATGTTTTAATGACATCATCATATCAGCCGAAGAACGTCCACTGCTTCACATAGGCCTCCCCCAAGGATTTCCACGACAACCGGTTCTGCGCTACCCGCATCCAGCGGCTTCGCGTGACTTTCACCAGTTCATCAGTCCACGGAGTGGGAGGCCTTGCTACGCTACGTTTTCCGGTGCGATTTCGCCACTCGAGAACTTTACTACTCCCAACGGTCATCTGTTCTATCTACGAGCTATGTGTCCCGCCCACTGCCACTTAAGTCTAGCCATTCTGAGAGCTATGAATGACGGTTACTTTGGTTCTCCTACGGATCTCTTCGTTTCTGAAACCCCGACCATAGCTCGCTCCATTGCCCTTTGGGTGACTTTGAGCCTTCTTATGAGGCTCATAGTAAGCGACCTGTCTCAGTTTCGTAATGTCATCACTGACATATCTAGTTCTAATGATATAATCTGTTTTATATCAATGATTTTTAAATCATTAACTAATAATAGTTTTTTTTTCACAAACCACATGTATAATTATGTAATTACTATTTTATGACTATCAGAAGGAGTGTAGTTTGTACCTATTTTGAATAAACATCTTGAAATAAGGTAAATATTTTTTTAATGTATTGTTCGGGAATTTAATCTAGTTAAATTTTTAACATTTGGCTCTGATAACGTTATAACATAGCCTGAAAGTAACTCAAGTGACGTGAACAATTTGTTCAAAAAAGTGATCGTCTGTGTTTTACAAGTTTTTACTCGTAATAGCAAAATAATGTTGAATATGGAAAAATCCCGAATGATTTTGGAATGAGAATATATGTATATCTTATTTTTTCTTCTGAATACCTTATTGACCATGTTTGGTGTCTTAACACCATCTCACCGGCCCATAGACCCCCAAAACAGAACGGCCTATAATAGCCTCGTAAGGAACAAGAAAAAAGTGGCGCCTAATTTCATTTCGAGACTCTTATTTAGGGCGACCGACGGCCTGTCAAATTGGACTGGCCGTTTAGAAGGAAATTTATTGTATTCACTTGCCCGGTTTCACAATGGACTTTTTAATTTTCAATCTTTACCAATTTTTAAGCTATTGCATAGCTTTTTATCGCGGGCTTTGAGGGGACCGAATCAAGAAACTTCGTAACGAAAATAAAACCTGACACCCCAAAAAAAATATATATTGAGTTCTAAAAAACTTACAGTGCCATCTATCTATCCATCATGATGATGACGATGATGCTGGCGATGGCGATGGCGATGGCGATTGATAATGACTGTTGATGATGGCGATTAGTGATGGCGATTGATGATGGCGATTGATTATGGTGATTGATGATGGCGATTGATGATGGCGATTGATGATGGTGATTTATGATGGCGGATGATGATGATGATGATAAAGATGATGAACTTTCTTAGTGTTAATTTATTACATAAACATCCCGCGCCCCAAGGACTATATGGTACTAGTAAATACTTCATAAATAAAAAATAAATAAAAAAAAAATAATAGTTTTAGTTTTTAAGTTTTACATTGTGTTTATTTTTTTTTTAATTTTAGGGTACAATAAAGAGTATTTATCTTATCTTATCTTATCTTATCTTATCTTATCTTATCTTATCTTATCTTATCTTATCTTATCTTATCTTATAAATAAATAATTATAATTGCATAAGTTGATAAAAAATGTTATGCAATAGCTTTACCGCGGTAGTCCCCGAGTGCCACACGTTTTTATTTTTTTTATAAAATGGTACACAGTGTGGAATTTAACGAGGTGGTTCAGAAACAATCAATCAATTCTCCCGCGTATATGTAGTTTTTATGGCTGTATAAAGCTGTATGTAGCTGATGCCAGTGATTTCGGGTGATAGTTCTATTGGTAAACACTTTAGTTCTTATAAATTGTGGTAAGTTATCTTGGATAGTAGGTGTATGTTGGGTATGCTAAGACGGTTTTGCAAAATAAAACGTTCATATTTTAGCATGCCCAATATACATCGACTTTTCAAGCTAGCTGCGATATTTGACACGCTTAATCAAAGGAAAAACAATGGGCTATTTTGATTCCTTCGGGAACCCCCCGGTTTTCTGGAAACAAAAGTATATTGATGTAACTATAATCAGGTGTTAACATATAGAATACACCTAATCTAACAGTGACAATTTCATCTTAATACATAAGACCTTTCTAGAGACATAATGTTTTTCCTTACCTTCGATTATCAGGGATTGAAAATATGCAGTTACGTAAAGTACATTACCCTATGTGATATTCAACACGCCTGCTTTGATTCTTACGGAAATCCTCCGATTTTCCAGGATAAAAAGTTTGTTTTCGTAACTATAATAAGATTTGAAATTGAATACGACTGATCAAACAGTAAAAGTTTTATCCTTATACATTAGGTCATTCCGAGATACAATGTTCTTCATTATTTAAAAAAAATATATTAATTATTTAAAAATCTATTTAACAGGCTTATTAAAAAAAATCTATAATGTCAATGAATTATTCGACCAACAAATAATGTGAAAATGAAAATCATAAATTTATGTTTTTTTAATTTAAATTTTGCATGCTTGTTTTAATATTAGCTATACAGAAGAGACGTATTTAAATATCATCATCTGTTGTGTACCTGTATAATTCTTTTTTTATTTTTTTTATTCACAATTGGTAAACCCTTGACAACATCTCACCTGGTGGTAAGTGACGATGTTGCCGAAGATGGAAGCGGGCTTACCAAGATTCCCCAACGCAATGGGGAACTGGCTATCATATCTTCATGCCGGAACACACCAATGATATCGACATTGATATTTGGCGGCAAGACTTAGATAAGATGGTGGTAGCTAGCCAGGTGGGCTTAGAAAATGCCCTACCACCAACCAAACCGAGTCTTACAAGTCGAACCCGCAATCTCCTGGTGTGAAGCGATTCGCTTTATTCCGACAGACAGACTAGGATAAGTTATAGGTTTCCGCCCATTATCTGGCACGGTACCCTAAAAAAGTTTTTAACCACCAACTTGACAATGCCCTGTACTTTCATGATAAGCTGATAAATAAAATATTTATCCTGTAAAAGCCGTCACGTTGGTCTAAGTAAAGCCACAATCCCAGCACGAAAATTGAAAGAGGCGTATAGATATTTTTAGGTGTGTTTCCACCTGCCAGGATTTGCATGTTTTTAGATATAATGTGAGCTACATTCTCGAACCCGAACATCCAATTTTCTTTAGAAGCCTTCAGATTTTGTTTTTACATAATCGCAGAAAACCTTCAGTGATCTCTAAAAAGACTTAGCCTTGTGAAAAGACCTTGATGAAAAATCGGTATATTTGGAATTCAGCTTTGTGGTATGTTCTTGGAAAATGCTTCTTGGAAATTTTTAGTAATAGTATTATTTTGACCACAAAATATTAGAAATTTAGCATTTTAGAGTCGAATAACAAGTCGATGAGAGGCCTATTGATCTGAACTACAGGATATTTTCAATTACAGTTTAGGCTCCGAAAGTTTTTCTTTAAAAAGAATGAATGAAATTAAAATTTTATGTGAAGCTTGTGGCAAGTAAATCCTTACTAATATTACTCGTATAATTGTGAAAATGTGTTTGTTTGTTACCTTTTCAGGCTACAACACCTCAACCAATCTTGACAAAATTTGGCAAGGGGGAAGCTTGTGTCACGGGAAGGGACATAGGGCTACTTTTTATCCTATGAAATAGTAAAGTACGATACAGTTCCTGAGGGAACTTCTTTTTTGGCTGATTTCTTCAAAATTGCAATGGAGCAACTCATTGTTGTGAATTTTGCACAAAGATGTAGATAATTTTCTAAGCCCGCTTGGCTAGCCACCACCATCTTATCTAAGTCTTGCCGCCAAACATCAGTGTTATCAACATTGATGTGTTCCAGCTTGAAGATAACGTAGCCAGTTCTCCATTGCGTTGGGGATTCTTGATAAGCCCTTGCACTCCCATTAATGGCGGAACAGCTATTTTTTAAGCACTCCCAGTATATGGATATCACATGCTTTATAGGGTTTGCTGAGAAGAATACGAAGTAATAAAATTATTGTAAAATAAAAGCATGTCATCATCATCATTATCATATCAGCCGACGGACGTCCACTGGTGGACATAGGCCTCCTTCAAGGATTTCCATGACGACCTGTTCTGCTTTGCCCGCATCCAGCGGCTTCTCGCGATCTTCACCAGGTCATCGGTGGGCGGGGCACATAGCTCGTAGAACAGATGGCCGTTGGGGCAGTTAAATTCTCGAGTGGCGACAGCGCACCGGAAAACGTAGCGAAGGTAGGCCTCCCACTCGGTGGACTGATGACCTGGTGAAAAGCATGTACCCAAAAGTTTTTAGGTTTTCCGAAATGAGCTTATTCATTGTGTTTCACAGCCGATTAGGGTCGCTGCATGTCAATAAAAATTTGTAAGGGGCTCGAGTCTACCCTGAATTAGGGCGATCGGGTCTTTGTCGACCACGCGGACCTAGTGCGGGATAGTCAACTTCACACATAATCTTCGAGTTTCTTCGCAGGTGTGTGTAGGTTTCTTCACGATGTTTTCCTTCTCCGTAAGAGCGTCAAAAAAACGTACATAAGAAATCGAAATTCTAAAACACATTGGTACGTGGCTGGATTCGAACCACGACCTCCCGGACAGGAGGTAGCGACCCTTGCCATTACGCCACCGGCGCTCTTTCAAGTCACATGCCAACCGCACATAAGTCAAAAGTTATTCAAACTGCCTAACAGGCACTTGAAACGACTTAACGATTGCCATTTATATCAGTGAAGTAACAACCGGCGACAGTGGCTTAAAATGCCTCACGAAGCACAGAAACAAACCCATACATGTATTGACCAGTTCAGTTCACAGTCGAAATCAAAGAAAGAAAAGTTTTAACCGCCTCCGTAGCTCAGAGGCAAAGTTCACTGGCTTTACACAGGAGGTCGCGGGTTCGATTCCCGGCGGGGTCAATTGTAAGACTCGGTTTGGTTGGTGGTAGGGCATTTTCTATGCCCACCTGGCTAGCTACCACCATCTTATCTAAGTCTTGCCGCCAAATATCAATGTTGATAATATCATTGGTGTGTTCCGGCATGAATATAAGATAGCCAGTTTCCCATTGCGTTGGGGAATCTTGGTAAGCCCGCTTCCATCTTCGGCAACATCGTCACTTACCACCAGGTGAGATGTTGTCAAGGGTTTACCAACGCAAAAAAAATTAAAAAAATCTACCAAAGAAAGTCTCACTGAGCTACGACAATTTTCATGTTCTTATGAAACTAAAATTATACGTCGTTGATACTTTTGCTTGTAGATTCTACATCATCATCATCATATCAGCCGAAGGACGTCCACTGCTGGACATAGGCCTCCCCCAAGGATTTCCACGACGACTGATTCTACGCTGCCCGCATCCAGGTCATCGGTCCACCGAGTGGGAGGCCTGCCTACGCTACGTTTAATTGTAGATTCTTAGTGGAACATAAAGACTCATTTTTAAGGTTCCGATGTCAATGAGAAACCCTCATAGTTTCGCTATGTCTGTGCATCTGTCCGCAGCTTAACTCAGAGACTATGGTTGAATAGGTCTTTCGAAACAACTGAAGGTTTGCTAAACCATTTTTTGATTCAGGGAACTGTTTGCAAAATATTAATATTTAAAGTTCAATTTTTTTTAAGAGTAATGATATCCCCCCCCCACCCACCCACCCCCTGACCCTACCTCCTACTAACTAAACCGCTATTTCAGGACATCTGACAAAAATATAATCAAAAGATCAATTTAAAAAATAACTGGTTGCCTGGAAGAAATTGCTACCTAGCAATAAGGCCGCCTATTGTATAGGCTTTCTTCTATATTGTCAATTCCTTTTTTTTATGTTGTGATGCAATAAAGAATATTGTATTGTATTGTATTGTAACTATCACGGCTAAGTAGGCTTTTTAGCTATGGAGTAATAGTCGACAAAATTAAACACTCGTCTGTCGCATTCCGCCATGCAGTTAGATTTTTAAAAAGTTGAGAGATTTTCCATCAAAAATTTTCTAATAATAACTACAAATATACATATTTAAAATATAAATTATTATTTTTAAAAGACTACAGAACCTTATTTTGCGCGAGTGCGACTCGCAATTGGCCGGTTTTGGTATATTATGTTTTCACTAAATATTCTACATAAAACAAATAAAACTGCATTTACAAGTGGTCAGCCTATTACATGCAGTTTTATTGTCTCATGTGCAATAAGCGAAACCATATACCAAAATGTGAGGTTCCTGAGGTTTAGCTGAAAACTTAATTCTAACTAGTTTATTTTGGTTAAAATTAAGTGTTTAAAGCTTAATGTTTCGGGTTTTCAGACACCCGCAATAATTTTGAACGACCTACCCAACAACACTCCACATCATGGAAAGACGAGAAAAAAAAGTTCACCTCCGAGGTAAAATTAAATAAATATTTATTTCTTAGTTTTCATTTCTACACTGTGATGGCGTGATTAATATGTATACCTATGCCAAATTACAGATTTCTAACACTAAGTCTCACAGACGGACACAGCCACACTTTTAGGGTTCTTTGTTGACTACGGAACACTAAAAATGATTTTATGTAAAAATGGGACGCATGACACTGATGCAGAATAAGATTAACAATCAAACTCTAAAAATGATTTAATGTACAAATTTTATTTCAGTTCAAGCTCATGACACGATTTATCGGTCGGCCATAATCAGGCTGTACATTCATGGGTTGTATTTTATCGGGCCGCACATTATTGCAACACTTCGATGCATATTTCGAAGTTCAAAAAAGGCGAGCACAGAAAGAATCTCCTGAAAACGATATACTTGGACCGAGGACGTTATAATAGTAGCACTTGGACCTACTGGGACCTTCATTCCGCCTATACAATTCGTCACTAAATCAACTTCCAAATACTAAAAGGATTTGTGATCACCGGGAACCCGACATCATACCAAATTTCAGCTCAATAAAACCCCTGGATATTGCTCTAAAATCGATTACAACATTTGACCCGGACGAATAAATAAATTAACAAATATACTTATATTTTCATAAATGTACCGACATGGGATAGTGCTTATATTTAATATCTTTGAACTTAGCTCGGAGCGACTCACGAGAACGCTTTCCATAAATCGCGCGAACCGCCCCTTTTTTCAGAAAAATATCTATGTAATCTAATCTAATCTATATATTAATAATACCTGAATCGCACCACAGCTCCAACGGTTTGCTTGAAAATTGGTAATTCTATTTTCGCTACTTTCCGAGATATTCGCACTTGTTGCCTTGTTGCAGCGCAAAGTGTATCATAGGTAGCGTATTTTAAATGTTTTAACGGCTCTGGGTACGATGCCCCGACTAAAGCTCAGTCTCCCAGGTACTTATATTTATATCAGCTGCATGTCCCCACAAAAGTACGAGCCCATTAATGTTGGAATACGGCAAATCGATGTACAAGACAGCTGTTTGGCACACGTAAAAGTATACTGGTACACCCTGGACACTTCATACAATGGGCCAGAAATGACATTTTAAAAAAGGAAGGACGGAACAAACAAAATGTTACGAGCCCAATATTGTTGGAATACAGCAAATCGATGTACAAGATAAATGTTTGGCACACGTAAAAGTATTCCGTTAGACATATAATACTATGGAAGTAACTGAAATATACCAGTCTCACCCTGGACACTTCATACAACGGGCCAGAAATGTCATTTTAAAAAAGGAAGAACGGAACAAACAAAATGTTACGAGCTCAATATTGTTGGAATACGGCAAATCGATGTACAAGATAGCTGTTAGGCACACGTAAAAGTGTTCCATTAGACATATACCACTATTGAAGTAACTGAAATATACCAGTCTTGCGGCACACCCTGGACACTTCATACGACGGGCCAGAAATAACATTTCAAAAAAGGAAGGACGTAACAAACAAAATGTTAAGAGCCCAATATTGTTGAAATATGGTAAATTGATGTACAAGATAAATGTTTGGCACACATAAAAGTATCCCGTCAGACATATAATACTATGGAAGTAACTGAAATATACCAGTCTCACCCTGGACACTTCATACAACGGGCCAGAAATGTCATTTTAAAAAAGGAAGAACGGAACAAACAAAATGTTACGAGCTCAATATTGTTGGAATACGGCAAATCGATGTACAAGATAGCTGTTTGGCACACGTAAAAGTGTTCCATTAGACATATACCACAATTGAAGTAACTGAAATATACCAGTCTTGCGGCACACCCTGGACACTTCATACGACGGGCCAGAAATAACATTTCAAAAAAGGAAGGACGTAACAAACAAAATGTTTAGAGCCTAATATTGTTGAAATATGGTAAATTGATGTACAAGATAGCAGTTTGGCACACGTAAAAGTATTTTATTTTATTTATTATTTATTGCTTTAAAGAACAAACATTCCATTAGACATGTAATACTATGGAAGTAACTGAAATATACCAGTCTTGCGGCACACCCTAGACACTTCACACAACGGGCCAGAAATGACATTTCAGAAAAGAAAGGACGGAAGGACATATAACACTATTGAAGTAACTGAAATATACCTGTCTTGTGGCACACACTGGACACTTCATACAACGGGCCAGAAATGACATTTCAAAAAAGGAAGGACGGAACAAACAAAATATTACGAGCCCAATATTGTTGAATTACGGCAAATCGATGTACAAGATAGCTGTTTGGCACACGTAAAAGTATTCCATTAGACATATACCACTATTGAAGTAACTGAAATATACCAGTCTCACCCTGGACACTTCATACAACGGGCCAGAAATGACATTTTAAAAAAGGAAGGACGGAACAAACAAAATGTAACGAGCCCAATATTGGTGGAATATGGCAAATCGATGTACAAGATAGCTGTTTGGCACACGTAAAGGTATTCCATTAGACATATAATACTATGGAAGTAACTGAAATATACCAGTCTTGCGACACACCCTGGACACTTAATACAACGGGCCAGAAATGACATTTTAAAAAAGGAAGGACGGAACAAACAAAATGTTACGAGCCCAATATTGTTGGAATACGGCAAATCGATGTACAAGATAGATGTTTGGCACACGTAAAAGTATTCCATTAGACATATAATACTTTGGAAGTAACTGAAATATACCAGTCTCACCCTGGACACTTCATACAACGGGACAGAAATAACATTTCAAGAAAGGAAGGACGGAACAAACAAAATGGCGGCGAGGTCCTATACGTTCGACAATCAAACTGTAACCAATCTGCATCAATTTGGGTGACGAGGGGGTGAGGTCGCAATCTAAAGAGCGGCAGGGAGTGTCCATACTGTATGTTAGTACTAATACATGGTCTAAAAAACTGGTCTTCTCTTCCCAGAGTGACACCAGCCTACGTCACAAAAACATTGCCACTTTATTTCAATATAACATGTTACATGGGTAAATTATATCTATGGTTACATCGTAAAAATATTTCTTTGTAATTTTATAGTTTTCATTTGTATGTACTCGTATTTTATCTTAAATTACAACAACACGTCATTTTTAATTATTTGTTAGCAATATCTTCCGATTCACGAAAGACATTTCAGACGTTCGGGTTATTCTATTTACACTAAATTTAATGGTAACACAGGATAGCGGTGACGTAGGCTTGTGTCAGTCACGTGGTTCGCGAGTCTCGGAACAGAGTACCAGGCGGAGTTACATTATTGTACCATGCGGTGTCTATATCTATAAGGAGCCTGATTTTTTTACTGCGTATGCGGCTACGCTGTGCCTGCCTGTAGGCGGGCCTTCCACTCAGTGAACAGACTAGCTGATGAAGGTCGCGGGAAGTCGTATCGCTCATTATCTTGGGGAGGGATTTGTCCAGCAGTGGTCGTCTTCCGGCTATAATGATGATCAAAGTATATATATTAGTACTAACATACATTATGGACACTCCCTGCCGCTCTCTAGATTGCGACCTCACCCCCTCGTCACCCAGATTGATACAGTTACAGTTTGGTTGTCGAACGTATAGGTTTCGCCGCCATTTTGTTTGTTCCGACATTCGTTTTTTGAAATGTCATTTCTGGCCCGTTGTAATGTGATGATGATAATGATGGCCGTAGCTGATTTCTTCTACAGCGACTGCACTGTTATGGCATGGCTCAAGCTGCAGCGTCCCGCTGATCTGCCTTCTCGTGCAAATCTAATATTATCAGACTAAACATAATACATAATCATAACTTAAAAAAGCTGCTTAAGTAGTACTATTAAATATCAAGGGACTATTTTCTTATTGCTTTAAGAACCAGCCTAAAGGCTCTGTGCTTGACACGGTCCCTTTGTAAATAATTTAGTTCCCAAGCTAACTAAAAAATTAAAATATTTTATCTAATTGGAAACATCTTCATTGACGAGAGTATCTAGATTTTTAATTAAAACATCTTGAGTATTCATTAAAAAGCAATCTTTGAAATAATCTATGTTATTTTGTGCTTAAAATGTAATCTGCCTGTAATAGGTAATACCTATAATAGGTTACATACATACATTTAGGGTTCCGTATCTCAATTGGTAAAAATGGAACCATTATAAGATCACCCGTGTGTCTGTCTGTCCGTCCGTCTGTCGCAGTCAATTGTTTTGGAATCTACTGGACTGATTGACTTGAAATTTGGTGCACACATGTAAGTCGGTGACCCAAAGACTTACGCGTAACGTAAATAAATGAATTATTTTGGGAGATTAACTAAAAAGTAAAAAAAAAATTATTGAAAATATATATTTTAGCATATCTAACGAAAGGGCTTGTTGTGAGAATCTCAAACATATTTTTTTTATCATTTTAAAATACATGTTTTGAAATTATTTAAGAAAGTTTTCGAAAATTGACAATTCCCCCCCCCCCACCCTTATCACCGAAACTAGTGGGCCTAAAATCTTGAAGAAATCATAGCATATGAGGTTAAATGCATAGATTACAGGAAAATTTACGAGAAAATGTAAAGTTCTTCCGTTCCCACAGGAAAAAATAAATATCCAGAATAAGTACACCGCTATTTGCCTAGAGCAAAGTATGTACTGAGAGGCCTTGGACGAAGTAGTGAGGAAGTTTTGTGCCATTTCAAAGAAGATATTGTAGTGATAGGAGCGTCAGTGGCGTAACGGCTAGGGCCACCGCCTCCTGTACGGGAGGTCGTGGTTCGAATCCTGCCACGTACTAATGTGATTTCGAATTTAGATTTCATATGTACGTTTGTCCGAGGCTCTTACGGTGAAGGAAAAACAACATGAGGAAACCTGCACGCGCCTGCGAAGAAACTGTGTGTGAAGTCGACTAACCCGCACTGGGCCGGCGTGGTCGACTAAGGCCCGATCGTCCTAATTCAGGGTAGGCTCGAGCCCCTCGACGGGGACGTTTATGAGCCGATATTTTTTATTATTATTATTGTAGTGATAATGATTCGACTACATCTTATTTTTTAATGTCGTTGGTCACCTCCATCATCAGAATTTGAATTTATAGCAGCAAGAGAGAAGTATTAACTTGGTTAGACTTCCTTAGAACCATCGTATTATGAAAAATTAAATAATAGAAAATGAAATCAACATAGAATCATGATCCGTTGGAGCAGTAAAGTTCTCGAGTGGCAAGCGCGTACCGGAAAACATACCGTAAGCAGGCCTCCCACTTGGTGAACCGATAAAGCCGCTGGATGCGGGTAGCGGAGAACCGGTCGTCGTGGAAATCCTTAGGGGAGGCCTATGTCCAGCAGTGATATTGTGATATATTCGGCTGATATGATGATGATGAATCCTTATTGTTAAATAAAAATTGCTCACATAAAGTAATAAGACGTTTATTATTTTAATTTATTATTATTTAATTTATTGTATGTTATATCATTTTACATTATACATGATAACTCATGTCAGTATTGTTAACATTATTTCGTCAAATAAACTAATTTTATTATTATTCAATATAAAAAATAAAAGTTTAAAAAACTAAAAATCGACTTTAAAATGAAATTCACTTAAAAGTATGAAATAATATTATTACACTTGTACACGACATTACCCACCCACCTTTGATTTCGTTACTGTTGGTTACAACAGTAACGAAATCAAAGGTGGGTAGGAATTAAATTAGGGGCCTAAATTTATTTTTGAGGTCGGTACCACCACACAGCTACTCACGATTTACTTATGGCATTACTGACACAGACCTCATAAAAAAAATTTAAGGCCCCTAATTTAATTCGTACCCACCTTTGATTTTGTTACTGTTGGTTAATGTCGTGTACAAGTGTAATAATATTATTTCATAATTTTAAGTGAATTTCATTTTGAAGTCGGTTTTTAGTGTTTTAAACTTTTATTTTTATTATCTTTGTTTTTAGTGACATTGCTATCTAACTAACAACCTTAAACCCAATCGGCAACAGGAATCATTAAATTATAATGCATGTGTTTCATTAACAGATACATATTCCTGTGGCTTCTATCATCATCTCAATAGCATAAAAGTTAAGGAGTTAAATCTTCCATCAACAGCTCATCTGAATAATCTGAAAGAATACAACTATTGGTCTATACGTACCTTCGTATCTACGTAAAATATTTGAAGAATTATACTCCATTTCCTAAACGTTAAGGAGCTGTAGCTTCCTTTATCAGCTCATTAACATGAGATGATGACTACCAGACGCAAATACTTTAATAATTTAAGAAAATTCATGAAACACGTAAAACGTGCCTATAAAATTTGAGGGTTGCCTTCGATTTCCCTGGGATCGCATCATCAGTTCATGACTTGGTGACAATGAGACCCCTTCGGGAGTATACTCTTTCGAATAAAAAAAGAATTTTGAAAATCGGTTCACAATCGGCGGAGATATCGCATAACAAACATACAAAAAAAACAACATACAGTCGAATTCAGAACCTCCTCCTTTTTGAAGTCGGTTGATAAAATTTAAGCTACACTGCTCACTTTGCACGAGGCGAAGTGGCAGGAGCACCTCCAGCGGAAGCACAGTCGGCTGGAGATATTATTATTTACCTTTAAAATCTTAAAAGTTAAAATATTATATCAACAAATGGCCAAAAAAATTCGTAAAAATCTTTAAAGTTCTATTATTATATCTCGTTTAATCCTTCAACAACAGATAGCCAATTAAATAAATGAATAATCCGTAAAAATCTTGAAAGTTGTAATAAATAAATATTATCTTTTTAAATCCAAGATTAACAAAAATAAAAAATATGTATATTCCGTTAAAATCTTGAAAATTTTAACATCGCATCTTATTCAATCCTATGGCAACAGACAGCCTACTTTTTCGGAGCTGCAAATTTTTTTTCTTATCTGTGCTACTTATAAGGGAATTTCGCGACTTCAGCAAAGTCTTAAATTACGTTGTTCAGCTTTTTTATTATTATTATTATTTTTATCTACAATTAATAAGCCCTTGTCATCATGATGGTAAGTGACGATGATGCCGAAGATGGAAGTGGGCTTACCAAAATTCCTCAACGCAATGGGGATCTGGCTATCTTATTTTCAAGCCGAAACACATCAATTCTGTAAACGCTGATGTTTTGGCGGCAAGACTTAGATAAGACGGTGGTAGCTAGCCAGGCGGGCTATAAAAATACCCTACTACCAACCAAACCGAGTCTTACAAAGTTGACCCCGCCGGGCATCGAACCCGCGACCTCCTGAGGCCACGGAGGAGGTTAAAAACTTACGAAAAAGTCCGTATCAGAGTTTCACCACTCACTTTTCCTACATACGCTATTGTCAAACGTATAATTGAAAACGCTAAACACGTTAAAAAACCGACTTCCATCTGAACAAATTAGTACATTTTTGCATTAATATTTTTGGTTTTTGTTAATTTTCTACTAATGTAGTACACCGATTTTGATAAAATTTATATGGGATCACACGGAAAGCTTTCAAATAAAAAAAGAATCATAAAAATCTGTTCACCCAGTCAAAAGTTCTGAGGTAACAAACATAAAAAAAAACATACAGACGAATTGAGAACCTCCTTTATTTTGGAAGTCGTTTGAAAATACTGCTTACAATTTCACTAGTGTCACTGTATCTCATTAGTGGCATTACAATAACATTATGCGATGTGAATAACACTATATAAAGGAGCGAATCAGGTCAGGTTTTATTGATTAAACAGTCAAAGAACCCTCCCCCCCCCCCCCATTGGGTAGCAGAATGATTTGCAGAAGAAGAAATCATCTGTTTTATTCGGAGATACTAGAATAGGTACTGTACTTAAACTTGACAACACTAATTACTCAAACATTGTTGTTTCGAAGTTAAAGATGTCGACCAATTGGAAAAACAATCAGATGTGACACAGGAGACTGTTACAGATGTGTTACAGGAGAGTTGTTGCCTACTTTGTTTTGTTTCACTTTGTTTGATTTAGCTTTGTTTATTGTTTCAACTGACACGAATGTAAATGAGTGTGTGACTTGTTGTATGGCGACAGAAATTCGAGATCTGAAAGCGTCCAGGCTACAGGGCGTTCATTTTATGGGGATCATCTTGCCTTTTTATTCAATTCAATTCAATATATTTATTCAAAGAGTTGAAAATCACACTCTTTATGATAGTCATCAAATAAAAAAGACGTGTGGCACTCGGGGACTGCCGCGGTAAAGCTATTGCATAGCATTTTTTATCATCATCATCATCATCATGGATAGATAGATGGCACTGTAAGTTTTTTAGAACTCATTATTTTTGTTTTTTTTTTGGGGTGTTAGGTTTTATTTTCGGTACGAAATTTCTTGATTCGGTCCCCTCAAAACCCGATATAAAAGCTATACAATAAATAGCTTAATAATAACAATGCCATTTGTGGAGAATTAAGAAATAAACAATAATTAGTTAATAACGTCAAAATTCAATCCTTGATATCATCATCATCATCATCATATCAGCCGAAGGAAGTCCACTGCTGGACATAGGCCTCCCCCAAGGATCTCCACGACGACCGGTTCTGCGCTGCCCGCATCCAGCGGCTTCCCGCGACCTTCACCAGGTCATCGGTCCACCGAGTGGGAGGCCTGCCTACACTACGCCTTGATATAAGCCAGATCATTTCATTAGATAATGAAAACAATATGACACGAAAAGTTATACAAAAAATTCATTGAATGCCTTTAACAAGAGTAGGCCAGTTCACACAGACAGCACCCGGTCACGAGAATAACGCGAGAGTCAGCCATCGCTCCATTAAGGGTTCCATACCCATAGGGTGTCAAAGAGTCCCTATTACTAAGCCGACACCGTCCGTCTGTCTATCCATCTAATTGTCTGTATGTCCGATCTTTAGTAACTGCTCTTTTAGGGATGCCCTTAGAAAAAGGGCTAGAAATTATTAACCGTAATAGATATATCATAGATGGATCACATAATATGTATCATCATAGCGGATTCTCTAACAACTAATAAAAAAAAAGATTTTTTTTGCCCTATTTCAAAAACAATAATACATACGAACATCAGTTATGAGTGCAGACTCCAAAGAAACTAAAACAAAAAATAATAAAAACTCGCTAAAGATACTGAATATAACTTTGAACAAAAAAAAACTACTTCAAACAAGAAATTAAGTTTCCCTTCGATTTCTCTGGGATGCCATCATCAGATCCTGGTTTCCTTATCATGGTATCACCCTTGGGATATCTCCTTTAAAAACAAAAAAAGAATCATCAAAATCGGTTTATAAACGACGAAGTTATCCGCGAACACACATAAAATATATATACAGGGTGTAACAAAATTGGTGTAGGTCTACTGGGGATTCTACTCGTCATACTGAACAACTTTCTCCAAGAAAACCTTAGTCGATTCTAAAAAAAAATTTGGAACCTCCATACTAAAAAGCACAAAAGCGGTCGATCGATTTGTATGAAGAATAATTTTTTTTTACGTTTTCAGCAAAGTCGTAGAACAAATGTTGTTCAGTATAATGATTAAAAGCCCCCGTTAACGGGACCTACATCAATTTTGTTACACCTTGTATATACGGTCGAAATGAGAAACATCCTCCTTTTTTTTAAAGTCGGTTAAAAAGGAAACACATTGTTTTACTGTAGGTCTTGTTGATGTATTTTTATTTGATAAATAGTTAAATACGTAACATTAATGTTCGGTGGTACTACTTAGATACGATGGGAGGAGCCTAGTCAGAGACGGCTTAGGTAATACCCAATCGGGTCTTATATTATAAGAATGGAGCCTGCTACCTCCAGTTGTGAAAGCACTAGGAGTTATAGGATCCTTCACCCTATTTTTCAACGAATACATCGTTTCCCCTAAAAGTTATTAAACATCCATTACAATTATATGTACGTAGGTACTGCTTAAACCAAATACCTGCATCAGCGACATACACTCACACACAGTCACACATCAAGTTATTTTACAGATAGGGGTGCACATTGACGTCATCATTGTTTTTGTGTTGTGAACATCTTTATGGCATTTCTTTTTGTTTAAGTACCTTCACTGCATAAGTATGCTTTGGGTGTCACCTACCCTCATTAATCATTATATCCAATAGCCTTCGACTTCTGTGCAATACATAAACCTTTGTACTGTATTCATATTTTTATGTCTGTTCTTTAAAGCTATGAATAAAAAAAAATAAACTGACATGTTTTTTGTCACGTGTAGAATCGAACCCACGATTCTAATAGGCAGGAGAGGTACATTCTAAATCTAATCCTTACAATTACAAGTGAAAAAAATTTAAATCATGTAATACATATTTTTTTTGTAAACAGTACCTTAGAAGATAACAATAAAATTCAAAGTTAAGTGGCACTATCTCTTTTATACGGCCCCAGAGCAAACGAAATAAACAATTGAGATCGCCCCTTACAAGCAGTTTCCGCTTTCTGCGGTGCCCTAACGGAAAATAAAGGAAAAAACTTTTTGCCTGTAGATACACTGGTTTTTACATGAACCTATAAAGCGTCGGTGGCACAACCGTTAACGACTCGGTCCTCCTAACCAGAGGTGCCGGGTTCAAATCCGGACAGCCAATATACCAATGAGTTTTTCGAAACTTACGTACATATACTTACCGGTTGCTTTAACGGTGAAGGAAAACATCGTGAGGAAACATGCACATCTGATTCCAGATGTGTATGAAGGTCGCGTTCCACACGTCCGTATGTGTAAATCTAAACGCCCTACACGTGACCTCGGGTGATGCTAAGTGTTACCCTTGGATAGCACGGTTAATTGTGCCACACCATAAGAGAGAAGAGATGCACATATAGGACCAGTTTACTTTTGACGCATCACGGATTTTTTGTGAAAAATTCATTATCATCATCATATTAGCCGAAAAACCTCCTCTAAGGATTTCCACGACGACCGGTCCCGCGCTGCCCGCATCCATCGGCTTCCCGCGATCTTCACCAGGTCGTCGGTCCACCTGCCAACGCGACGTTTTCCGGTGCGCGATCGCCACTGGAGAACGTAAAATGTGGAAAAAAAAAAAAAAAAACAAATGAGTGATAGCCTTATCAGTAGTCGCATATGATGTGTAACATCTAATATAAGTAAAAAACCTACCGGCATTCCGGCCTCCGCCCTCGCACTACGCGGCATGGCCATGTTTCCTTAGTCTTTGTAACTGAAAAAACGCCTTTCCTATTACATACTTCCGTCCCTTGTTTTGAAATCACTGCCACAGATTTCATGAAAACGAAAGTAATAATGTTACACATCAAAAAATTTGGAATAGTAAAAAATATATAATCCAAAAAAGTGATATAGTGTTCTATCAAGAACCTACAGTCAAAAGTATTATCTAGAATACAAATATGTACAAAAAACAAAACTTTAAAATTAATCGTGTTCTATCGATTTTTTTTGTGATAGAAGAAATCTAAAAAAAAATATAATCAAAAAGGAAATTTAATCAGCTTACTAGAGCAGTAATTAGTTGTTATAGGTTTTATACAAAAGTACTGATAAATCCTCGGAAAGCCGCAGCACGGCCGACCCCCCGCTGATCCGGCGCAATTGAACCCGTCGTTTGGGTCGTGAGGGCGGCGTCGGCGCGTTTGAACTGGTCGTTGAAAAGGATATGTAGATACTACTTAGACTTTGATGGGACAACACCTTCTAAGAAGTCTAAAGCTACTTCTCAAAACTTCCACACAAATCGATCAGCTGTTATACTAACAATAATACTTAAAGGGTCCCCAGGAGGCTCAAGTTTTCATACAAACGTAGTTCAGCTTTAATACAAAAGCTACATGCCGAATTGAATCAAAACTTTGCGAATATATTGAGTAGACACATATCGATGTTTGTTATTAGTTTTCATCGCAGTAAATTGTACCATAACTAAACGACGAGGCTTAAATTAGTTTTGTACAGAAAAATTTAAACTTCTCTTATTTTTTTCCGTTTTATATTCATACATCTAAAACATTACAAACATCGATATGTGTCTACTTAATATACTCACAAAGTTTGGATTGAATCCGGCATGTAGATTTTGTATTATAGCGGAACTACGTTTGTATGGAAACTCGAGCCTCCTGGGGACCCTTAGCATTGGGAGTACGTTTTCCCTTAAAAAAATCGGTCAAATGCGAGATGGACCTCGTCTAATATAGGGTTCCGGAGTAATTACTTTTAAAGGTTTTAACGACTTTAAAGAGCTTTATCTCAGAAACGGCACATCTGACAAAAGTGTGTTGTTAGAAGGCGCTACGTAATAAAAAAAAACAATTTGATTTGTTGGGTTATCATTGATATTCATTGTCGTGGCACTTTTACTTGTAGAGGCACCCTTTAAAAAAACCAGCCAAGAGCGTGTCAGAACCGCGCACAAAGGGTTCTGTACCATCATACTAAATGGCGCTAATTTCTTCTCGTTTTTATTTAAAAAAAAACACGTTTTTTTCTATGGGGACTTTAACTTTTTGAATTTTTTGTTACAGCGGCAGCAGAAATACACATTTTGTGAAAATTTCAACGGTCTACCTATTATGGTTCATGAAATACAACCCGCTGATGGACGGACAGACGGAGACACAGCAGAGGCTTAGTAATAGCACACACTGGACACTTCATACAACGAGCCAGAAATGACATATCAAAAAGGGAATGACGGAACAAACAAAATGGCGGCAAAATTCCATACGTTCGACAACCAAACTGTAACCAATCTGTATCAATTTGGGTGACAAGGGAGTGAGATCGCAATCTAGAGAGCGGCAGGAAGTGTCCATACTGTATGTTAGTACTAATATATATACTTTGATAATAGGGTCCCGTTGGGTTTACGGAAGCCTAAAAATAAGCACGATACATACAAAATGGTGGTCCTTTATCATTCTCCATTTTATCTCGAGCAAAGTAGCTCATTAAACACGACATAGCATCAAAATTTCTTACAACGTAAACGCAATAACTTTCACAAAGACATAATTTATACATGGAAGAGAATAAAGTGCGCTGCACAACACTGATATATGGGGTGTTTTGGTGTTAAAAGTGGGACAAAAACGGAAGAGTGGCGGCGGAAGCTCTCCTTTTTATGAAAATAATAAATCACCCTGTGAATTTATATAAAACAACGGCAAACACGAAGGAGATTCTGATCTCGTTTCTTCGGAAAATCGTGCTTGAAAAAGGTTTCTAGGGATACGAGTACAAACGAGTACTTTTTATGGTTCCGTTCACCAGGGAGACCAACTGTACCCTATTGCTAAGCCTCCGCTGTCTGTCTGTCTGTCTGTCCGTCCGTCAGCGGGCTGTATTTTATAAACCGTAATAGTTAGACAGTTGAAATTTTCACAGAGGATGTATTTCTATTGCCGCTATAACAAAAAAATACTAAAAATTAGGATAAGTGAAAAAGAAGGCGGTACTTTAAGGTATTTATAAGTAGGTATTTTTGATTTGGCTCTATCGTAAAAACAGTAATACATACAAGCATAAAATTTATTTTATTTTTAGCACTAACACTGAGGTAAAACAACAAATACTAAAAATCGGCAATGAATGACGAAAAATGTGAGTCGCACTCGCGCTAAGGAGTCCGTACTGAATGACAAAAAAGCATATTTTGTAGCTCGCGTTGATGTCTTTTGTTTATGTGGAGACAATCCATAGAAAAAAACGTGTTATATTTTATTTTGCTCTATCGTAAAAACGGTAATACGCACGTTACGGAGTTTATCTTTTAAGCCGAATGACCAGAGTTCAAAACTTGTTCGTTTTTAAACATTTTATTTTATTTTATGGGTTTAATTTCAAGTTGTTTATTCTGAAAATCCGGTTTTACGAAAAAATAGTTCACATGCCTAGAAGACTCCGAGCATAATACGGTCGCCTTTTGGTACTTTTTGATTAAACTCTATCGTAAAAACGGTAGTACACACAGGTGTGAAACTTGGTGAGATTATATTACTCATACTGAAGTAATACAATAAATAATAAAAACTGGCCAAGTGTGAGTCGTACTCGTGTTAAGGAGTCCGAACTGAATGACGAAAAAAAGTATATTTCTGTCGCTCGTATTTGATGTCTTTTGTTTAAAATGTGAATAGGTATTATTTTCATAGTTGTGTGGAGAACTGTAGTAGTACGGAACCCTCGGAACATGAGTTCGACTCGCACTTTACCGATTTTTAAGTTCTGACCTTCTTGTGACCTTTTTGTAATACTTAACTGATGTTTTGAATAAAATATCAAGCGTTTAGTAGATGGGTAACCATTAATAAATAAAATTTATTTCTCCAAAAGTAACCGCCTCTGTGGCATAATGATTGGTCCGTTCGCTTCACACCAGAAGGTCGTGGGTTCGATTCCCGGCGGGGTCAACTTTGTAAGACTCGCTTTGGTTGGTGGTAGGCCATTTTCATAGCCCTCCTGGCTAGCTACTACCATCTTATCTAAGTCTTGCCCCCAAACATCAGTGTTAACAGCATTGATGTATTCCGGCTTGAAGATAAGATAGCCAGAACCCCATTTCGCTGGGGAATCTTGGTATCATCGTTAATTACCGTCAGGTGAGATGATGCCGAGGGCTTAACAAATGTGGATGTAAAAAAATCCACATTTGAGCTACTGATGTCGAGTATTCTAAAGTTCCTGCCTCTGTAAAGGTATATATAAAAATGGGGTGTCTGGGGACTCTTCTACCTTTATTTTATAGCCATATCGTAAAGGAAACGCATAAACGCCATGAAGTTCCTGGCGCTTATGACGTTTTGGTCGCGATAAACCTATACACTATAGCGATTTAGCGCTGCATATTTAAATAGTTTTAACCACCTCTGTGGCGTAACGATTAATGCCATTAGCTGCACATCAGGAGATCGCGAGTTCTGTTCCCGGCACGATTTAGCGCTGCATATTTTAATAGTTTTAACCACCACTGTGGCGTAATGATTAAGGCCGTTAGCTGCACATCAGGAGATCGCGAGTTCTGTTCCCGGCAGAGTCTGACTTTGTCAGACTCGGTCTGGTTGGTGGAAGGGCATTTTCTAAGCCCGCCTGGCTGGCTACCGCCACCTTATTTACCTTACCACCGTCTTGCCGCCAAACATCAGTGTTAACAGCATTGATGTGTTCGGCTTGAAGATAAGATAGCCAGTTCCCCATTGCGTTGGGGAATCTTGGTATGCCCGCTTCTATCTTCGACATCATCGTCACTTACCATTAAGTGAGATGATGACAAGGGCTTTTATTGTGAATAAAAAAAATTGTTTGGTTAGACGACATTACTAATGCAGCGCTGCAGCAAAGTCAGTTACACTCGCACGCTCTGCATTTCGTTAAGTGACGCATGTAACTGATCGCTGGCTTATTGAGGAGTTTTGTGCTTTTAGTTTGGTCACAGATGATAATAATAGTATTTTGGGTTCCTTAGAGCAAGTTGTTCAAATATTATGAGTAAAAAGCACAAAACTCCTCAATAAACTTTTAACCGCCTCCGTAGCTCAGAGCGTAGTTCACTGGCTTTACACAGGAGGTCGCGGGTTCGATTCCCGGCGAGGTCAATTGTAGGACTCGGTTTGGTTGGTGGTAGGGCATTTTCTAAGCCCTCCTGGCTAGCTACCACCATCTTATCTAAGTTTTTCCGCCAAATATCAATGTTGATATCATTGGTGTGTTCCGGCATGAAGATAAGATAGCCAGTTCCCCATTGCGTTGGGGAATCTTGGTAAGCCCGCTTCCATCTTCGGCATCATCGTCACTTACCACCAGGTGAGATGTTGTCAAGGGTTTACCAATTGTGAATAAAAATAAAATAAAAAAAATAAGCCAGCGATAACTTTGTAGAGAGAAAGGTGTTCAATATGATGAGGAGAAGCCCTAGTTAAGAGTAATTCGTGACACCCACACACACACACACACACGCACACACACGCACACATGCACACGCACATACACACACTCACTCACTTTCTATTATGTATGATGATGTTGAAAAGTTTAATAAGAATAACCTATTTAAGATAAATTATTATGATTGGATTTGTTAAAATTTAAAATATTAGTTATATTCTTAACTGTGGGCTTACTTTTACTATGGAAATTATTTGCACTCGCTGCTCCTACGATACACGCTTAGCCTAGTGTAGGGACCAGTGTTCTTTTATTTTTTTCCTGGCAAATAAATAAATAATAATATAACGGCTACTTCACCAATTTTGTTACATCCTGTATGTTATGCAAAAAATAAGAATTGTGCATTGCGTACTTGGATGTCGATCTATCCAAACGATATTTGCACGCAAACGCAAAAAGTTACACAAAAAACTTCATCTAAGAAATCGCATGTAAATCAAGGTTAACAGAGCGCCCTCATACACCCAGAGCTGCTCGTATTTCGGGGCCGTAACTCACAATATGGTACAACATTATGCCACTACCAAAGACCAATATATTCGCAAGGACGGGCACATCGACACTGAACGTGGTATACATGTCGCAGGCGTATTGTATGTTTAGTCATATTACATTACCGCTAGCTGTTTTACAATACGGAGCTCCATTGCAATACAGCGGGTCGACGATAAGGCAGATTGCATTACCGCTGGCATTGTGTGTCAGGCATACTGTATGATTCGTCATTTTACATACGGTCGGGCAAATTATCTTACAATTTGCCTGCCACATAGGTCGCGATTACGATGCAGCGTATCGTCGACACGCTATATCGCAATGTGCCTCCGTATTGTAAAACACCTAGCGGTATTGTAATATGACTAAATATACAATCCGCCTACGACATACATATGAATTCAAATTCAAATTCAAAACAATTTATTTTAAATAGGTGTTTACACACACTTTTAAATAGTCAAAACAAAAAAAATATATTGAATATTACAAATAATGTCATATTACAGTATCAGGTAATGGTATTTGATATAGAATCAACATATATATCTTTGTCTATAATCTATTATTTTATAATATCCTCTAGAGCACAAAACTTTTTTGACGTGAGTCTTGAATTTATTCTCTGACAAACTAGTTACATTTTCTAAAATTTTATTGTAGAATCTTATACACTGCCCCACAAATGACTTTTTAACCTTACTCAGTCTCGAAAAGGCTATATCTATTTTATTTATATTTCTTAAATTCAAATTATGCCTGTCACTGTTTTTAGGAAATAAATGCAAATTCTTACGAACGTACAACTTTGATGGATCCGTTTTTTTTACCCACAACGAAATGTACAAGGTGTATGAGATTATTTATTTATGTGTTTGTGTGTCCAAAAAAAAGTGTTCTCATTTATCTCCAGTATTGTGTGAACAATTAAGATACGGTTTTGCGTGACGGTAGGAATGACAAATGCAAGTCATCTGAGTTAATTTTTATCATATGTCAATAACGACATTTTGTTTTAAAAATGTTAGAAATAGCTAGGCGTGACGTCATAGTTTAGCAGCGTCATTTATATACTCATTTTGTGATTTTCGTGAATTAAAAATCGAAGACTTGATGGAAAACACAACGAGCAAGGTTTTCCGAAGTTTAAGTAGGAGGGAAATTTATTGATCAAGAGTTCATAATTTATTTCTGATGCTGTCGTCATCCTAATTGTCGATTACTTTTAGATATCCAAGTGTTATGTTGCGTAAACAATTATCGCTCGTTACCTATTAATTTCACAAGTTATTGTACATAGAAATAGGGAAAAATAAACGTTAAAAAGTACAAAGCATTATACAAAAGGTAAAGCTTATTTTTATAAGATTTTTTTTCCAGGAGACCTTGGAAAGAGAAAGCTCCAAGACAATTGCAGAAGACGTGTACATAACAAATACTACAATTTTAGACAACAGAAATATTGATTACTTATTTGCTAAAAGAGTTTAAGCACACTTTTCCCGAGAGGCTTGACCAATTTAGATGCAGTTTTTGTGCAGTGCTTGAGATTGAGGGCTCTTTTGGTAGGGCTAGGTAATTATTATCTGTACACCCACTTTGCTAGTTGACCCTGTTTGGGCTTTTTTGATAAGGAACTTTCTAAAAAATTCAAAATCGTAGATAAAAACCTCGAGTAAATAAAAATGTTAAATCAAAGCTTATAAAAAAAATAAAAACTGACTTCAAAAAAATATCACTCAAAAGTATGAAATAACATTTTTATATATGAATGAATACACGAAATTGGTCAATAATAATGAAATCAATTTTAGATAGGTACAAATCAAATTATAGACCTAAAATTATTTTTTAGGTCGGTACCCGCACACAGCTACACTTACCTATCAATGCTTTAAATTTTATGGCTTTGCTTATTACCCTATACAGCGTCCTGTGGCTTCCATCATCATCTCAGTAGCATGAAAGTTAAGGAGTCAAATCTTCCATCATCAGCTCACCTGAATTACATGAAAAAATACAACTAGCGGTTTATACGAACCTACGGATCTACGTATAATATTTAAAGAATTATCCTCCAACTCCTAACCATTAAGGAGTTAGACGTTCCATCATCAGCTCATCAACATGAGATGATGACTTCTAGACGCAAAAACTTGAATAGCTTTAGAAACTACATGACACACATAATACGTGCCTATGAAGTTTGAGAGCTGCCCTCGATTTTCCTAGGATTCCATCATCAGATCCTGACTTGGTGACAAATACAACTATCGCTCTATATGCACCTACGTTAACAAAGTATTATATTTCAAGAATTATCATCCAAATCCGACTTTGCTTACTGGAGGATCTTTTGCTTATGATTATGGAAAAAGTATTTTTAAAACCGGTTTTAATTTCCGTCAAAGTATATAATATATTAGTACTAACATATAGTATCGACACTCTCTGCCGCTTTCTAGATCGCGACCTCACCCCCTCGTCTCCAAGATTGATACAGATTGTTTGTTCCTTCATTCCTTTTTTGAAATGTCATTTCTGGCCCATTGTATGAAGTGTCCAGGGTGTGGTCCGGTGTTGGAGGCGAACTCCAAGTTTGAAACATGGCCTAAATTGTCTCTAAAACTCCGGAACTAAATGAAGCACTAGTTGTCAGTTAGCAGGGGCTGTCAATATACTAGGCTATGTATGACTCTACAAGTAACGACCTTTCACAATGTAATTTAAGAACCATTTGAAGCAAAATTATCGAAAGGGTAGGTTCGTAAGTGGATGTCTATGGCCACGTCGTCGTAAGGGTAGAATGTGCGAGAAACTTCGGCGCTGACCATATGTGACATTCATCCCTCGGAGTAACGTATGGGAGTTCTAATACTAAAAGTTGAGAAATTACGTGTAAATCACTTTTCACACAGATTTTAGCTTTACCCAGATAGACTTATTACCTTCTTATTCTTGGTTATTTATAGTAACAGGATAGATAAAAAATATCCATAGTTAAAGATAAGGTATAAGTTGTAAAACTCGAAGGTAGGGTGTAAAGTCGACCAACCCGCACTGGGCCCGCGTGGTCGACTAAGGCCCTATCGCCCTAACTCAGGGTAGGCTCGAGCCATTCGGTGTGGACGTATAAGAGCTGATATGATGATGTAACCTATCCAACTGCCCTTATATGTAGCATATCTCTGCATTGAGATACTTTTATTTGAATTAGGTGTATTTAACAACTGAATAATATCACAAATAGGTACACTAAAATCCTACTAATATTGTTAACTCGAAAGTTTGTAAGAATGTATTTTTGTAAGTTTGTTACTCTTTCACGCAAAAACTACTGAACGGATCTGTTTTAAATTTGGTAGGTAGACAGATTAGGACCTTGATTAACACATAGGTTACTGTTTTTCACGCTCGCGAGCCGCTTGCAGCTCGCGCACTGTGTACCCTCAAAAAGCCATATAGAAACGTTGTACACGCGGGTGAAGCCTAAGGAAACAGCTAGTACTTATAATTAGGTAGGTATCTAGATAACATTAAAAAAATCCCATTGCTTAACGTATTACTAGAGTTTGATCAGAGTTTTAAATAAGAACTTTTTTATATTAAAAATTTGAGTGCGTTTGACTGCAACTCACCTGATGGTAAGTGATGATGCAGTAGAGGATGGTACACGTAAACTTAAATAATGCATATTCACTCTTGCCTTGAAGTTCCCCAAACTATAGGGATCGGGAAACACTGACGCATGCAAGGAGTTCCACTCAGATAAAAAAACAATCAATTTTCCGATTCAAAATTCATAAATAATAAAATGGCAATAAGTAAAAATGTAGGCATCAAAGCGAATTTGAGGCCTCACACCGAAGTTTTTTCTCAATTTATGTAGCCTGATCAAAAATTCTAACAATTTTACCCTGGGGCATAAAGGTAGGTCGAGAGAGGTGGGGAATGGTGGTATTTTTAATTTAACTTGGCGCTCCCTAAAAATTTGGACGCGAATTATGAACTTATGTAACAATAGACGAACTATGTGAATGCGACGAATTTATGATTGGACATTAACTTGTTACAGTCTCTCCAGCAGCGGTGCCAAATTGACTATCGATAAATCGAGGTACTGAAGTGTTTGTATGAAAACACCACCATGTCGGTTCGCCTCCAGGATCAAAACTCGGAACCTATCCGGCTGCAGCGAGGGGTGTTACAGGGAGACGTTATATCTCCGAAACTGTCACCGCCGCCCTGAAAGATGTTTTTAAGCTTTTGGACTGGGGTGAACTCGGCATCAATATCAACGGCGAGTACATCACCCGCCTTCGATTCGCTGACGATATCGTGGTCATGGCTGAGACAATGGACGACTTAGGCACAAAGCTCGATGGCCTCAGTACAGCCTCTCAACAATTAGGTCTTAGAATGAACATGGAAAAGACGAAAATTATGTCAAACATCCTTGTCATACCTACTCTTCTGAAGGTTGGAGGCTCTACACTCGATGTTGTTACCGAATATGTGTACCTGGAACAATCAGTCAAGTTAGGTAGATCCAAATTTGAGAAAGAGATCAATCGTCAAATCCAACTCGGCTGGGCAGCGTTTGGGAAGCTTCCCAATATCTTTACTTCCCAGATACCGCAGTGTCTTAAGACCAAGGTCTTCGATCAATGTGTGTTGCCAGTGATGACGTACGGAACTGAGACATGGTCGCTTACTATGGGCCTCATAAGAAGGCTCAAGGTCACCCAAAAGGCAATGGAGCGTGCTATGCTCGGAGTTTCTCTGCGTGATCGAATCAGAAACGAGGAGATCCGTAGGAGAACCAAAGTAACCTACATAGCTCTCAGAATTGCTAAACTTAAGTGGCAGTGGGCGGGGCACATAGCTCGTAGAACAGATGACCGCTGGGGCAGTAAAGTTCTCGAGTGGCGTCCGCGCACCGGAAAACGAAGCGTAGGAAGGAGACAGTGGACCTATGACCTGGTGAAGGTCGCGGGAAGCCGCTGGATGCAGGCAGCGCAGAACCGATCGTCGTGGAAATCCTTGGGGGAGGCTTATGTCTAGCAGTGGACGTCCTTCGGCTGATATGATGTAATGATGTGTGGCATGTTTTCAAATAATATCAATTTAGACGAGCTATAATTGTCGCAGCCAAATTGTTAAATTTGCTGTTTTGCAAAACGGCACACTGCTTTGTAAACTATTGAGTAAAGAACTCCGAATTAAACCGTTTCGGACGAGAGGATGACGAAGAACGGCTAATTCTACAATATGGCTGCGACATAAATAAAATGAATATCCTTGTCACCATCGCACGGTTATTAGTTTTCCATCCCGCTTAGAAAATAAAGGGGACGGCGCAAAATGGAGCTTTTATTTAATAAATTGAAATTGAGTTAAGTGCCGATACCTTCTGTCCGGGAGGTCGTGGTTTGAATCCTGCCACGTGCTAATGTGTTATCAAATTTTGATTTCATATGTACGTTTATCCAACTTACGGTGAAGGAAAACATCGTGAGAAAACCTGCACGCGAAGAAACTCGAAGGTTGTGTGTGAAGTCGATCAACACGCACATGAGTTTGCAGACTATTTCCACTCTGTCTACGCAACAACACCGCCCAAACTCAGTGTCAAGGAGGTAATAGAGAAGGCCGTTCGTCTGCCAAACATCGAAGTGGACACCCGTGTAAGAATTTCATACCTACAAGTGGAAGTCGTCCGTGCTACCCTGCGCCTGCCTGCTAAGCACTCGGTGGGGCTGGACGACATCTCACCGTTCCTTATTAAGGGTTGCCGTGATCCGCTGGAGCAACCGCTCACACACATTTTCAACTTATGCCTCAAAGCTGCAACTTATCCCGAGTGCTGGAAAACCACTCTTTTCGTTGCAGTGGCCAAAGGTTCTAGCAGTGAAGTATCTAAACATAGACCGATTGCAATCCTGTCTGCATTTTCTAAGGTTTTCGGACTGGTAATCCACTCACAAATTTATAATGAGGTGAATTCCCAACTTAGTGAGTCTCATGGTTTTCGCAAGGGTCGCAGCACCGATAGCAGGTAGACGTCGCCTATTTTGATTTTCGCAAAGCTTTTGACACTGCCGACAACGACGTCTTGATTTCGAAATTCGCAGCGATAGGTTTCTCTCAAATTCTGCTTGAGTTCTTTTCTACCTATTTGTGCGATAGGAAACAATATAGTGAATACGCCGGCTTTGTCTCTGAGCCATACTATATATGTATACTCGGAAGTGAGTCAAGGCAGTAACTTAGGCCCTCTTGGCTTTAACATCATGATGTCTCTTAGTCGCAGACGATTTGAAATTGTTTCTCAAAATCGAAGATGAAGGAAATTGTGATCATCTTCAGGAGGATATTCATATTGTAGTGGAGTGGAGCAAAAAAAACCTTTTGAAAGTTATGTCATGTACGCGTGCGCAGCAGCCATTGCACTTTTGCTATCTTCTAGAGGACGAGAAAATGCCGCGTGTTGACTCAGCAAGAGATTTCGGTGTTAAGGTCAAGTATGATTTAAGGTTCAGCCACCACATTGTTGACATGTGCAACAAGGTGTTCCGAAACTTGGGCTTCATTATACGCCAGACTGACGGGTTCAAGAACACAACATGCGCTGTTGAGGAGTAGACTGGAATGCGCCCCAATGGTTTGGAATCCAAATGAGATAAAATATACCGAGATGCTATAAAAAATTCAGAATAAATTTTTGCGCTATCTCTACCTTAGGCAATACGGGGTATATCCGTTCTATCCACTTATGTATCCAACCTTATTCGTAATGGGTATGGTTGGATACATCAAGTTGGAAGTGCGGAGAGACCTGTCACTGGCTGTGTATTTTTACAAACTGCTAAGAGGCTTTAGCCTTCAATGGCAAAGTATAAGAAGTAATTATCATGGTAGTGCCGAATCCCCGACTGAGACCGGGACCAAAGCAATGACTGTTTAAGGTTCCGACAGCCAGAACCAACTTAGCCAAGTTTGCCCCCTCGGCAAAGGCCATCAGAATTCTCAATGCTGTTGCTATTCACACGAATATATTTGACTGTACTTTGGCTCAATTCACAAAAATAGCTGTTGAGTGTAAATGCGATTGTATTTTGACTTGCTTGCTGTAATGGCTAATTTAGCTGTAAGGGCTTGCAGTATGTGTGTGTGTTAGAAACGATCCTTTTAGTGGATAATTTAAAATAAAAACTCAATTTAATTCAAATCAGTACGTATTTTCAATAAAGCTTTAATCGTTTCTACATATTTTAAGAATTCATAAACGAAGCGTTATTCAGTTCTATAATTCATTAAATGTTCATTTTACTTTATAACCCCTCTCAAGCTGTGTTTACGAGCGGATTGAAAACTTGTGATAGTAGGGTTGGCTAATCTACACTAATATTATAAAGAGGATTTGTTTGTTTGTTTGTCTTGAAAAGGCTCCAAAACTACTGGAATGATTTTAAAAAATCTTTCACCGTTGGGAAGCCACACTATCCGCGGATGCTATAGGCTATATTATATTTTCAAAAAAGTAGGGATCATTTCTATAACTTAAAAAATGTAACCCAGGGTGTAAAAAATGACCTAAAAATTCCTGCAACATCTACAAAAAGTAGTGTAGTGTAGTGGTTGTGGTAGTGGTGGCGGTAGTGGTAGTGTAGCGGTAGTGGTAGTGGTAGTGATAGTGGTAGTGGTGGTGGTGGTGGTGGTGGAAGTAGTAGTGGTAGTGTTGGTGGTGGTGGTAGTAGTAGTGGTAGTGGTAGTGGTTGTGGTAGTGGTAGCGGTAGTGGTTGTGGTAGTGGTGGCGGTAGTCGTAGTGTAGCGGTAGTGGTAGTGGTAGTGATAGTGGTAGTGGTGGTGGTGGTGTTAGTAGTAGTGTAAGTGGTAGTGGTAGTGTTGGTGGTGGTGGTAGTGGTAGCGGTAGTGGTAGTGTAATACCGGCCATATTGGCCATACTGGTTTTTCAGTTTATTTCACTCAATTTTTCATTATTTCAAGTCTGTGTTTTAGGGGGGCTTTATCCGGATCTAGCTACCATCATTGCTAAGCTAGGACTCGAGCAAAATTTTTATTAAACCTAATGTTGTGACTAGTAGGTTTAAATTTAAGATGTTTTTCTTATTTAACTAGACATCACCGCCGTTCAGTTCTTTTACAACCTCTGTAATTTACCTTTATTTCCTTTTTTCCCTAATATATTTTTTTCACTTTACCCCAAACTATTTTTCTTTCCTAATTTCCTCTATTAGGCAGGCCTTCCAAATTCAACGTATCATGTGGCGAATTCCATGATGTTATTTTAGCCAGTTATCATTTAATTTCGCAACAAGTGGTGGTAGCGGTAGTGGTATTGGTAGTGGTACTGGTGGCGGTAGTGGTAGTGGTAGTGGTAGTGGAAGTGGTAGTGGTAGTGGTTGTGGTAGTGGTAGTGGTTGTGGTAGTGGTAGTGGTAGTGGTAGTGGTAGTGGTAGTGGTAGTGGTAGTGGAAGTAGTAGTGGTAGTGGTAGTGGTTGTGGTAGTGGTTTTGGTAGTGGTAGTGGTAGTGGAAGTAGTAGTGGTAGTGGAAGTGGTAGTGGTAGTTATAGTGGTGTTGATGGTAGTGGTACTGGTAGTGGTAGTGGTGGTGGTGATGGGTGGTAGTGTTAGTGGTAATGGTAGTGGTAGTGGTAGTGTAGTGGTAGTGGTAGTGTAGTGGTAGTGTTAGTGATAGTGGTGGTGATAGTGGTAGTGACAGTGGTAGTGTAGTGGTAGTGGTTGTGTAGTGGTAGTGGTAACGTTAGGTAGTAACTTCTGTCCGAGGAGTTCACCACTAGCCCTACAAACTCCACCAATCTGCCCCCGTCTGTGGAGTGTGGTCCAACCTTCCCGATTATAGGAACAGACCTGAACCCCGGCATAAGGTAATAATATGGGTCAAACTAAGCTAGAAAAAACCAGTGCAAGAATGAAAGCCTTACAGCTAACACAGCTTTCGACACAACTGACGTGTAAAAGGAATTTTCGTCATTACATCAACTCATATAATATACGTCCCTACCGAGGGGCTCGAGCCTATCCTGAATTAGGGCGATTGGGCCTTAGTCGACCACGCAGGCCCAGTGCGGGTTGGTCAACTTCACACACAAACTTCGAGTTTCTTCGCAGGCGTGTGCAGGTTTCCTCACGGTGTTTTATTTCATCGTAAGAGCGTCGGATAAACGTACATATGAGATCGAAATTCGAAAAATATATTGGTACGTGGCAGAACTCAAACCACGACCGTCCGGATAGGAGGAAGCGGCCCTTGCCGATGCACCACCGACGCTAGCAATTTTTCAAAAGGAATTTTTGTACTTTAATTATATATCTGTATCTGAAATTTCAGGTTTTACTGTACAAGAGATAATCACGATTTTCCAACAACGAGAATTTCCGAGAAACTGTTTTGTTGTATATTTATGTTTGAATCAATAATATTTTTTTGTACACAGGCCCGTTTGAAGTCATTGGCGATGTTATTTAAAGTAGGGATCTACTAATAAAATTGAACTTTAAGAAATCAGTAAAGTGTTCTATCAATAAATGAACTGAAAATAAGCAATTATGAATCTTTTAGACTTGCCATTAAAAGTTTGCTAATCGATAATCTATGTATGACAAGTTCAAAATAGTTTTGCACCAAATGTAAAGATGTATAGAAAAAGTTACAACAGCCTCCGTGGCGAAATGTTTCAGTCCATTAGCTTCACATTAGGAGGTTGCGGGTTCGATTCCTGGCGGAGTCTAACTTTGTAAGAGTCGGGTTGGTTGGTGGAAGGGCATTTTCTAAGCCTGCCTGGATAACTACCACCATCTTATCTATGTCTTGTCGAAAACATCAATATTTACAGCATACATGTGTCCTGGCTTGAAGGTAAGATAGCCAGTTCTCCATTGCGTTGGGGAATCTTGGTAAGCCCGCTTCCATCTTCGGCATCATCGACATTTTTCATCAGGTAAGATAATGCCAAGGGCTTTCCAATTGTGAATAAAAAAAGTTGTCAAATTAAAAAATAGATAGGTAATTGAGTATATCGATTTTGCAATAAATCTTGTGAAAAGAACTTGTTTGTTAAAAAAACAATTCGTTTTTATTATTAAATGAAGTATTAATATGTTTGGAAGTAACTCCCTGTCGAGTCAAAAATACAAAATACTTATGTACTCTATCGTTCAAGCCATTACCCGCGTCTCAGTACGCGTTAAGGCGCTAAGATCGCTCAATCCGAGCAGGTTGATACGTGTTTCAATAATATCGCGCGTAAGTCTATTCATTTTAAATTCAATTCAATACGGTATTCAACGCGGCTGTTACGATGAAACCGAACGCCAAATTCTCGATTTTCACATATTTCTATTGCTTTTCATCAGTTTCAAATAAGTTAAAAAAAATGTGTTCAATTAAAATGAAAGATCTTAAAGTCACCGATTTTTGACTGTTGGTTTCATTCAATATAAGCTATTTTTTTTCGAGAAATTTTGCAATTAATGCCAAAATCAGGGTCTACAGTACATTTTTATACATAGTGGTAATATTTTTAAAATTATATTCAATTAAATTTTTCTGTCGACCAACCCGCACTGGGCCCGCGTGGTCGACTAAGGCCTAATCGCCCTGATTCAGGGTAGGCTCGAGCCCCTCGGTGGGGACGTATATGAGCTGTAATGATGAAATCGATTTCCATGGTGATAGCTTTACACGGTCTTTCAATAATTTGAATTGAATATTGTCATTTGACTCATCTTAAGGCCTTAAATTCGTAAGCCGTTCTTGGTCTTATTAGATATTCATTTTGAAGAGCGCTGCGAAATAATGCCAATCAATCATCTTCGGATGGGTAAAATATAATATTTTAGAAACAATCAATAAATAAACTGAAAATAAGCAAGAATTAACCATTTTTCAGAGGGGCTTTGGCTTCCGCTCCGGATCATTCTTGGTGCAGAGGCTGTCCACTGTCCAGTCCATAGCCATTCAGCGCGGAAGTGCAGCTAGTGTTATGGCCACCTTTGCACCGGGGATGACGAGGGACGGGTTATTTTAGGTGTTTAATTTTAAGAAGCGTCTGTGGCTCCACCGGTAACGACTCGGTCAAATGCCGGGTTCAAATCCGGACGGCCAATGTACCAATGAGTTTTTCGAAACTTACGTACATACGAGTTAACTCACCGATTGCTTTAACGGTGAAAGAAAACATCGTGAGGAAACCTAAACACACCTGCGAAGAAACTCGGAGGTTGTATGTGAAGTCGACCAACCCGCACTGAGCCTGCGTGGTTGACTAAGGCCCGATCGCCCTAATTCAGGGTAGGCTCGAGCCCCTCGGTGGGGACGTATATGAGCTGATATGATGAGGTGTTTTATTTAAGGTATTTAAGGTCTTTTATTTTAGTTGTCGTATTTATATTTGAATAAATGTTGATCATTTTAAATAATTAATAAAATCGATACATATTTTAGAAATAAAATATTAATTTTAAATAATGATTGGCCAATTTTTATTATTACTTAATAATTATAGATTAAAGATATTTTATCGAAGCCAGTAAACAACACTAAATGAGAAAACCTTAAATCATCTTAAATGGAAGAAATAAAAATAGGCATTAGTAAAAGCAGTCATTAAAAAAGACTATTTTTAAAACCTTCTCGACAGCAATTACAATTACATTTCGACAGCAACCTTTTACAACAATAATTAGTCTATTTTTGATGCAGACAAACATTTAGATAGCACATCGCCTTTAATTTGCAAAATGGCTGTGGATTTCTTCAAGAAAGTTTTACAAGTTTTTTTTTTCTCTGTGTGACAAGCAGACTAATTAGCAATTAAAATAGGATAGATTTGTTTGTTTGTTTGTATACTTTTTATTGTACGAAATACATAGGTTAACAACATAAAAATTTTAAAGAATTTAGATTTTTAGTGCTGTTTTTGATAATGCGTAACTAAAATATACTGTGTCTGAGATACACAATATGCCGTATCAAGTTATTATGTAGCAGTGATTACCCCACCAGCAACCTTTCTGCTAGCAGAGCCGTACTACAGGCTCTGCAGAGCTAGGCTTGCCAGACGTCAGGATTTGTCCTGACATGTCAGGGTTTTTAGGCACCAGTCAGGATTCCAGCCGGAATTTGACAATGTCAGGATTTTTTTGATTATTTACGTGTTCATAGGTATTTTATCAAGCAGCCCATGGACTAAAATTAATGGTGATTTTTTCATTGTGTGGAGAGTTAGAGTAGGCACAATGGCAGATTGTGAGTCAGAGAGTGACCGGTTTGCACTCAAAAGGAATATTATAAATGGTGTTTTATTACTATGACTACTGTGCGTCGTCAAACCGCGCACGTTTTAGTAAAATGTCAGGACTTTTCGATTAAAATCAGGATTTTTGTCAGGACTTTTCAATTTAACATCTGGTAACCCTATGCAGAGCAGCATGATCACATCGGAGCTCATACTGGAGTGCCAACAAAAATTGAAAGAAATACGAGTATGTAACCGCGGCGGCGTAACTCTGCAGTGGATCAAATGGGTACAGCGACTCACGCGGCAACGATACGGCGGATGAGCTTGCCAGGAGAGGGTCAGAGCTTATGGCTGTGGGACCGGAACCTATAATACCCCTCCCATATGGCTGGCTACGGTCCACCCTGAGGCAACGCACAAGGAAAGAACACAATTTGTACTGGTCTGGTTTGAAAACCTGCCGGCAAGCGATGTCGGCCCTTCCGGCAACTAACCCTGGTCTATCTAGGAGGCTTCTGAGACTTGGGAGAGCTCTCACTGGACATGGACATTAAAATAAACACCTATTCACTCTAGGTATCACTGACAGCCCTCTATGCAGAGCGTGTATGAAGGCAGAGGAGACTTCTGCCCACATCCTGCTGGACTGCGGGGGGCTGGCACAGTACAAGGTCGTGCACCTCGGTGACCCGAGGTCACTCCAGGAAGTCGTCGGCAACCTACGGGGGCTACTGGGCTTCTTGGAGGAGCTGGACTGGCAGTGATGCCGGCCAATCACGCAAAATGGGTGCAGCGGTCGCCTGGTTGCAGAAATAAGCCCGCCCCTAACTTCAACTTCGAATATACAGGTGTAACAAAATTGGTGTAGGTCCCGTTAACTGGGTCTCCTACTCATCATACTGAACAACTTTTGTTCTGTGACTTTTCTGAAATCGTAAAAAGTTTAAACTCTCCATACAAATTGATCAGCTGATCGACCAATTTTCTGTATTTTTGTATGGAGGGCCCATTTTTTTTAAATAATTAACTATGGGTTCCTTAGACAAATTTGTTCAATATGATAAATGGTCCTAGACCAATTTTGTTACACCCTGTATAAGTAGAAAAACGCCAAATAAGTGATCAAAATTACTGAATAAAGACGGACGTAAGCATCTTTTCCGATAGAACACTTTTTCGACTCGAGACAACTTGTAACATTGTGGTTTTAACACTACTTATGGATCTTTTGGCTGGATATGTGGTGAACGTATTCATAGTTTTATTTTACTGTTTTTGCATTGTTTTTTGATAGAGTTTTGTTTCAAAAAGTGGTGCATTTTGAATAAAATCGTCTGGTGTACATAAGCAATGTAAAGAATAAGAAAAAAAACGAGACCTACAGAACTCGCATATGATGTGTAACATGTGACCAAATACTTATGAAATTAATTAATTATCGGGTCGTACATTCACGGGCCGACCCTTCGAATAGTAGTATGTCATCTTTGCCTTTGCCATCACACTAGGCTGCATGGCTATGACAACCTTAGTTTTCGAGAATTAAAAAACGTTCGCATTTCCTGTTACACATTTCCATCCCATTTCACGAAATCACTCCCACAAATTGCAGGAAAGCGAGAACAAAGATGTTACACATCAATAAAACGGAGATAAACGTACAGACCCGACTTGCACTGGGTGCAGTTTTATAGACGCCCTACTGTGACCGGGTGTTCCAACTCAGAATAAGGCGACTGCAAATACTGTCAAGAACTCCAGAGATGATTTGTAATGCACTGGCACTACTTAGCATTTCAAATCCAAAAAGAAATGAAGATGAAAAATGAAGATTGTCTCAAAAGGGCTTGTACCCAGAGACGTAAATAAAATATATTGTAACTAAACAACCAACACTACATATCCGGTAAATACCTCGCCTACTTTACAGCCCACTTCGCGGCCTTCAGCGTAAGTGTTAAACCAGTAATGTGTATGGATGCGATGAAAACTGGGGCGCCCACTTGGGGGGCCTTCGTCAAAGCGCTACCCCTGCCTGGCTAGGGTTACCAGACTTAACAGATTCGGCCACACTTTAGAACTTTCAGGATTTTCCATCAGTTTGTATTCCATGACTGCATAAAGCAGGATCAAATATTTTCGCGCCATTAGCGTTGCGCGCCCGATATTCTGTCACATTATTATCGTTGATTCATTACAATGGTCTCTTAAATACCCGTTCTTTATTACCATTCTAAACTTTTAATAGTCTTTGACTTTTGTGCTAAACAAAAATTGATTTCTTGAACTGTGTTTGTATTTTAATGTTTGTTTTTTTAAAATTTATCATCAATAATATTTAAAAATATAATTTTAAACAAAAAAAAAACGACTTCAAACGCACTAGTCGCCACCACAATTTTTGAAGGTTCCCCTCGATTTCTCTGGGATGCCATCATCAGATCCTGGTTTTCTTATCATGGTACCACCCTTGGGATATCTCCTTTCCAACAAAAAAAGAATCATCCAAATCGGTTCATAAACGACGAAGTTATGCGCGAACACACACATATATATATATGGTCGAATTGAGAAACCTCCTCCTTTTTTTGAAGTCGGTTAAAAAAAGCTTTATTTTCCCATCATCGGCCTTCCAAAACAATGTTTTGCTTTGAAGCGTGCCTAAACGTTTATTAAGGACAAAAATATGAATACTTTTTAGGTCAGGACTTCTCAGTTTGATTAATTTGGTGCCTGATGTTATGTTTTACGACAAAAATGTCAAGAATTTTCAGTTTTAGTAATTTGCTAACCCTACCCTGGCCCCAATCCGGGATCCAGTTCTGGGTAAGGGCTCGTTCGCATAGCAAATAGGCTCCGCGATTTTATATAGGCTGTTATGAGCGATGAGTACAAAGTATTTCAGAACAAGAATTTTGTTCTCTATAGGAACAGTTGTTCTTAAATACCTATTTTTTTTTCTCTTAATTATTTTTTATTCTAGGGCAATTTATTAACTTTAATTTAAACAGAACTTTCAAAATTTAGCAAGTAACACACCCGCAGATTTGGAAATGTTTTCCTCAGTTTTTGGATGGAAAATACAGGATAAGATTATGACAAAAGTTAGACACTAAACCGCTAATTTCTTAACTAAATAATAGATACTAATACCACACCTCGGTCACTGGCGATTAAATCTATGTAACAAACGCGTTCCTACGCACACAGTCTAAACTCGTGTAGGTGAACGCGTACCATGCTTGTGTGAGTGAGATAAGACGTACTAGCCGATACCTGGAAGCTAACGAGCGGGGGTGGGCGGCACTTTCAACGGGAGGCAGGGAGTGACCATACTGCACGCTAGTACTCTTTATTATACTGTGCTAATACTAATCATGGTAAGCCCGCTTCCATCTTCGGCATCATCGTCACTTACCATCAGGTGAGATGATGCCTAGGGCTTACCAATTGTAAATAAAAAAAAAAGTCGGTTTGGTTGGTGGTAGGACATTTTCATAGCCCGCCTGGCTAGCTACCTCCATCTTATCTAAGTCTTGCCGCCAAACATCAGTTTTAACAGCATTTATGTGTTCCGGCTTGAAGATAAGATAGCCAGATCCCCATTGCGTTGGGGAATCTGGGTAAGCCCGCTTCCATCTTCGGCATCATCGTCACTTACCATCAGGTGAGATGGTGCCAAGGGCTTACCAATTGTGAAAAAAAAAAGTTGTGACACTCTTTTAAACACCTATTTATATTAGTTAACAAAGCATTTCAAGTGTACAGCGGATCTCTTCATAACGCCAATCTAGACACGCGCTTAGGACAAATAATTTTAGCGTACACATTAAGGAAAATGAGAAATGCTTAAAATATTTTTGTTTCGAAACCCCAAAGTTTGTGGTTCTTCTCTGGAAAAATTAGGGAATACATTATTTTGTAAATACAAAACGGCGATATGTAGGTCAAGTGAAAGTGTGGGACACGTGTAAAGTAAATGCAACAAATTAGGGACTGAGGTAATCCAAAATAATAATAATAATTATTATAATAATTGTTTGTTTATTTCGTAAAAATATGGCTGATACAAAAAAACTTGGATCGGCTAATAACAAAAATAGGCTCAAAGTCTGAGCTATAGGCACCAGCAAGCATCCTCATAATGTGAGAAGTTTAATAGCCTGCGTTGCGTATTAGTTATATTTATGTGTGCGTGCATGTGTATGTATGAGGGTGCGTATGAGTGTGTCTGTGTATGTGTGTGATGGAATATTCGTTGTGAATTTTAATTATGACACTAAAAGCTTCACTCAAGATACTTTAAGAACTTCAATATTGAACGTTCTAGTAATCGAAGACAGTTGAATGTTATCAGCCAAAGTTTAATCTGAAAACTTTAAGGCACAGGGTATAATTACTAAAAAATTAAAATGTTTTTATCATCATCACCATATCAGCTAGTGAACCTGGTTAGTCCATTCGCTTTACACCAGACGGCCGCTGGCTCGATTCCCGGTGGGGGTCAACTTGTAAGACTCGGTTTGGTTGTTGGTAGGGCATTTTCTAAGCTCGCCTTGCTAGCTACCACCATCTTATCTAAGTCTGACCGCCAAACGTCAGTGTTAATATTTCTGTATTCCGGCTTGAAGATAAAATAGCCAGTTCTCCATTAAGTTGGGGAATCTTGGTAAGCCCGCTTCCATCCTTGGCATCATCGTCACTAACCATCAGGTGAAATGATGCCAAGGGCTAATCACTTGTGAATAAAAAAAAGGTCAGGCCATTTGCACGTCAAGCTAGTTCCTTTAAGGTCTTCCTTCCAAATAAGGTCCTTTGTGTGTACGTTCACTACAACACACCCTGGACACTTCATACAACCGGCCAGAAATGACATTTAAAAAAACGAATGACGGAACAAACAAAATGGCTGCGAAATCCTATACGTTCGACCAAACTGTAACCAATCTGTATCAATCTGGATGAGGAGGGGGTGAGGTCGCAATCTTGAAAGCGGCAGGGAGTGTCCATACTGTATGTTTGTACTGTAGAGATCTTATGTCTCTACATTTCTACACTTGCAACTCCTTTCATTATTTTCTTGCCAGCGTGAATCGAAGTAAGAATATTGATTTAAATTTGAATTGATAAGTCGTTCGAAAGCTTTTCAAAACAAGAGATGTTCATTCTATGGTGGACCGTGAGCCAGGACGGAGGTCCATTTACAAAGAGTATATTTTTTGTTATCCGCGCGTCTGGGCTGAGGTCCCTAAAGTTACGGCAAGAAAGTGATAGGAATCGATAAAGAAATAATAATCAGTAAGCCGACAGAGCCTTATACCTTTTTTTTACGTGTTTAATATATGATCATCTCTGATGATCTTTAATACGCATTTAAATCTTTCATTTTTATAGTATCAACAGTACTAATATATACTTTGACTACACTATGCGTCGAAACATTCGTAGCTTCTGTGAAGCGATCATAGCTCAGTGCGTCACGTCTGTAAAGCCAGCACTGACAACGTCTAGCGTTGTAATTTGGTTATTAAACAAACAAAATTCATTTGTAGTGATATATTTACTGCTTTTTTGATGCTAATTAGTTGCACTAATGAGATTTTTGTTACTCGAGTGAATAAAAAGAAGCAACTTACATATTATATACAAACATAATACGCAAAATACGTGCTCATGAAACTAGCCGCATTGCCACGCTGGATGGCAATGGACAGCTGTTGAAACAGAAACGAGCCGACACACATGAAAATGAAAAAAGTTTATTGCAGTATCTCATTGTAAAAAATATTAAATGTTGCAGAATACTTCTTTTAAGTAGGTATAAGAATACTTTTGCCAGAAGTATCTGATCTTCCATAACTAATAAACAACATACAGAGATACAAGAAAAATTAAAAACAACAATACTTAACAAATATATGCGCTACGAATTAATAAGCAAGCGCGTTTAAGTATTATTTGTGAATGTTATTCAGTGTGTGTGAATTTATGTGTGTGTGCGTGTTTATGCAAAACAATTTACCTACCTACTTTTTTAGGGTTCTAGAGCAAAAATAGCAAAAATGGAACCGTTGTAATATCTTCATGTGCGTCTGTGCGTATGTCACAGTCGTTTTCTCTACCACTGTTAGACCTAGAGTAATGAAATGTAATATACAGATGTAAAATTATGACCCAAAATGAAAAATGAAGTTAATGTCAAAAAAATTAAGGGTAGCCTCCCCTACATGTAAGAAGGGGATATAGGGAGGGCTTTAGGAGGTGGGGGGGGGGGGGGGGGGGGTTAGACTTGACTCTTACGGAAAATATCCCTTTAAAGCATAATATTTCGGAAACCGAGCCCTAGATCTAAAAATGTTTATAGTAAACTCTCAGTTTTTTAAAATACCTATTTATCGATACCCCAAACGATAGGGTATGTCGACTAAAAAGAAAATTACCCCCTCTTTACATGTAGGGGAGGTACCCTTAAAATTTTATTGTATCACTTTGTCTACGTGATTAATATGTAAACCTATGCCAAATTACAGCTTTTAATACTTCTTCTTCTTTTCGAATCGATGGTTTGAATATTTATTCTTGTTATTTTATATCTTATTGGCCCAATAGGTAGCCACGCATATGCCATTATCAGTGGCCCCCCAGAGGTCTAACATTGTGCAGGTGTCCGGGCACTCGGGGCAAGCCAATAAGTGCGTCATAGTTTGTGGGGTGACTCCACATGGGCACTCTTCTCCGTCACAGAAACCCCAACGACACATTTTCTCCCTACATCGGCCAACCTGAGTCCGCAGTCTATTCGGAGATTTCCAAATAGACCATGGCAAGTCGCTGCCTGGGGGGAGGGCTTCTCGTTGTGGGATAAAACTTTCCGTGACAGGGAAGGTCTTTTTCCATAAACTGGATTTAGCCATTAGCGGGTCATCTTGTTGCTTTGCTACAGTGGCTAGGAAGCTCTTGCGGCTTTTTAGCCTGGGGCGGGCTGGGCTGCATCCGAACATGGGGTGTCTGGGGTCGAGTTCTTGTTTGGCTTTCTCGACTGAGCACGCTACCTCTCTCCGAACGCCAGGTGGGGCGATCCCTGCACGTGGATACAGCTTGCTTATCGGAGTCGGTTTTAAACAGCCCGTTATTGTCCGGCAAGTTTGATTTAGAGCTTTTAATACTAATAGTCTCTGAGTTAAGCCGGGGACAGACGGTCGAACAGACAGACATGGAGAAACTGAAAGGGTTCCTTGTTGACTCCGAAACCCTAAAAAAGGCAAAAAACACAAAACTGAACCATATTCGAAGTTCATACTCTAACTTAAAAATAATATATTTTTATTCATTATAATGAAAAAAAATGCGCCAACAAGTCACTTCACACAAATGCTTTGTACAAAACCGATAGATTTGTATAAAGTAGTTTCAGCTTTATGTTGCTTCTAATATGATCATGATGATGACGATGATGTTCTCCCAGACGTACCTATCTGTCGACGGCGACACCTTGCCAGTTTTGTTTGATTCGCTCTTCTCGAATCTTCTCTTCTAGAATGCGCTCTGACTTGACTTGCAAAATCAAACTTATAGTCTTAAATGTTCGGTCACAAGTAACACAGTAAAGCTACCCGCATTTGTTGTGAACTTTCACCTTACTTTTTTTTTATTATATTTTTATTCACTTATTATCCTGGTTTCAAATAGAACAATGCAGTCTCCATCCTACTAATATTATAGACGCGAAAGTTTGTAAGAATGTATGGATGTATGTTTGTTACTCTTTCACGCAAAAGCTACTGAACGGATTTGGTTAAAATTTGATAGGTAGACAGATTAGGACCTGGATTAATACATAGGCTACTTTTTTCCACGCTCGCGAGCCGTTTGCGGCTCGCGCACTGCGCACCCTCGAAAAGTCATAGAAATGTTGTCCACGCTGGTGGAGCCGCGGAAAACAGCAAGTTAAATCATAGAACCAAGATTATTTTGTAAATTACACAACATAGAATAACTTAATTTTAACTCTTCTCCTAATAATATTAATAGGTAAATATTCTCCAGAAAAAAGTTTCAGTTCACTCTCTAAAATTTTCGATGACGAGATGAATCCGAGAAAATTGACTTAGCACAGACACTTTATAACATCCCGCGTTCTTTAGAACTACCATTTTTCTAAAAAGTTCAAGAGCTCACTTGCCTATTTAAATTATTTTTCCTTGTTTCTTAGTAGTTAATTTTGTGGCCATTACGTTTAATTTAGTAGCAAAGTCAAAGCGAGCGCCGCTGTTACTGTCTAGACAAATTGTCGGAGTTGTTATGACATTTCTAATTATTTGTCAAACCATTAAGTTTTTCTGTGCAACTGAGTCGGGAGTAACAGCTGGGTTGAAATTAATTTGAGTTATGACTAACAAAATTTTAGAAAACTAGTCAAAGCACATTTTCTCGAGCTGTGATATGAACTTGTTTTTGTGACAAACAGCAGCAACTCTACTTTGGTAATATACATTACTTGATTTATATAACGTAATACGTCATTATACATATGGTCGGGCAAATGTCAGGCAAATTATACTATATAGGCGAGGGCGGGGAGCTCTTTGACAGTTAAATCAATCAAGCGATCGAGCTCATTTACAATTTTCCGTTCGGCATTTCGACAATTTGCCTGACTCGGCATTGACCGTTTAATATACGGACGAATTATTACAATTTGCCTGGCTCGGCATTTTACAATCTGCGTACAGAATTTTACATTTTGCCTAACCGTTTACTTACGGAAGAATCATACATTTTGCCTGACCGTAAGTAAAATTACTAATCATTAAAGAGTAAGCATTTATCTTAAAATATAAAAGTTGCTTTCTGAACTACTATAAGTAAGTTAAGTAAATATCATAGTTGAGTAGCTATGAGATCGAAACGGTGAAGGAACACATCGAGAGGAAACCTCCACACGCCTGTGAAGAAACTCGAAGGTTGTGTGTAAAGTCAACCAACCCGCATTGGGCACGTGTGGTCGACTAAGGCCCGATCACCGTAAGTCAGGGTAGGCTCGAGCCCCTCGGTGGGGACCTATATGAGCTGATATGATCAGACCGAAAATTCATAGACAAATCTTGAAAAACTAATTTTGAATCGCTGTATCTTAGGTTGATAATGCGTATTAAGTTTTGTTTCAAGCACGAAAAGCTTCGGTGTCTCAATGGTACAGAATCGGTCCTCCAAATCAGAGGTCCTGAGTATGAAAATCCGAGAACAGCCGAGTTTTTAAAACTTAAAAAAATGTATGTGTAGTTATCGATTTCTTAAAAAGTGAGGTGATAGTGTGAAATCTGCACATCTGATTCTAGATTATATTATTATTCTAATAAGGTCGTGTTGCACGGTCTGTATATGCGTAAATGTTAATGCCTTTTATGTTAATGTTTTTCAGAGGTATGTGTGTATGTACATCTGTTCCTTGGCTGAGCCAGTAGCCTAAACAGTTTTATGGATTTGGAATACCAGGTGTCGTTAGATTCGTTTTGATCCCCTAGAGTGTCGAAGGATATTTAAATTTCATTAAGTTTGATTTTTTAAAACCTCAATAGTGAGTTATTTTGACAGTGACTTTTCACCGAGATTATATTTTAACCGCCTCCGTGGGGTAATGGTTAGTCCATTCGCTTCACACCAGGAGGCCGCGGGTACGATTCTCGGTGGGGTCAACCTGTAAGACTCGGTTTGGTAGGTGGTAGGACATTTTCTAAGCCTGCCTGGCTAGCTACCACCATCTTATCTAAGTCTGGCCGCCAAACATCAGTATTAACAAGATTGATGTGTTTCGACTTGAAGATAAGATAGCCAGTTCTCTATTGCGTTGGGAAATCTTGGTAAGCCCCCTTCCATCTTCGGCATCATAGTCACTTACCATCAGGTGAGATGATGCCTAGAGCTTACCAATTGTGAATAAAATAATAATAATATTGATAAAGTTGACGAGAATTTTATTAGTAGCTAAGACTGCTACACCGAAACGTCTAAAAGACGCTGTATAGGTACTACTGGACTACTAGAGGTCGCGCATTTTGACCTAAGCATAGTCATCATCATATCAGCCACAAATCGTCCACTGCTGGACAAAGGCCTCCCCCAAGGATTTCCACGACGACCGGTCCTGCGCTGCCCGCATCCATCGGCTTCCCGCGACCTTCACCAGGTCATCGGTCCACCGCGTGGGAGGCCTGCTTACGCTACGTTTTCCGGTGCGCGGTCGTACATAGTACTTACACCTAATATGTGAAGTGATCAAGCACCGTAAGCACACCCTGGATACTTCATACAACTAGCCAGAAATGACATTTCAAAAAAAAAATACGGAATGACGGAAATTATAATTTAACCTCCTCCGTAGCTCAGAGGCAAAGTTCACTGGCTTTACACAGGAGGTCGCGGGTTCGATTCTCGGCGGGGTCAATTGTAAGACTCGGTTTGGTTGGTGGTAGGGCATTTTCTAAGCCCGCCTGGCTAGCTACCACCATCTTATCTAAGTCTTGCCGCCAAATATCATTGTTGATATCATTGGTGTGTTACGGCATGAAGATAAGATAGCCAGTTCCCCATTGCGTTGGGGAATCTTGGCAAGTCCGCTTCTATCCTCGGCAACATCGTCACTTACCACCAGGTGAGATGTTGTCAAGGGTTTATCAATTGTGAATAAAAAAAAAACAAAAAAATGGCGGCGAAATCCTATACGTTCGACAACCAAACTGTAACCAATCTGTATCAATCTGGGTGACCAGGGCGTGAGGTCGGAGTCTAGAGAGCGGCGGGGAGTGTCCATAATGTATGCTAGTACTAATATATATACTTTGGTTCTGGTCTACGTGTCCCAACCTCCAACATGCCAACCCTAAATCACCTACATTCCATCAGGCGTTCCCAGAGTCACTTATAAATCATGCGCTCTCCAAACACCGAATATGCTTCAGACGACCTGTGTCCATTACCGGTCCACACGAGGCGTAATTGGCTATTACTTTACGTAACAAATGGACACCGTCACACACATAGGGCCTAGCAAGGCTGAAAATGTGTCTTTACGACCACCGTATATGTACAAAAATAGATCCTGTAGGCTGTAGCCTCTGTCGCTTGGCAGTTGTCCTAATCAGCGAACTTTGTAACTGGATTATGACTGTCTGATCTCTGGGAAGCCTAATGATGTTAGGCACGTCTGTAATTCAATGTCCTTGGACAAGATTTCGTTGAATCTGCTTTTTTAAGTTTGACTTTAGCTTACTTACTGCACAGTATATATTTATACTAGCTGTTTCCCGCGGCTTCACGCGCGTGGACCACGTTTCTATGACTTTTCGAGGGTGCGCAGTGCGGCGGCTTCACCCGCGTGGACCACGTTATTATGACTTTTCGAGGGTGCGCAGTGCGCGAGCCGCAAGCGGCTCGCGAGCGTGGTAAAAAGTAGCCTATGTTTTAATCCAGGTCCTAATCTGTCTACCTACCAAATTTCAGCCAAATCCGTTCAGTAGTTTGTGCGGGAAAGCGTAACAGACAGACAGAGTTACTTTCGCATTTATAATATTAGTAGGGAGTAGGGATTAGTGCTAACATACAGTATGGACACTCCCTGCCGCTGTCTAGACTTCGAGCTCACCCCCTCGTCACCCAGATTGATACAGATTGATCACCAACACGGCTAGGCAGCATTCGGGAAGCTTCACAATATCGTCACGCTCCAGATACCGCAGTGTCTTACGACCAAGGTCTTCGACCAATGTGTGTTGCCAGTGATGACATGTGAAACTGAGATATGGTCGCTTACTATGGACCTCATAAGAAAGCTCAAGGTCACCCAAAGGGCAATGGAGCGTGCTATTCTCGGATTGTCTCTGAGTGATTGAATCAGAAACGAGGAGATTCGTAGGAGTATCAAAGTAACCAACATAGCTCTCAGAATGGATAAACTTAAGTGGCAGTGGGCGGGGCACATAGCTCGTAGAACAGATGGCCGTTGTGGTAGTAAAGTTCTCGAGTGGCGACTGCGCACTGGAAAACTTAGCGTAGGCAGGCCTCCCATTCAGTGGACCGATGACCTGGTGAAGGTCGCGGGAAGCCGTTGGATGCGGGAAGCGCAGAACTGGTCGTCGTGGAAATCCTTGGGGGAGGCCTTTGTCCAGCAGTGGACGTCCTTCGGCTGATATGATGATGATGATGATAGTTCTAATCCTAAAGTAAAACCACTAAAGAATAAAAACTGGCCAAGTATGAGCCGTACTTGGGCTAAGGAGTCCGAACTGAATAAAAAACCATTTGTCTTTTGTTTGAAAGTAATAGGTTGTTAAGAGTACTTGTGTAGAGAGGTCGTCTCATTTTAAAGCCCAATGTCATACACGAGGTACAAAAAAAACTAAGTGACGAAGTAAAGAAACCTCGAAGCTCCTAAATATACCTACCCTCAATCATATTTTTTCAAACCTATACATCAATAAATTTCACATTATCCATAATAAATACAGTTCTTCTTGTACCTTAGTACCTTCAGACAAGGTAAATATATAAGTACCTACTAACGTACTTCAGACACGAGTCTTCTATCTACAGATACGATTCTTATCTAAAAAAAGTTTGCGAAAAACAAGACGATCGATCATTATTTCTTTGAAACGCAGGAGAACTAGACACGATATTTCTTTTCCTCTATTACCATCTAATTTATCTGACCTTATTTTGTTGTGCAAACATTCACAAAGAAATCCCCGAACGATCAATTAGAGGGCCTTTTATCTGACATCTTAGAAACGTTCAAAGACAACAGGCTAGATTGAAAGGTAAGCTGGAGAGCGCTGAATGGGGCCCATTTAGTTTGAAGAGTATAATTTATGGGAAGTGCCCATGAAGCGTTCAAAGGTCTGCGAGTTAAGTATTATATGTGAAACACGAATCCCCTCTCGAGGCAATCATTCTATTCTATACAGGATGTTACAATATTAGTCTAGGAGCCGTTGACTCTATCGTCATACCGGGCCTCATAATTGGCCTACTCTTGTCAAAGGCACTAATGACATATTTAAAAATTGTATGTTTAATTTTTTTACACGAAATTTCGGTGGCTCAACCGGTAACGACTCGGTCCATCTAACCAGAGGTGCCGGGTTCAAATCTGGACGGCCAATGTACCAATGAGTTTTTCAAAAAACTTACGTACATACTTACCGATTGCTTTAACGGTGAAGGAAAACATCGTGAGGAAACCTGCACACGCCTGCGAAGAAACTCGAAGGTTGTGTGTAAAGTCTGCCAACCCGCACTGGGCCCGCGTGGTCGACTAAGGCCTAATCGCCCTGATTCAGGGTAGGCTCGAGCCCCTCGGTGGGGACGTATATGAGCTGTAATGATGATGATGATGTTTAATTTAAACTTCTCGTGTCATGTTGTGTTCGTGTCCTCGAGACATTCATATCAGCCACAAATCGTCCACTGCTGAACAAAGGCCTCCCCCAAGGATTTCCACGACGACATTATTTTTTTTATATCAATGATTTTATTTTGCCATTATTAACTAATTAACCATATATGTGTCGTAGTGGTTAAGGCCATTAGCATCACATCAGGAGGTAGCGGGTTCAATTCCCGGCTGAGTCTAACTTTGTAAGACTCGGTTTGGTTGGTGGAAGGGCCATTTTCAAAGCCCGCCTGGCTAGCTACCACCATCTTATCTAACATCTTATCATAACAGCATTGATGTGTTTTGGCATGAAGATAAGAAAGCCAGTTCCCCATTGCGTTGAGGAATCTTGGTAAGCCCGCTTCCATCTTCGGTATCATCGTCCCTTACCATCAGGTGAGATGATGCCTTGCCTTTGGGCTTACCAATTTTGAATAATAATAAAAAATATGATTATTTTATACATTTTACACAAATGATATCAATTATATTATGTAACTAATGGCCATCAGAAAGAGTTAATACGCACTTACTTTTATTAACATTTTGAATTAAATTAAATTGAAAACTGAACATCTTCCTCCAGGAAGCCATAGTCGATTCTATGAAAAAAAATAGCACTCCATACAAAATGTTCAAAATTGGTCAGTCAGCCGATCGATTTCTATTAAGTGTTCAATTATTATTTTTTTGCAAATTGATCATGGTCCATTGGGGAAAAAATGATCAGTTTAATGGCTAGGTCATCGGTCCTCTGTGTAGGAGGCCTGCCTACGCTACGTCGATGGGTCTGGTAGCCTGGCATCTGCCGTGACTGCCACCGGAGCCAGGTATACTTGTAGCAGGGCCGCCGGGGACTAGGGGCCATTTTTTGGGTGTGTAGATCATTTTGGGGGGTTTTATAGCGTAGGAAGGCCGACTGACGACCTGATAAAGGTTACGGAAAGCCGCTGGATGCGGGCAGCGCAGGACCGGTCATCGTGGAAATACATGGGGGAGGCCTTTTTCCAGCAGTGGACGTCTTTCGTCTGATATGATGATGATGAGTAGGAGCCCTAAGTTAACGGCTCCATCACTAATTTTGCTACATCCTGTACCACAAACGTTTGAAATCGTGGTTTCGTATAAGATCTATTATTAGCAAAACTATTAAGCGTTATACTCGTAAATTCAAATACAAACCAGGAAGTTACAATAATTGGTTTCGCTAGAAAGCTTAATACAAGGCAATCGTGTTAATGAGTTTAATTAAATTTAAATTGATATTGCAGTAGGTAATTAGTTTAATTGAATTAAAGGCTGTAATATTAGCAGACTGTTAGATAGCATCCACAGACAGGTGTATGTAACGATTTAATTAAGACATAGACTATAGCGCCCGCTTTTTAACAGACTTCAAAAAAGGAGGAGGTTTCACAATTCAACCGTATAAATATATTTTTTTATGTGTGTTCGCGGATAACTTCGTCGTTTATGAACCGATTTTGATGATTCTTTTTTGTTGGAAAGGAGATATCTCAAGGTTGGTACCATGATAAAGAAACTAGGATCTGATGATAGCATTCCAGAGAAATCGAGGGGAACCTTAGTTTCCTGTTTGAAGTCGGTTTTTTTTTGTTCAAAATTATTATAGTTCCGTACACCCAACAGGTGACCGACGGGACCCTATTACTAAGCCTCCGCTGTCTGTCCGACTGTCCGACTGTCCGTCTGTCAGTGGGCTGTATTTTATGAACCGTAATTGGCTCTGTGCACGAGTTCAGCGCCACCTATTGTCCGCAACTTTGTTGGCTCTGACGTTTTGACATTTAATCACGACATTGTGACAAATATTATTATAATCCAAAATTATCTAATAATTTATTTCCAAAAAAAACTGTGATACCTTGATTTGGGTGGAGAAAGGGTTGTAAAATCATTTTTGGACATTCAAAACAATTAAGGTATGTAAAATTAATTCAATAAGTGTGTTTTATTTTGAATATATCATGGTTTGTTTACTTCATTTTTAGTTGTATTAGTTTTACTGTAAAACAAGAAGATAAAGCTACTTTAATGGTTTCATTCAATAATAATGAACATAATATAATTGTTCCTGTATCCCCAGTGATAAATTAAATATCGTTTTCAGATCGAAATAAATATTGTTTTAAGGACCGGGTTTTATTAAATTTAGGTAACCAAGTCTGAAAAGTTTACTATGAGATATGACGGATGACAGAACCAACATTATTTTTACTTTTGGCCACTATGAGCGCTGCGATCGATTATATTACCCCCACTTAGTACTTCGCACCCAGCGAATAGATAGACAGTTGAAATTTTCACGGAATATGTATTTCTGCTACAGCTATAACAGCAAATACTAAAAATCATAAAAAGTGAAAAAAATAGGGGGGTCTTCATACAAAAAACCTCTTTTTTTTTAAAGATCTTTAGAAGTATTTTTGATTTAGATCTATTGTAAAAATTGTAATGCATACATACAAGCGTGAAACTTGGAGTGATTATAGTACTAATACTGAAGTAAAACAACAAATAATAATATCGGCCAAGTGTGAGTCGTACTTGTGCTAAAAAGCAAATTTTTTTCGCTCGCGTTGATATCATTTGTTTCTAATGTGAATAGGTGTCATTGTCATTGTACTATGTAGTTGTGTGGAGAGATGTGGTGGTACTGAACCACACCCCAGACACTGCATACAAATGGTCGTGAAATGAAATTTCTAAAAACAAATGACGGAGCCAATTCCATACGTTCGAGAACCAAACTGTAACCAATCTGTTTCAATCTGGGTGACGAGGGGGTGAGGTCGCAATCTAGAGAGCGGCAGGGAATGTTCATACTGTGTGTTAGTATTAATATATATATTTTGACTGAACCCTCGGAGTGATAGTCTCACTCGCTCGGTTTTTATTTCATTATAGAAAATCAACGCAATATTAACATTTACTTCACAGAAAAATGAAGGACTTTTAAAAGGACTATTTTTTTACCGTGCCAGTGAACTGGCATATAATCTTGTCAAAGGCAAAAAACTTATTCAATAATTTTAATGTATAACTGGTCATTTCATATTGTTTTCATATCGTAATGACACTATTTGTTTTAAATTAATGATTTTATGTTGATTATGTTTATTTTTAATATATTATTTTTCACAAACGACATTATGCATATGTAATTACTATTTTTGCTAAACTTAAGTGGCAGTGGGCGGGGCACATTCCTCGTAGAACAGATGGCCGTTGGGGCAGTAAAGTTCTCGAGTGGCGACCACGCACCGGAAAGCGTAGTGTATGCAGGCCTCCCACTCGGTGGACCGATGACCCGGTGAAGGTCGCAGAAAGCCGCTGGATGCGGAAGGCGCAGAACCGGTCGTCGTGGAGATCCTTGGGGGAGGCCTATGTCCAGCAGTGGACGTCCTGCGGCTGATATGATGATAATTACTATTTTTAACCGAATTCCAAAAAAGAGGAGGTTCGACTGTACGTTTTTTATGTTTGGTTGGCAAATGAATCAAATACTACGTTTGTATGGGATTTGTGAACTCCAGCGGGCTCTTAACCCTGAATTATTTAACATAAAAAGATTTCTAGATTAAAAAAAATGTATTTCAAATAAATAAATATTACACTCTGATGGTCATATTATCATCATATCAGCTTATATACGTCCCCACCGAGGGGCACGAGCCTACACTGAATTAGGGCGGAGGTATATAGCATACCTACCTATACGGTCATATTAATACCTAATGCGAACTAACTTTGAAAAATCGGTAAAGTGCGAGTCTGAACCGCACACAAAGGGTTCCGTAACATCATACTAGATAAAACTAGTTTCTTTACGTTTAATAAAAACACATTTTTTTTGTATAGGGACTTTAAATTTTTCTAATTTTTAGTATTTGTTGTTATAGCGGCAACAGAAATACATCATCTGCGAAAATTTCAACTGTCTAGCTATCACGGTTCATGAAATAGAGCCTGGTGACAGACGGACAGACGGACGGACGGACAGCGGAGTCTTAGTAATAGGATCCCGTTTTTACCCTTTGAGTACGGCACCCTAAAAAGTGAGACCTTGCTTAATTAAAATTGGTATATAGTGGAGTCTGTAGATTGTGTTCGCGATATTTTTTACAAGCTTTTATTTAGTTTTACCTGTCCCGGTATCTGTAATGAAATCTTGCAAGATAAATATGACCCACTTCCCGGTTTCCGTTAGAGCTGAAATTTTGCATGCATATGTATATTATAAACATGTACCTTAAAGTTTTTATATTTTCAAAATTATTTTCTGTAATTTGAAGTTGATTCTGAATCACCCTAAAAACTACAAATGTAGATACTTTTCTACACGCTGCATATCGTAGTACATTTCGTAGGTGATCGTTTCATATAAGTACATTTCGTAGATGATCATTTCATATGAGTACATTTCATAGGTGATCATTTCATATGAGTACATTTCGTAGGTGATCATTTCAAATGAGTACATTTCGTAGGTGATCATTTCATATGAGTACATTTCATAGGTGATCATTTCATATGAGTACATTTCGTAGGTGATCATTTCAAATGAGTACATTTCGTAGGTGATCATTTCATATGAGTACATTTCGTAGGTGATCATTTCAAATGAGTACATTTCGTAGATGATCATTCCATATGAGTACATTTCATAGGTGATCATTTCATTTGATCGAATACCCTAGTTCACATTCTTAAATACAACACAAGCACAAAGTTTGTTTTGTTGAGTCTATTCAAAGTAAGTTATACTTCATGTAATGTTTGTGTAGTGCGGAAAGCACGGGTCTTGCTCGTTAAAATTAACTTGCGAGATTCCCGTTGTTTGCGCTATGTCTGGGTGCTTAATATACAATGAATACACATGTTATATTATGGTATATCATCACCACCATCAAGCTGAAAGATGTCCTACTACTGAACAAAGGATTTTTACAGCGATCGGTTTTGGCTGCCCCTATTTAGTGGCTTGTATGTACATACGTATCTACGTCTTCTTCTTATCGTGTGGCACAATTAACTGTGCTATCCAAGGGATAGACGACGGCGGTTGCCTGGTGTTGCACTTAGCATCACCCGCGGTCACGTGCAGGGCATTTAGATTTACACCAGTGGACGTGTGCAACGCGACCTTATACACATCTGGAATCAGATTTACAGGTTTCCTCACGATGTTTTCCTTTATTAAAGCAATCGGTTATATGTACGTAAGTTTTGAAAAATGCATTGGTACATGATTTGAACTTCGGACCTCTGGTAAAGAGGATGGAGTCGTTGCCGATTAAGTCACTGACGCCATATATCAACTTATAAGTATTTAAATATGTACGTATGTAATATTTTTCTGATCAAAAATACCCAGAATTTGTGTATCTTTTAAAAATATTTATGTTTTCCTCAATTTTGATACTGTCCCCTTTAATTTATGATCACCGTCAGAAACAATACACTTCTGCCAGCTTCTTCGAAGTATTTCTGGAACGTACCTTGGTGTACGGCCTTCAGTTCCATCAGTGATTCGCTTCGGTCCCCTCAAAGCCCGCGATTACAGCTATACAATAGCTTAAAAAAGTAAACAGATTCACTTTAACTACCTAACACCAAGGTAACTTCTACCATACCCTGGACACTTTATACAACGGACCAGAAATGACATTTCAAAAAAGGAATGACAGAACAAACTAAATGGCGGCGAAATCCTATACGTTCGACAACCAAACTGTAACCAATTTGAATCAATCTAGGAGACGAGGGGGTGAGGTCGCAATCTAGAGAGCGGCAGGGAGTGTCCATACTGACGTTAGTACTAATATATATTATACTTTCTCCTCACTTTAGGTAATAGTTAAAAGACGACGCATTGGAAACTTTGGTCAAATTTTTTCTCAGAAATTACAAAACATATGAAAGTGATATATTGGAACCTGATTCTTCATTTCAATGACTTCAATTTGCCAGTTGCAGAAACACTTTCGTTAACTTTTATAACAAAAAATATATCCAGTAAACCTCTTACTGTAGCTCAATAATTTTTAGGATTAATTTTTTTTAATATTTTTTTTTTTTTTTTTCATCAAACCTTTTCATTTGATACCCATATGATGGGGGAGCATAAAACATACATAACTGATTTACCAATTTCGGGAGTCCGCCATGTCAGATTTAGAATGACGTCACTTAGCTAACAATCCATTGTTCTCCAAGATAACGTGTATGCAAAACTTCAGCACAATCGGAAAGCGGGAAGTGGTTCTAATTTATCTTTCAAGATGTGTACCAAACTCACTCACAGACAAACTAACTAACTAACAAGGGAAGCTTTTAACCGCCTCCGTGGCGTTATGATTAGTCCATTAGCTTCACACTAGGAGGTCGCGGGTTCGATTCTCAGTGGGGTCAACTTGTAAGACTCGGTTTGGTTGGTGGTAGGGCATTTTCTAAGCCCGCCTGGCTAGCTACCACCACCTTATCTAAGTCTTGTCGCCAATATTGATGTGTTCCGCCTTAAAGATAAGATAGCCAGTCCTCCATTGCGTTGGGGAATCTTGGTAATCCCGCTGCCATCTTCGGCATCTACGTCACTTATCATCAGCTGAGATAATGCCAAGGGCTTACTAAAAAGCTTGTAATAAAATACACAATTTGTATTCGTGACGATTTCCCTTATGTATGACTGCACAGAAATCCCTTTGATTTTGTCAAACCAGCTATGAAGGCACTCCAGCGTCGTCGCCTACCACGCCTACCTCGCCGGTACCTCAAATATTCATAAAGAATATTCTACCAAAATAGCACCCACTCAGCCACGCGAAATATTGAAGAATTTCCTAGAGAATTCAGTGTACATAATGTAAGGACTAACTGACGGGTTGAGTATGCTCTTTCTAACAAGCAAAGAATACGATATGAATGAGCGAGTAAAAACATTGGCCCTTTGGGACTGGAGAAGCTTACTTAACTTACGCACGAAGGAAATGTTTTTGTGCTGGATCCTACATTGCGTAATGGAATTATTATTATTATTTACTTCTTGCCTGACGACGGCTGTTATTAGGTGGATCTAGCTGGTAAGTCAACTGAGACGTAGCCACAAGTAGAATACGCCTACGTTATATATAATCTTTAATATATGTCGGAGTGTCATTGAAAACGCGACCAATACCAGCTCGAGATAAGTTTACATAGTTACACTTTGTTTGGATCAAACGTCAGGTATTAGTACCTGGGTGAAACCGGTGGTGGCGTGACGATCGCTTGTACTCGTGAGACGATCGTTTGTGGTAGCAAAGATGATGTATTAACGGAAGGCTGTTTGTGCTGCCACACTGAGTTGAGAATTTATTAGATCTGTGGAGAAGCCAGATTAGCTGGACGTCAGTCTCGGAGCAAACACTTTTTGACGGAGCGTCGAGCAGAACACAAGTAGTGGTGATCTGTGAGCAAAATGGACGTGTCACGCTATCGCTGGGATCACCGCGTTTGCATCCATTGTTATCCAAGGCATCCTGTACAATTTCGATTACCAAATGATCAAGACTATTGAAGAAGGACCTCTGTGATATAGCTGCATTGTTATTTCGACACCTACAACCGAAATAGTTAAGGAGTGAACCACGAGGCCATCCATAACCTAACCATCACCCACACCTTTGACATCAGAAGTTGGATAGTTCCCTGCGCTCGCAACAAGTGGACAACGACGGGAAAATGTGAAAATTGATAATGGAGCAGCGAAATAAAAACCAACTGGCAACAATTCTTTGTGCTACAGAAACAGAACATGTTGCGATTGATTGAGGTTATGCAAGCACCATCGACTACATTTGCTGCAATCACACTGCCAGAATTCAACCAGAATATACCTGAAGCTAATCCACGTTCACGGTGCTCGTTTGTCGACATCTCCCTTACGGAACAATCGTTGGAATGAGGTGACAGCATGAGCTGCACTGGCAGCAGCGGAGATCCACGCAAGCGGCGCGTGCAGCTTCAGCGAAGTGCGTGATGTACGCGGAGCTACGAAAATCCGGTGAGTCGTACCCCTTTTGTTTTGATAGTGGTAGTAGTACGTACGCAGTACTATTACCTAATCTGTGGTGGTACTGAGTGTTCTCTCGTTAAAGAAAATTTCGTGTATAGACTTTCGGGAGTGTGTTCAATACTAACGCACGATTGACTTTTGTAGGCATCGCTTACGTTTACTGTACAGAACAAATATCGAGTGAGGGTAGTATTGACGGGCATTGTTAAGAATTTTCATTTTTTGTTATGCCAGACGAGTACCTACGTGCCGAACGATATTATGATCGGTTCAGATATTTTAAATCTACGCTTGACGGTATATTGAAACGAGTCTGTCAATAACAAAACAGCTCGACTGTCGGAAAGGATGCGAATAGAGTAGTCCCTTACCCTTCTAGTGGTGATTGCATTAGCAGCCAAAATGATGCCTTGTTGTCCTTCAAAGTACTTTTTCACGTACTTTCGGATCATTACTTATGACAAAACGTCGTGATTGAACGGAAGATTTAAAAAGAGGACTCATTGTAAATATGATGATTCATTTAGTTAGAGTTTCGGTTATACAAACTTAAACCAGAATTGAAAGTATTGAAACCCCGATAAGCTTTCATAATATTGAGACTGATATCTTTACATGGAGTGAAAAACCCTTATTAGCTTTCGTAGTATTGGGACTGATATTCTTATTGAGCATAGGCCAAAGTTGTTGCCTATTTTTAATAGCTTTCGCGATGAATTTGTTGAGGGCATCCTTAATGCCCCGCTATCGTATAGACCCTATGTAGGTAGATGAGTTTCGGGGACCCCAATAAAATATTTTGTTTACCAATTGTAAAAAAAAAAAGAATAATAACAGGGTAGTATGCGGAGTGCAGTGATGAACGTCTTACGGCTGATGTGATGATGATACAGGATTCATGGGCTGGAGGCTGCGAATGTCATAAGCCCCGAAGCTTTCCCTTTTTGACGGCCTTATCATGCTGGTAAAGAAAAAGGATAGCATAGAACGCAAGTGTTGATAACCGTAAAAAAAAAATGATAACAACATGCCTGAACGGAAATTGCTTCCTCTGATAGCTTGGAACATCGATTGACTTCATAGGTGGTCACTATTTAACCACGTCAGGCATAGCTAGTGGTTACATCAGGTGCATTCTTTACCTATTAAATCGAAATGACTGATTTTGTAACCTCTGTTCAAATACGTCCACGTGTCATTCGATCTACGTAATGCCCCCTTGTATTTGAACTTACGTTCATAAACGCTTTAGGCGCGTGGCAACGGTCAGGTGAATCTTAGCACGTTTAAACGTTGGTACTCTTAGTTAAGTGTCCTTTAAAATATGCTCACTTCCTTCGAGTATAGTAATGAGATTTCAATGTTACAAGTCCTTCCATGATGATCATTTGGCAGCAACCAAACTGTTGGGTTAACCGAGTTACGAAGTACAGCCTCCTGGAGTTGCTTCTAGGTACGAGTAAAGTAGCCTAACCTCTAAATGTCATGTTTGTCGATTACACACACAGGCTGTAATTTTATCTAAGTGAAGCACGACAAAAGACTAGTGATAATACGGAGAGTAACGCATCATATGACAGGAGTTGTTAATCAGCTGCTGCTGATGTGATAATAGACATGGGCCTCCCCCATGTTGGAGCGGTTTTACCAATTGTAAAAAAAAAAACAAAAAAAAAGACGTTACGCTTGGTGGGCTGTTTGGCGGTACAGTATGAGCGTGAAGGACGATGTTGCTTGTCCTCAAATTTTTAGTCCCTTAGTCACTTCTTGTGAAACCCTTGGGAAGAGATGGGGTGGTGTATTGCTCTGAGGCAGCGCCACTGGCTGATTTCTAGACAAAAGCTTAGTTTCACAAGTTACCTAACTTTGTGTTGTTACAAATGGAGAAGCGTTACCTACCACTTTAGATATCAAATACCGTCAGTTATTGAGGACAGACTACGTTAAATGCCCGATAGTGACAGTATTATTGACTTGGACAGAATTGATGATGGAGAGACTGAACCTCGACCATCTACTAGTGCAGATTAAGGACTTTTGTACTTGACCGTGATTTTAACGTTCACTAGTTTGTATTTTGAACCTTAGACGTAAACAATTTTTCGCAACTGGATGACAATAGCCTCAGCCATTCGTAGACGTAGGCGTAAAACACCGAGTTGATTTTCTCGTTGCTGTGCGGCCACAACTGTGTGTGGCGTGCGTTTGGCTCGCAGGCGTATCACCGGGGAGGTGATGTTGGCAATGACCAGAAAGAGGTGATGTTTGAGATCGCCGCATGGAAGCGATAGTGTGGTTGGACACCGGAGGGAGGTGGTCCAAGAGTCGCCAGGTAGGGTGACTGTGTGTTTGGGCGGGCACCGGATGGAGGTGTCTGAGAGTCGCCAGGTTGGGTGACTGTTGTTTGGTTGGTCACCGGATGGAGGTGGCCCAGAGTTGCCAAAATGGGTGACTGTTGTGGTGATACAAAATAAGGAGCGTAACCAAACCAAGTTAGATCCCAAATACCGAGGGCCGTTCAGGGTCGTAGAGGTCTTAGAAGGTGACAGATACAAATTACAAGCTTTGAATTTGAGACGAAGTTACAAGTATGCCCATGACCGTTTACGTAGTATGTCCGAAGGTTATTTGCCTCCGGATGTTGACGATGAATCTGGTGCAGAGGCGTCTACCTTTCAATGTTAATTGTATTGACAGATCGTAACTCAATCAATTGTGTACAGTTGTAATTTTTTTCTTTATCGTTTATTTTTGTGTGTAGTACTGAAGTATTCCGACATGTTTCAGCGGTAAATGAAGAGTGCTGAATGGCGCTATATGTTTGCATGAATTGGCTGCTGCTTGTTTTGTCAGACTCGTTCTGTCATGATGTGTAGCAGGTACATTCGTGTTTTTGTAAAAAAGAAGTATCCCGTTTACCGGCTAAAACTGTTGATGGTATTCCGTCGCCTGTATAGGTGATGATGGTATTCCGTCGCCAGTATTGGTGATGATGGTGTTCCATTGCCTGGATTGGTGATGATGGTATTCCGTCGCCTGTATTGGTGATGATGGTGTTCCATTGCCTAGATTGGTGATGATGGTATTCCGTCGCCTGTATTGGTGATGATGGTGTTCCACTGCCTAGATTGGTGGTGATGGTGTTCCGTCACCTGGACTGGTGATGATGACTGATTGGTATTCCGTCGCTTGGCGTTAGTGATGATGATTCTTTGTGGTGTCCCGCCACCCGGATGTGGTGATGTTTAGTTCTGGTGTTCCGTCGCTTGTGATTTGCGATGATGATTATGTTCCGTTCTATGTGCCCCTAAAAGTTGTAAATGGTTGTGAGGTTTCAAGCCTTGCAGCTGTGATTTACCTTGGAGACCTAAACTGATTTGAGATTGTTTGAGTTACGATGCTAATGCTGAGGTTCATTTAGTTTACGAGAGTGAAATTATTTTGGTTTTTTTTGAGGCTGTTAAAATGTGTTGTTACCATGATTGTAGTCTTGAATTAAAGCTTCACATTATTAGTGTTGCTTTTATTCCTTGAGCTGTGGACCTTCCTAATGAAGGTCAGGATTGGCCGAACGAAATGGAATCTACTGGCTACCCTTTTCTTTTTCAGGTTAGTCACCCGAGGACGTGTGACTCGCAGGATGGCCGTGTCGGAGTGTCATTGAAAACGCGACCAATACCAGCTCGAGATAAGTTTACATAGTTACACTTTGTTTGGATCAAACGTCAGGTATTAGTACCTGGGTGAAACCGGTGGTGGCGTGACGATCGCTTGTACTCGTGAGACGATCGTTTGTGGTAGCAAAGATGATGTATTAACGGAAGGCTGTTTGTGCTGCCACACTGAGTTGAGAATTTATTAGATCTGTGGAGAAGCCAGATTAGCTGGACGTCAGTCTCGGAGCAAACACTTTTTGACGGAGCGTCGAGCAGAACACAAGTAGTGGTGATCTGTGAGCAAAATGGACGTGTCACGCTATCGCTGGGATCACCGCGTTTGCATCCATTGTTATCCAAGGCATCCTGTACAATTTCGATTACCAAATGATCAAGACTATTGAAGAAGGACCTCTGTGATATAGCTGCATTGTTATTTCGACACCTACAACCGAAATAGTTAAGGAGTGAACCACGAGGCCATCCATAACCTAACCATCACCCACACCTTTGACATATATATAAATCTCGTGTCACAATGTTTGTCCTCAATGGACTCCTAAACCACTTAACCGATTATAATAAAATTCGCACACCATGTGCAGTTCGATCCAACTTGAGAGATAGGATAGTTTAAATCTCAAATTATAGTCTCAATTTTAATTTATTGCTAATTATTTGTCTGTTATTATTTGACAGTCACAATGTGTAGTGTAGGGTAGGGTAGGGTAGTGTAGGGTAGGGTAGGGTAGTGTAGTGTAGGGTAGTGTAGAGTAGTGTAGGGTAGTGTAGGGTAGGATAGTGTAGTGTAGTGTATGTAGGGTAGGGTAGGGTAGTGTAGGGTAGGGTAGGGTAGTGTAGTGTAGTGTAGGGTAGGGTAGGGTAGGGCAGTGTAATGTAATGTAAGGCGGTACGAAGTTCCCCGGGACAGCTAGTATAACTATAAAAATATAATAGTACAAGTACAGATGAAGTACTCGCAATGACGCTTTAAATAAATAGCAACTCTCGCTACGTAGTAATAAAGAACAGTCTAGTTCGCAACCGCGCTTAGTGCCTTCAGTTTTATTTCAACATACCTATACATACACCGATAACAATCGCGCTTTTACGCAAGAATGAACCAACGTATGTTTTTCTTCTGTGACATTTATTTTGTATAAGATTATTTAAAATCAACACTGTCTCAGTGCAGACTTCGTTCGCACAACGATTAAGACCATTTCTTTTTCTCCATATTTATAACAAAATTGTTAAGCTTTGCAATGTAAAAGATTTGACACCAACCAAAATAAAAATAGTTATTCGGGGTTTGCTTCAAGACATGATTTATTATGATCATGCCTTCTAAAATTAGTTCAGTAAAATACATAGTAGCCTCCTGTCACACACTTTAACACACACACACACACACACACACACACACACACACACACAATGTTCTGTTATCTGTTCTTTGTTTATATTATTTGTCTTTAATCATTTTATTGTCTTCTACTTCTTGTAATAATTACTTAGTTTCTGTTAAATTGCTTGGCCGCCACCTGTTAATTTTGTTTTATGTTTATGTTCTTTTGACCGCCACGAGACAGGCCTAGCCTAGTGTAGGGTCACAGTTAACATGTATTTATTAGATAAGATAACTTCGTAAATAATTTTTTTATGTCTTATTTCGATACTTTTAATAAGAACTAAGATTTTTTTAAAACTGATGCGCATTTCTCTATTTATATTGGGGGTTTAAAATTGGCAAGGCTCTCGTCCATAGAAATCAGAAAAAAATATTCTAAATTGATGTTTTTAGGATTCTGTACCTTAAAAGGTAAAAACGAAATCCATAAAGGATCACTCGTGTGCCTGTCTGTCCGTTTGTCACAGCCAATTTTCTCAGAAACTACTAGACCGATTGAGTAAAATTTCGGTACACATAATATTATGTAAATCGGTGACCCAAAGACGGACGTGCAACGAAAATAAATTAATTTTAAACATGGGGGGAAACTTTTGGGGGGAAAATAGAAAATTAAAAAAAATAATTGCAAACTATATCATGTGATATATCAAGCGAAAGAGCTTGTTGAAAGAAATTAAATAAAGATGTAGTTTTTAAGTTTTTTTAAGAAAATAGGCGATAATTGACCAATTAAATCTTCAAAAAGGAACACAGAATGCACAGATTACAGAAAAACCTTTGAGGAATCTAAAGTCCTTCCGTTCCTACAGGAAAATTAAAATTTCAATTCCAGAATAAGTAGACCCCTATTTACCTAGAGCATAGTATGAACTGAGAGGTCTTGTTCTGTTGGTTTATCAGTTTTGGTGCGGAACCCTGTTTGTGTGACGCCGAGTCGCACTTGGCTGGTTTTTTTATTTATCAGTAAAGCAACCACTTTCTCTTGTTTCTTACCCTCATTATTTGTTAGACATTTGTTACAACGCTTTATTAATTAATGGAACTCCAGGTCATTTCAAACTTAAAATTTACATATAATCCTATCTTTAAGACTGTTAATTTCCTGAAATAATAAAATAAATAAATAAAAAACCGGCCAAGTGTGAGTCAGAACCGCACAGAAAGGGTTCCGTATTATCATACTAGACGGCCCTAGTTTCATTAGTTCCGTACTATCATACTAGACGGCCCTAGTTTCATTAGTTCCGTACTATCATACTAGACGGCCCTAGTTTCATTAGTTCCGTACTATCATACTAGACGGCCCTAGTTTCATTAGTTCCGTACTAACATACTAGACGGCCCTAGTTTCATTAGTTCCGTACTATCATACTAGACGGCCCTAGTTTCATTAGTTCCGTACTATCATACTCGATAGTGCTAGTTTCATTAGTTCCGTACTATCATACTCGATAGCCCTAGTTTCTTCAGTTCCGTACTATCATACTCGATAGCCCTAGTTTCATTAGTTCCGTACTATCATACTCGATAGCCCTAGTTTCTTCAGTTCCGTACTATCATACTCGATAGCCCTAGTTTCTTCAGTTCCGTACTATCATACTCGATAGCCCTAGTTTCATTAGTTCCGTACTATCATACTCGATAGCGCTAGTTTCATTAGTTCCGTACTATCATACTCGATAGCGCTAGTTTCATTAGTTCCGTACTATCATACTCGATAGCGCTAGTTTCATTAGTTCAGTACTATCATACTCGATAGCGCTAGTTTCATTAGTTCCGTACTATCATACTCGATAGCGCCAGTTTCTTCAGTTCCGTATTATCATACTAGATGGCCCTAATTTCTTCAGTTCCGTACTATCATACTAGATGGCGCTAGTATCTTCAGTTCCGTACTATCATACTATATGTCACTAGTTTCTTTACGTTTCAAAAAAACACGTTTTATGATGAAACGCAAAGTATCGATTCAAGCCGATCTTCTTTCTTGCGTTTCATGATTAAATTCTCTTTTGGTTTTGTTCGTCTATGAAAATAGAATTTGAAAATGATTGTTAGCTTTTGACAAGAGAAAAACAATTGATGACCGTTGAAATGTGTGTTTGGACGAAAATATTTTAAAGTGCTGTGATTTTTCTTTTTGTTAACAAGACCTCCTATATTTAACAGGGGTAAGTGATTTATGTTTAGAGACAGCTATCCGTTTTTATTTGTTGCTGTTGCGAACTAAATTTTTATTTATGTTTTCAGTCTTCCACCCTGCCCGTACGAATCACTATAACCCTGGGTCACTGCTGAGTCTTCCACCGGCATTTATTTCGCCGCTCTGCACTACCTGCCGCTTACCCAAAGGGAAGTAGAACCTTTACTTCTATCTAATTTTAAGGCCCATCGAAATTGGTTATCACTGGTGACCAAGCACTACTACTGGTGACCAAGCATTACGACCTGTCACGCCAATTGGTTATCACTGGTGACCAAGCACTACTACTGGTGACCAAGCGTTACGACCTGCCACGCCAATTGGTTATCACTAGTGACCAAGCACTACTACTGCCCTGCAAAATTCTACTACCTGCCTCCAAGCGCAGCTGCTGGCCTGCATAACTTCCTATTTCCGTTTACAATAACAATTTAGCATTTAGTTTAAAATTATTAAGAGTATCGTATACCCAAAGTGTTTCCTACAACTTTGGGGGGTAATTTCGACACCAAATAAATTAACTCCATTTATGTTTTAGGTATTTAATCGATCATTTTTTGTACCTGGGGGGACGATCGATCGTTACCTAACCTTTTTTTTGTATTTTAAAATTATGTAAATGTGTTATTTTTTATTAGTCTATTTCCACGGTCATCTAATTGTTTACATCTTGACCTAATTTTTTAAAATTATAAATTAAAAGTATTCCATATTACCCCAAAATTTATTTTCTTTCCGAAATTCATATTTAGGCTGCGAGTAAAAATTCTACGTATAATGTAGCGAATGCAATACTGCATTGTTATATTATTTAACCCATTTTAATTAAATTATGCTGCAATGTATAGAGACTCACTTTTTCTATTTTTTTGTATTTGTTGTTATAGCGGCAACAGAAATACATCATCTATGAAAATTTCAACTATCACGGTTCATGAAATACAGCCTGGTGACAAACGGACAGATGGACGGACAGCGAAGTCTTAGTAATAGGGTCCCGTTTTTACTCTTTGGATACGGAACCCTAAAAATGAACTCCTTAAGAGGAGTGTATTCAAAGCACGCTTATTATAAACGTAGTTTGGATCTTATTGGAACGAAGATTTGGAACGAAATTCTTTAACGCGGCTTACGGATGGAATGAATCGGTAGCATTTGTCACGCGTCACGTGTCGAAATGCGGTGCGAGCGAGTACAGTATAATAATTATTCAGTACTAGCTTTTGCCCGCGGCTTCGCCCGCGTGGACATCGTTTTTATGACGCAAGCGGCTAGCGAGCGTAGACATGAATCTTCTCCAGATATCTCAGGATATGCTTATTAGTAAATCATGGCATTTCCCACCCCCTCAACCATCTCTGTGCAAAAAATCACACAATCCATTGTTCCGATGCGTTGTTAAAGAAATTAAGCAAAAAAGAATATATTTTGAGTTCCCTCAGTAACTGCCTCGGGCTACGCTATTTTCACGGTATAAAAAGTAGCCTATGTCCTTTCTCGTGACACAGGCTACCTGCATGCCAAATTTCATTAAGGTTGGTCAAGGCTACCCAGGCTAACTCGCAGGTTGTGTGTGAAGTCGACCAATCCGCACTGGGCCCGCGTGGTCGACTCAGGCCTGATCGCCCTAATTCAGGGTAGGTTCGAGCCCCTCGGTGGTGACGTATATGAGCTGATATGATGATGATGGTCAAGGCGTTGAAGCTTTAAAAGGTAACAGGAAAAAGGTAAAGGATTCTTTAAGGCGAGGTATTGATAGGAACAGTTGTCTCTGTCTTTTTCTTTACTTGTAAAGAGTAAAGAAAATAACCACACTTTTTCAATGGTTTTTTCGTTTAAATCAAAAACTACAAAGAAAATATAAAAAATAATAACTTAACTCACTTTGTATTAACTTAACAAATATTGTTGTATATTTTTTTAAATTTATACTTTAAAGAGTATTGGTCAAAACTAGAGTTGAAATTAACGGTGTAGACCTGTCTTTGGGATTTTTTACTATTGAGCCAAAACTGCTCAATCGTGTTTCTAATAGCTTTCTCCAGTACAGACACAGATATACGTCATCCGATTATCGATATAAAATTATTTCAAAATTGGTTGTTTGGTTATATACGTTAAGTTTTAACCGCCTCCGTGGCGTTATGGTAGTCCATTCGCTTCACACTAGATGGTCGCGGGTTCGATTCCCGGTGGGATCAACCTGTAAGACTCTGTTTGGTTGGTGGTAGGGCATTTATTAAGCCCCCCTGGCTAGCTACTACCATCTTATCTAAGTCTTGCCGCCAAACATCAGTGTTAACAACATTGATGTGTTCCGGCTTGAAGATAGGATAGCCAGTTCTCCATTGCGTTGGGGAATATTGGTAAGCCCGCTTCCATCTTCGGCATTATCGTCACTTACCATCAGGTGAGATGATGCCAAAGGCTTACCAATAGTGAATAATAAAAAAAAAGTTCGCTGCAGCGCTAAATCAATATTTATTTCGTCTAATCATACTATTAAAACATGTAGCGCTAAAACATTATCCTACATACTGTGTAAACTCGCGGTTGCACACTGTTTAGCGCTATACTACCAAGTTTAAATAACAATACAAACAATACAGTCCACCAATAATTCCTGGGGTTCGTCACAGTCAAAGATGACCTAATTTTAATTAGTATTTAAGTCTATGCTAAGTTCTATAGACCATGGCGCTTCCTCTGTCTTGTCGGCTTTCGTCTTCAATGTCTTGCTTTATAACGAGCCTCTTATTAAAAGTAACCACGTCCAATATCGTGTTTCATTCACTACACCCCTCCATGTAAAATAGGGTCTTTAGTAATATCCCAAAAACTGGTAGACCTCCTAAAATTTAACGTATTGTACTTGTCTGTGTTCATAAACAAGACTAGTAAAAAACATGAAATTTTATAATTTTTAGATATACAGAGTGTAACAAAATTGGTGTAGTACCCCTTAACAAGGGCATCTACTCATCATACTGAACAACTTTTCCCTAGGAACCCTCAATGCTCAAAAAAATATATGTTCAAATATTCTTATGACATAATCTAGTTTATATCAAGGATTTAATTTTGACGTTGTTAACTAATTATTGTTTATTTCTTGATTCTTCACAAATGATATTGGTATTATTATTTTATGACTATCAAAAAGAGTGTAATTTGCACCTATTTTGAATAAATTATTGGAATTATATATTGAATTGAATTATAATGAGCACCAAAAAATACTAAGATACCCTAAGCTCTCTTACCAAAAAAATGAATTCAAACACCAAATATAGTTGTAGTGTATTTCTGCCTAAATAAACCACACAACGAAAAACGAGTTGGCAAAAATAAGTTTTTGCTAAAAAAACTGTAAGTGAGCGAGCGAAGCGAGCGATATTATGTTTGGTCAGGTTTGATTGATTATACGGTCAAAGAGCCTCGCAAAGCCCCCCCATGGGTAGCGGAATGCTGTACCAAAGAAGAAACGCTACACGCTACGCGCTACAAATTAAAATATTAAAATGTGCTTAAAATATTAGTGGTCATTCACTATTTTTAGGTTAACATTGATTAGTTTGGAGTCATTTGCTTTAATAAGATAGCCAGTTGTAAAATTTTTGGTTATAATTTCACAATAAATTGGAATTTTAATTTTGGCAGTAAAACATAAGCCAAAAAATATTTCGACGCTATACATACAAACATGTAATCAGTCTGTCAGCTGATCGATTTGTATGAAGAGTTAATTTTTTTTTGTTGTTGTTTTTAGCAAACTTGTAGAACAAAAGTTGTTCAATTTGATGAGTAGATGCCCCAGTTGACGGGTCCTACTCCAATTTTGTAACACCCTGTACAGAATTCCACATGTTCTTTGACTGGCTAATTGAAAATGGTTTCTATTCCGTAAAAGAACATAATAGATGTCTATAAAAAAAACCGGCCAAGTATAATCGGAATAGCGCAAAGTAGCGTTCCGTAGCCTTTTAAAAAAATTATATTTTAAAATAAAAAATAATATTTGCAATTAGTAATAGAATATTTTGTATGGTAAATTCAACTACACAACTTAAGTTTGTCGACTGTTACTCCTAAACTAAGCAAGCCTTCTTAGCCGTGGTAGTTTTCCTTTTAAATTGATTATATTTCCTTCTACTTCCAACTTTTTTTTATGTCCTGAAACAGCGGTTTAGCTAGTTGGGGGAACAGAGAGGGGGGACACTCGACTCTAACAAAAATTTGCACTTTAAAGCTTAACATTTCGTAATCCCTGAATCCCTGAAACGAAAAATGGTTTGAGCAAATCTTCAGTAGTTTAAAAAATCTATTTAACGATATCCAACACGATAGGGTACGTCAACAAAAAAAAATCAACCCTTCTTTACATTAAGGGGAGGGAGGGAGATTATTATACCAATTTGTCGGCGTGATTTATATTTATACCCTTGTCAAATTATAGCTTTCTAGTACTTATACTCTTTGAGCTAAGCCGCGGACAGACGGATAGACAGACATACAAACAGACCGACAGACATGGCGAAACAATAAGTGTTCCTGGTCGACTTTGAAACCCTAATAAAAATTGAGTAAAATAGTAACATTTATAATATGCCTTGGTTAAAGTGGAATTCAATAACTACTCATATTATTAATAACTTAAAATATAATAATATCTTTGAAAAGCAAAATGGAATAAATTGTTATGCGTTTATTATTTTTTATCCACATTTCGCAAGCCCTTGCCATCATCTCACCTGATGGTAAGTGACGATGATACCGAAGATGGAATCGGTCTTACCAAGATTCCCCAACGCAATGGAGAACTGACTATCTCATCTTCAAGCCAAAACACATCCATGTTGTTAACACTGATGTTTGGCGGCAAGATGGTGGTAGCTAGCCAGGCGGGCTTAGAAAATGCCCTACCACCAACCAAACCAAGTTTTACAAAGTTGTTCCCGCTGGGAATCGAACCCGCGACCTCCTGGTGTGAAGCGAATGGGCTCATCATTACGCCACGGAGGCGGTTTAGTGACAAAACCCATACCAAATTATAGATTTCTAGTACTAATAGTCTCTGAGCTAAGCCGCAGACAGACGGACGAACAGACAGACATGGGTTCCTTGTTGACCTCGGAACCCTAAAAATGTATTATGAGAGTAAGTCAGTTTTAATTTTTAAACCTAATGTTCAGAAAATGGTTCGATTCTTCCATTTGAAAGGAAGTTGTAGATGGTTTTATAATTTCTGCGAAAAGTCGACTCTTTAAATTTGTTGAAAATCACGATGGATAACGACTGTTCTTGGAAATTTTCAATTGAATTAAAAACGAGTCAGTACACAGTTTTTTAAGACAATTGGTAACCGCCTCTGTGGCGTAATGTTTACGACCGGAGTCTAACTTTGTATGAATTGGTTTCAATATATTTATTTCAAAATTTTCAATATATTTATTTCAAAATTTTCAATATAATTAGTTCAAAATAGGTGCAAATGATGATGATGATGATCTATCCGACCGATTTCGGTCATGGCGACCACTTGGAATCCTAGTCGGTTTGCCGCGCGCGCTCGAAGATGTTTTATGTAGCCAATCTTCGCAGCGAAACTCCTCGCGCACTGAGGGCATTTAAGTATGCCACCCTTAGAAATTGTATGAAATGGTCGCAGGTGGTCGGGCCTTTAACTGGTCGCGTTTGGTATCAAGGTCAGCTTTACGCTGATCCTCGAACTCGCGCACTTAAATAAATAAGGTGCAAATAACACTCTTTCTGATAGTCAAAAAATAATAATAACCATTTCATTTGTGAAGAATCAAGAAATAAAAAAAAATTAGTTGACTAGGTCTAAATTAAATCCCTGATATAAACCAGATTATATCATTATAACATGAAAACAATATAACATGAAAAATTAAAAATAAAATCATTGAATGACATTAATGCTGTTAACAAGACTAGGCCAGTTCACACGGACAGCACCCAGTCACGGGTATACCGCGAGAGTCATCCATCGCTCCCATCAATCATATTAGAGAGAAAGGAACGACCCGGCTCCCTTGTTTCGACTGGTTTAGTTGGTGGAAGGGCATTGTCTAAGCCTGCCACCATCTTATCTAAGTCTTGCCGCCAAGCATCAATGTTGACAGCATTGATGTGTTCTGGCTTGCAGATAAGATAGCCAGTTCCCCATAGCGTTGGGTAAGCCCGCTTCCATCTTCGGCTTCATTGTCACTTACCATCAGGTGGGATGATTTCAAGGGCTTACCAATTGTGGACAAAAAAAATCTTGCAGAAAACTTTAGCAGTTTCATAAACTCAAAAGTTATTAGAGCTAGCAGTCTTTACATTACACCACTTACATTATTCATGAAGACGATTAAAAATACATAAGCAGAATAAGGTGGCTGGAATATCTTAGAAGACAATAATGTCTGCAGGATGTCTACTGGGCCGGACTCAGTCGTAACTTACAAATTATTCTGACCACCAAAACAATTATTGTACAAGCTTTTATTTAAATTGCAATGGATGTGTTTGTTCGAGTGAAATCTTGCAAGTTAAATTTGACCCACTTTCCGGTTTTAGATTGAGCTGAAATTACGCATATCGCGTGACAATGTAATATTAAAAGCTTGTACCTTAAAGTTTTTAGGTTTTTCGAAAATAATTTTAGAATAACTTAAAAGTTGCTAACGGAATCCTTTTACTGGCCAGGACAGTGTGTCCGCCAAGTTCAAATAGAAAAAGCCGACACCACCGTGGCCATTTCAGGTCAATTTCGACCTATCCGTAACTTAAAATCTGTTTAACCTACACACTTGCCATTTTGTGTGTCTAGTAAGAGGGGGTTGAGGGGGAATCACCTAGAATCCTAATTTTCATAAATATATGTTTTCTGTCCGTTTGTTGGTTTGTCAGTACAGGAATGTATCTGTTTATTAGCAACCAGTTTAAGCTTTTACACAATAAGTACTTAGGAAGATGGTTTACGTCGTGTACGTCCATATTTTAAAAGAAGCAAATGATTAGGGATAATTTCGCACACTTCCTACTATGTCTTTTTAATGCTATATGTGGTGTGACAAGTCTTATTTTTAGTAGCACGCATTATAATACATGACCGTGTTTCTCGCCTCACAAAAGAGATAAAAAATAATTTTTCATCCATTATTTTCCATTTCTTTTTTTACGCCATAAAAATTTATTTTTTATGAGTGTTCGCGGATAACTTCGTCGTTTATAAACCGATTTTGATGATTCTTTTTTTGTTGGAAAGAAGATATCCCAAGGGTGGTACCATGATAAGAAAATCATGATCTGATGATGGGATCCCAGAGAAATCGAGGGGAACCTTTGTTTCCTGTTTGAAGTCGGCTTTTGTACTTACTATGTTGAAAAACTTATTTTGTACTTGCTAGAAATATAATAGTACAATAATATTAGATTTAAGTTATAATTACCTTATTACTTTATTTATTATTATCTATCTTTTTTATGGACATTTACTCGTTGCCTTGATTCAGCCCTGAGTAAACACCCTCACATACAAAGACTTACTCGTTGCCTTGATTCAGCCCTGAGTACACACCCTCACATACAAAGACTTACTCGTTGCCTTGATTCAGCCCTGAGTACACACCCTCACATACAAAGACTTACTCGTTGCCTTGATTCAGCCCTGAGTACACACCCTCACATACAAAGACTTGCTCGTTGCCTTGATTCAGCCCTGAGTACACACTCTCACATACAAAGACTTACTTGTTCCCTTGATTCAGCCCTGAGTACACACTCTCACATACAAACACTTAGAAGGTCGTTCAAGACTGTTTACTTTGCCTTCTAGTTGATTTATACAGGCAAATGTAGCCTAATAATTTCTCCTAATATAGGTTGACTTTACTTAACGGGGCGTCTGTCTTGTTCCCAAGGTTCCAATGTATCGTGGAATACCTACTCCACATTACGGAAACTTGGCACAGATTATAATAATAGTACAAGTACAGATGAAGTACTCGCAATGACGCCTTAAATAAATAGCAACTCTCGCTACGCGGTAATAAAGAACAGTCTAGTTTGCCTCCAGTTTTACTTTGGAAATATGATAGACTTTTTTTTTTATTCACAATTATTGGTAAACCCTTGACAACATCTCACCTGGAGGTAAGTGACGATGTTGCCGAAGATGGAAGCGGGCTTACCAAGATTCCCCAACGCAATGGGGAACTGGCTATCTTATCTTCATGCCGGAACACACCAATGATATCAACATTGATATTTGGCGGCAAGACTGAGATAAGATGGTGATATGACGCCGCTAAGACGGGCATACAAAGCAAAATGTTTGTCCTCCTCTCTATCGCATGATTTTTAGGGTTCCCTACCCAAAGGGTAAAAACTAGACCCTATTACTAAGACTTCGCTGTCCGTCCGTCTGTCACGTTGCTGCTATAACAGTAAATACAAAAAAAAATGAAAAAGTGTAAGGTCTCCATACAAAAAACGTGTTTTTTTAAACATGAAGAAAATAGGGCCATCTATTATGATGGAACGGAACCCTTTGTACTAACGCCATCTAGTACAATGGTACGGAACCCTTTGTGTGCGGGTGTGACTTGCACTTGGCCGGTTTTTAATGCTATCCCGATTAGAAAACACACCAAGCACCGCATAAATTATGTTTTTATTGAATAAGTCTAACATGAAAACTTGAAACCAATCGCCGCCGTGGCGTAATGGTTAGTCCATTCACTTCACACCAGGACGCCGCGAGTTCGATTCACGGCTGGTTAGTCCATCTGCTTCACATAGGAGGTCGTCGATACGATGTCCGGCGGGACGTAACTTTGTAAGACTCAGTTTGGTTGGTGATAGGGCATTCTCAGAGCCCGCCTAGCTAGCTACTACCATCTTAAGTCTTGCCGCCAAACATCAGTGTTAACAGCATTGATGTGTTCCAGCTTGAAGATAAGATAGCCAGATCCCTATTGCATTGGGGAATCTTGGTAAGCTTGCTTCGATGTTCGTCATTATCCTCACTTACCATTAAGGGAGATGACTCCAAGGGCTTGTCGATTGTGGATTTAAATAAAAAAACCTTCCAAAGTATACTTTTTGGTGATAGGTTTATACAACTTGTAATGCGAGAACAAAATTCTAGAGGCAACTCACTATACAATTTAGTTATGTAAATTATCGTATTATCGTGTTTTCACTAAGGGTCGGGCCCTCAATCAGATATATTAATATATTTTCTTATGAATATTTTAACTAAGCCTGATTCAGATAAATCATTTCTCGAATGTGAAATTTGCTTTAGAACACCTCATAAGTAAAGATATAAGGGTCAGCCAACAGTCAGATAGTCTATTATGTTATGCATTTTTTAGAAATATTTAAAACTAGCTTTTGCCAAAGGATTTGCCCGCGTGAACATTATCGTTATTATGACTGTCTTTGAAGGTGAGTGGTGCGATGCGACTTGCGAGCGTGGACATGTGTTATTTCCAGATCCCTCAGGAACTATATCGGGCTATTCAATTTTGTACAAAAAATCACTCGACTCCGTCGCTTCGTAGCGACGACGACGTGCGCAAGCGTGGAAATGAGTTTTTCCCGGATCCCTCGGGAGCTATGTCAGGATATGCAAATTAGTGAATTATGTAATATCTTACCCCTCAACCATCTCTGTGTAAAAAATTAAAACAATCCATTGTTCCGTTGCCATTACTCTGCCTAGAGCTACCCGGCTGCGTAAATATAAAGGCGGCTGCTACACAGACACCCAGAGTCTGTGCTGCATTACCTCGCGGATGGCTTTAAGCAGTTATTTTCTGTCCACTGTCCACAGCGGTCTGTAGTGCAGCCGCATTTGTTTCTACAAGTCAACGAAAAGGCGGATTCAACACAGATACCCATAGCACAGATGAGATACTAGTTACTTTAGTCTATAAGCATTTATTTCTATAAGTTGAGCAAGCGATGATAGGTTCGTAAGGTTTGATTGATTATACTGTCGAAGACGCTTATCCTCCTCCCCAATTCTCCTACTTCCCTCAGATCGGGTATGATTGATTATACTGTCGAAGAGCTTGGCCTCCCTCTTCCCTCAGCTCATGGAAGGGGAATGGTGGGGGAGGGATAGGGGAAGAGCCTCGCTCTTCGACAGTATAATCAATCAAACCTAACGAAACTATCATCGTTCGCTTCGCTCACTCAACTTCGCTTCTCAGCGTTTGATATGAACAGCTAAACTGTTCTGTATTGCAGCCGCTTTTTAATCGACTTCCAAAAAAGGAGAAGGTTTCTCAATTCGAAAGTATATATATTTTTTTATGTGAATTCGCAGATAACTTCGTCGTTTATGAACCGATTTTGATGATTCTTTTTTTGTTGGAAAGGAGATATCTCAAGGGTGGTACCAAGATAAGCAAACCAGGATCTGACGATGGCATTGCAGAGAAATCGAGGAAAACCGTTGTTTCCTGTTTAAAGTCGTTTTTTTTGTCAAAATTATGTTAAAACAATGTCTTTCGAAACCGATCACAGTGCAGACAGTTTCTAAATGTCTGTGGTGTAGTCGTGTTTGTAACTATTTATTTTTACGAACCCGGCTGTTCTGTACAGCTCCTGTCTGTGTTGCATCCGCCTTTGTATTTACGCTACCCGGCTAGGTGAAGAACTACGGGTCCGGCTGTTTGGATCAGGGTCGGGGGTAGCCCACCGCTTGCCTGCCGTTGGATCTATCGCCTTCGGTAGGCTTGTCGGTCCCCCGACTGGGTCAAGGACTCGTAGTGGTATGTGGTTAGTTACAGGGGTTGGGCAATGTGTGTTGCCTGGCAAGCACGTTGCGTCCAGGCGTCCTTCCCCGCGCGCAATTAGTGTTGTCGTAGCCAGCCACGTGGGATCTGGGCGAAAACAACACGGGGCACGTGAGTTGTTCATTAAGCGGAACTGCTTGTTTGTTTACTGGTGGGTAAGCATCTTCGGCACTTACCTGGATAGCTAGTACTGCTCCTGTCGACCCAGCCGTGTAGGAGTGAGACTGGACAGGTGCAATAAGCGCCGGGAAGTGAGCGTGCCTACAGCTTCAGATGTGGGAGCCAGCTTCTCTGGCATCCCGAGCGGGCATTAAACCGCCAGCAGCGAGAGCCGCGGGAGGTGATCGTGCCTACAGGTCCGGTACCTACCTGGAGAGTGGGTAGTGGTCTCTTTCACGAGGCGCTCGCCTTGCAGAGTACCAGGACAAGCTTCTTGGCGGCAAGATCTACCTCAGTTGATCCTTGCCTTCGCCTCACGGCGTTGGCAGGAATATTGGTCCTCACTATACTCGTATAACCTAGCTGTCGGTGAGTGGGGACGCTATATCATAAACCTGGTAGTTTAGCGTATCTGGTAGATGTGCGAGAGGGCATGTTCCATTGTGTTGTTAAATAAATTAACCCAAAAAGAGTATTTTTTCAGTTCCCTCAGAAACTATATCTGACTGTGCTATTTTCACGGGATAAATAGTAGCCTATGTCCTTCGCCGTGACACAGGCTACCTGCATGCCCAATTTCATCAAGATTGATCAAGGTTTTGAAGCGTGAAAAGGTAACAAACAAAGAAATAAGCATGATTCAGATAAATCATTTCTTAAATATTAAATTTGCTTTATACACTTACATAAGTAAAGATACCTTTTTACTGACGATGAAGGCTGTCTTAAAAAACTGAGTAAAGAATCTTATTGAGATAATCCTAAGGATCTAGATCTAATTGTTTTTCTTCGAAAAACCCCCCACCGATTTAGACAAAGCTTGTCTTAACCTTTTAGATCTGTCCACGGAATTGCACAGACCCAGGTATTGAGGTTCGACCTTAAATTGTCCGCCCTACCTGCCTTAGCAACGCCTCGTTTCGATAGAACGTACTTAGAGGCCTCGATATAAATAACAAATAGTCGATATCATAAATTGATAGAAATATCGTGAATTTATGAAAGAAAAAGTAGACAAATTTTGTAAAAATTTACTTGACATAGCAGATTATATTTCATTCTTTGAGTTTCTCAATAATTAATTAGAATTAACATATAATATTGCATGCTTTCTAAAGGTAGGTTATTGCGAACATAGTATGTACAATTTATTTAAGACCGGCAATTAAATACGAGTATATGAGTTTAAGTTTGAGGTAAATAAGATTAGGTTTGTGACAAAATAAAAAACCGGCCAAGTGCGAGTCGGACTCGCGCAAAGTAGGGTTCCGTAGTATTTTCAAAAAATAACTCTTTGTTTTAAAAAAATAAATAATATTTGTAGTTGGTAATATAACATTTTGTATGGAAAATCTATGAACTTTTCACAAAGCCAACTGCACATCCAAGTTTGTTGATAATTATTTCTAAACTAACAAAGTTTACATAGCCGGGATAGTTTTCCTTTTAAATTGATTATATTATGTCCTACTATTAACCCTTTTTTTTAGATATTCTGATATAGCGGTGTAGCTTTTATTGTAGCACTTGATTCTAACAAAAATTTGCACTTTAAAGCTTCATCATCATCATCATATCAGCCACAAATCGTCCACTGCTGGACAAAGGCCTCCCCAAGGATTTCCACGACGACCGGTCCTGCGCTGCCCGCATCCATCGGCTTCCCGCGATCTTCACCAGGTCATCAGTCCACCGCGTGGGAGGCCTGCCTACGCCACGTTTTCCGGTGCGCGGTCGCCACTCGAGAACTTTACTGCCACATCGGCCATCTGTTCTACGAGCTATGTGCCCTGCCCACTGCCACTTCAGTTTAGCGATTCTGTGAGCTATGTCGGTTACTTTAAAGCTTAATGTTTCGTAAACCGAAAATGTTTTCAGCAAACCCTCAATTGCTTTAAAAGACCAACTCAACGATACTCCAAACGATGGGGTATATCAACGAAAAAAAAAACGCCCTCTTTACATGTAGGGGCGGTACCCTAAAAAAATATCTTCAAGTTTTTATTGTAAAACTTTGTCGGCGTGATTAATAATATGTGTATTATGGCGTGGGCCAAACTACAGCTTTCTAGTACTAATAGTCTCTGAGCTAATAGTTGGGTATTTAGTGTCACCAACCTTGCAAATTGTCAACAAAGGAAGCCGCTTGGCACAGACATACCTAGTAGTCATCTGAGCTGATTTAGCCCTGTACCCACGTGGTACCACCCTGCAGGTAGGTGGGGGAGGGGGGGGAAAATTCCATCTGCCGCGCTGCACTCTTTCGTCCATATCTCCGTAAGTTTAGCAAACAAGTCGTGTTTGGTATCGTTTTCGTATAATTTAAGGACGACAAATTCATTTCTGGAACAATATTTTCACTTGTACATAGAAGAAAAAAGATTAGGCGCAAAAATAGAAAAAATAGAAATAAAAATTCTTACAAAATCTTTGCCTACAATTAAACCAGGAGACTATGTTTTATAAAAAAAAATATGATTTTGTAGCCCTGTTTATCTAAAATATATAAACATAAACTTTCTTAATAGATTGAACTAGTAAATGTGCAAAAAAAATTTATTGCCTCGTGCGGTGGAGCTGCGACGGGAGAAGTAAGTATTTTTGGATAGGATTTGACACTAAATTGTAAACAATTATTACAATAATGAGCAATGAAACTAATTAGTATAGGTGTATCTATATCTAGAGATAATATTCTTGAAGAAATATCTAGAGTAAATATTGTTAAAAAATAATATTAGAGTTCGTAACATTAAAATAAATGTTTTATAATCACTGAGATAACCCTAACTTTCAGCTTATTTTAATCATGTTAGTTGTAATACGGATTCCTATTTTAATTGTAATAATGGAATAAAGAATAAAAGGTCTGTTTTAGTAAATAAGACAATTTATTGACCGTTTCCGGGTGTAAGTGGTCCAATAAACATCTTTAGAATCTAAGCCGACCTCACCTGCTCGTGGTGAACCCTGCTAGGCTACAAACGAGGCTCTGGCGAAACTGGTTACCTTCGGGGTTTTGGGAGTCAGACGGCAGTCGCTCCTTATAATACCTGAAACCTATCATTTATTGTGAAAATGTCGGACAAAGACCATGGCACAAGTCGGGACAAAGCTAGGTAGAAGAAGAAGATTCACAGTTTCCGCTGCAGCCACACAGTTCGGTGCACCTTATCTCTCTTTTTAAACAATTGCACCTTCCTGCGCATTTTTTCTTGCATTTTCATCGTATTAACTCCATGCAAGAAGCGGCTGCTGGCGGTAGGGTGGTCCAAACAGGCTCCCATTTGCCATTATTTTTTGCCCAACCCCAGTCTGCAGGACATGGCAGGTTTTGAGTAGGTTGCAAAAGTTGACCCCATATATGTCCTCCCTGATAAATTGCTCGCAAAATATGGTTGCGCAGGGCATCTTTAGTTGGTGGAAGATTCTCCAGCTGTCTGTGCTTTTTCGTAAATAGTAGTTTTCTACACTGATTGATATCAGTGCACGCGCCAGATCTAAAATGAAACAAATTGTACACAACATGCATTCCAATAATTACTTAAATCATTTCAAATCACAAAAGCCAACCACCACTTAAATTACTTGTCATTTATAGAATTGACAAATTTTTCTAGTATTGGTAAAGCTTGTTCCACATTTCCTTCTTTAGCGCTTGTAAACCCCTCCGTCGCAGGTAGATAAGCGCCCCAAGCTTCGAAAGCACTCTTTTTCCCTTTACCATCAAAAGACGAAACGGTATCACACCCGGATAAGGCGTGGAACATTGGCAATACTTCTGCCTTTTCTGGTCCTAAAAGAAAATAAACTAGTATATAGCTGAATTACTTTCAGATTTTAAAGTGTAAATATATTATATTTATTTAGGTTACCTAATGAAGCTGCAATAGCATGGCATGGCAAGAACTGATTTTTTCCCGTGCCAATATGAACCCACAGTTCCTCAAGCTGTGGCAATTGTGACACACATGAAACCGCAAGGACAACAATATTGGTATCCACTGTACGCACCATGATTTTTGTGTTTCCTTGGGCTGCAGCATCACCAATGTGGACCATTATGCGCGTATCTGCTTCCTCATGGTTGCATGGTTCCAGGGCTTTTTTATCACTGGGGCTGTTGCTGAAAACTGTGGGTCCATCTGTCGTATAAAAGTCTTTGCCAGCTAAGAATTCTGTAGCTTGGCACTGTAGAGCTAGGAAATGGAAAAGTTCCTCTTTATTGGAATCATCCCTGAGAAAATTTGCCCAACCCTTCGGAATTCTAAAATTTGAATTAAAACGTGTTATTTGTCCGGTGCCCCGTTTTAGTCTCGTTTTTGAGACTGTCAGTGTCGTATCTGTCCCAAATCACATCTAATCTTGATACAGTGACAAGCTCTCTGTTCGCGAAAGGTATAAATACTTTTTCAGCAGTTTTGCTGAGTCCTGGAGCCCTTAAGTTTAGCAATTCTGAGAGCTATGTCGGTTACTTTGGTTCTTCTACAGATCTCCTCGTTTCTGATTTGATCACGCAGAGAAACTCCGAGCATAGCACGCTCCATTGCCCTTTGGGTGACCTTGAGCCTTCTTATGAGGCCCATAGTAAGCGACCATGTCTCAGTTCCGTATGTCATCACTGGCAACACACACTGATCGAAGACCATGAGATAGGTACCTACTATATAATAACTTATTAGTAGAAATAAAAAAATGTATTTTTTTTAAGTAAACCGGACGGCTGTCTTCTTCCTGAATCCATCATCGGACTCTCCTCACCTAGTGTAATATATGGGACTCGTCAAAACCATCCAAATTAGCCCAAACTCAAGAGGGTTACTAGTAATACTAGAAGAGTTTCACTGTCCACCTCCTGACTTCATCATCAGGCCCAGTTGAGACTACCATAATATTGTTTCGTTACTAGCACCCCACGTATGCAAAGTTTCATAAGAATTGATTCGGTACAACTGAAAAAGCTTTCACAAGATTTGAAACAAGAAAGGCATAAACATACGGGGTTAAGTCATAGTAAATCTAAATAAAATCGTTTAAAAACATAGTTAATCTAAATAAATACTTACAATTCTCATATCCTATGAAAAAAATATACTAGTTTGATAGTTTATCCTCCTGAAAACACTTCAAAAGTTCAAAATACGTGCTTGCGTTATGTAGTGATCACTGAGTAAGATGCGAACCGACTGAACTGAGAACACGCGTGTATGGTCACTGAGCGCTCCGCGCAGCGGTCGAGTTGAACGAGCCGCTAAAACGCAGCTCCGCCGTGCGACGCTAATGATTTTTTTTTACACATTTATTAGTTAAATTTATTAAGAAAGTTTATGTATGTATTATCAAAATAAACAGGGCTACATAATTATATTTTTTTTTATAAAACATAATCTCCTGGTTTAATTGTAGGCAAAGATTTTGTAAGAGTTTTTATTTCTATTTTTTCAATTTTTGCGCCTAATCTTTTTTTCTTCTATGAACAAGTGAAAATATTGTTCCAGAAATGAATTTGTCGTCCTTAAATTATATGAAAACGATACCAAACACGACTTGTTTGCTAAACTTACGGAGATATGGACGAAAGAGTGCAGCGCGGCAGATGGAATTTTCCCCCCCCTCCCCCACCTACCTGCAGGGTGGTACCACGTGGGTACAGGGCTAAATCAGCTCAGATGACCACTAGGTATGCCTGTGCCAAGCGGCTTCCTTTGTTGAAGATTTGCAAGGTTCCCATACAAATCAACACACTAAATACCCGACTATAAGCCACGGACAGACGGACAGACAGCCACGGCGAAATTATAAGGGTTCCTTGTTGACTTCGGAACCCTAAAAGACAACAGTAGATTGCTTCAACTTGCAGTGCTTTTACCTACATGCGTATAGTTTATCAATGAACAAAATAAAAATATAGGGTTTACAAGTTTTGTGCATTACATTTAATGCGATCGTAAAAAGAGTTTGAAGCTATTCAATGCCTACTTGCTGAGTCGCCAAATCAATCGATACGCATCAAAAGATGGATTTCACGCAATAATACTCGTCGTATGCAGTCACAATGCCATCATGAGGACGATCAACGCAAATGTTATGGGTTTTTGTGGTTCAAAATAAACTATTTTTTTTTATGTTCACTCCAAATTGCAGAAAAAAAAGTTGACAATCGGGAGTAGAAACAACAGCCAAGAGCATATTTTTAGTTAAAGGGAATAGATACAGGGAATATTTTTAGTTACTCATCAAACAACTAACCGCCTATCAATTTATTTTCATCATTTATTTATGACAATCATAATACAAAAATAGGTTCGATTAGGTTTGATTGATTATACTGTCGCTTCGCGAAGCTCCCCCCCCCCTGGGTGGCGGATCTAACTTACGGAATAAAAAAACAGTTTTGCTTGAACCAGATAAACGCTATACTTGTAGGTACATAGTGGTGCGCCATGAACCTAGATTGTTGCTTAATTAATTACATTTTGAGGTTAGTATTGTGCTGTGAAATCAGTAACTTTGATGGGAATTGGGATACTTTTACTATACAAAAAGTATACAAATTTTGTTTAAATACTACCCGTTTTAAATTACCTATAGAGTACCAAAAGTACATATTGATAAACATATCCACAAAATCATTACCACCATATAACGAAGAATGCAATTGCATCAACTAAATTCCAAGAACCGGTGCTGACTACTATAATGCCGCTTCAATCTTACTAAATGTGTTCCGAAATGAAATTTTCGATATCATGCTCGTAAATCTCAATACGAGTAGAAGTCACTGTTCTAAACCTAGATAAGGCTGTATCTGGCAAGAGACAAGACCGAACACATTTGGCATCTGAAAAACAAGCTTGGCACTCGCTGTGACCGAATGGAGACTTGATGCCAATTGTTAATCTGCTTACCATGTTGGCCGAGTTAGTAAGGGATTTCACTTCTAATGTAAGTATAAGTAACAATCATTGGCCTTTTGCCTATATAACTGAAGATGTAGTCAGTATCACGTAAGGTTTGACACAAGGAAACGGCCTAACAGGCTGACACCGCAGTGACAACACGTGTGGAGTAAGGTTGGCTGCAGGACACCACCGGTATTTCCATGTTGATCCTTGCGCCTCACAGAGACGCCATGCCAGTTTTATGACATAATACATAAAGACATAAGACATTTTTTTGATTCCTTGTCACCAAACACACATACGTAATATTGAAACAAAATAAATAGAGTTTAAAAAAACTAAAAAACACGCTTTTAAAGTACATCAGACTAAAAAGTAAAAAATAATTCCTAATCGGTTCATAAACGACGAAGTTATCCGCGAACACACAAAAAAAACATATATACGGTCGACCTGAGAAAACTCCTCCTTTTTTTGAAGTCGGTTAAATATTTTGATTTTGTAGCTTTCGCTCTCCTTGACTGTCCTTGTATTGTACATCAATGTAAAAGAGGCATATCTTCCTACAAGCAACAATAAAATGTTTCCAATAGGGATGACGACAGCATCAGAAATAAATTATGAACTCTTGACCACTAAATTGCCCTCCTACTTAAACCTCGGAATACCTTACTCGTTTTGTTTTCCATCAAATTTTCGATTTTTTATTCCCCAAACTCACAAAATGAGTACGTAAATGACGCTGCAAAACTATGACGTCACGCCTAGGTATCTCAAACATATTTAGAACAAAATGTCTTTTTTGACAGATAATAAAAAGTAACTCAGATGACTAGTCGTTATCCCTATTACAATGCCGGTGTGCGTGTATTCGAAATTATTATCCTCCTAAACAGATTAACCGATTTTGATTAATTTTTTTAGTTCTTACAGGGTCTTAGCTACAGTTGTACCTAGTAGGTTTTTTTTTTATTCACAATTGATAAACCCTTGACAACATCTCACCTGGTGGTAAGTGACGATGTTGCCGAAGATGGAAGCGGGCTTACCAAGATTCCCCAACGCAACGGGGAACTGGGTATCTTATCTTTTTGCCGGAACACACCAATGATATCAACATTGATATTTGGCGGCAAGACTTAGATAAGATGGTGGTATCTAGCCAGGCGGGCTAAGAAAATGCCCTACCACCAACCAAACCGAGTCTTACAATTGACCCCGCCGGGAATCGCACCCGCGACCTCCTGTTGTAAAGCCAGTGAACTTTGCCTCTTTAAAAGGTGCCGCTGTTGTCAAGATCTGGATATTTAAAGTGGAAATGAAGTCGCGGAAATCTACTAGTACTAAATAAAACAGTAATATTAGTTAAATATAAAGAGTTAGGCAAACCTTATTGAATGTCATAATTAAACCGAATAAAAGTCTTACAAAGTCGTGTTTTTTTAAATCAATTGTAGTGCTTGTATTTGTACTAAATTAGTGCCACCAAAGCACACCCTGGACACTTCATACAACGGGCCAAAAATGACATTTCAAAAAAGGAATGACGGAACAAACAAAATGGCTGCGAAATCCTATACGTTCAACAACCAAACTGTAACCAATCTGGGTGACGAGGGGGTGAGGCGGCAATATAGAGAGCGGCAGGGAGTATCCATACTGTATGTTAGTACTAATATATATACTTTTACCAAAGTAACCAGGTAATATTTACCTGACGGAAACAATTAACAAAAATAGTGTTTTAACAACAATACACAGTACGACGGCAAAACGGAACTGTTATATAATTGTAAAATAAAGCTGCAGATTAAAGGCATTTACAAATTTGGGTCAATTTGATCATTGCGCTGGCAACGAGTGTTTGAACAGGATAATCCATTTTCGACAGCCAAGTCGAATTTCGATTTAAATAATCTGACGATGCTTTAACTCAATACACGAAGGATTTCGGGAAGACAAATTCTCATTATAAACGAGCAGAATTTTAAAAAAACACGGTAAATTTTTTGGCAATTTCGACAGGCAATTAGAAAAGAATTATTTTGCATAAAGACTTCATCTTTAACTAAGAAAGGAGTTTGTTGCGGAAAGCGATTTTGAGGACGAATAATTAGTTTGAATTAACATTTAAGTAAAGGGTTCTCAATTAAGAATTTAATACTAAATTTTTATTACAAGATAAATCTAATTTGTTATAGAGTTTGAGCGAGGTATTGATTGGAACAGTTGTCTCTGTCTTTTTCTTTACGTGTAAACAGTATAGAAAACAACCACACTTTATCAATGGTTTTTCGTTTCCATCAAAAAATACAATGAAAGTTTAAAAATATAATACTCACTTTGTATTATCATTACAATTTTTTTGCATATTTTTTTTAAAATTCATGCTTCAATATATTATTCCTAACTAGAGTTAAAAGTAACGGTTAAGACCTATCTTTGGGATTTTTTTCTATCGAGACAAAACTGCACAATCGTGTTTCTAATAGCTTTTGACTTAAAGGAACATCATCAAAAATAAGGGTATTTTTTCAACCTTGGGTTCTCTATGGTTTAGGAGTAATTGACGTCAAAAATAACGATAATAATATTATTATTAAGTAATATTACAGCCTTAATACAATTTTTATTCTAGACTCATATAAAATATAAAACAAACAACAAACAATGAAGTAAGCCTCAGTCAAAAAGCCCGCCCAGAAACAATTTCATATTAAGGAATAGGTAATAAAAAATAATACAAAAACATAACCTAAGACTGTAATCAGAATTTATGACATTATTTTTTAATAGACATAAAGGTTTTTTTAAAATATTTAAAAGTGTGTGTAAACATCTATTTAAAATATGTATTTTGTAATTTAAATTTGAAATAATTTGACTTTAAATGTAATGATAAGCCAGATTCATGAAAATCGTAATGAAATGATTATAACGCTTAAAACCTTCTCGTGGTCTTTAGAATTAAGGGAAAAAAAATTTACACAATATAAGTCGAAAAATCAATGGTTCTGTAGTTTATCCATATTAATTCATTGAACTGCTCGTATAACAGATGGCCGTTGGGACATTAAAGTTATCGAGTGGCGACCACGCACCGGAAAACGAAGTGTAGGCAGGCCTTCCACTCGGTGGACCGATGGATGCGGGCAGTGCAGAACCGGTCGTCGTGGAGATCCTTGGGGAGGCCTCTGTCCAGCAGTGGACAACCTTCGGCTGATATGATGATGATGATGATGATGATGAATTCATTGAAAATAAAAGAAGTATGAGATCTTTTGAAACAAAGAATAATTCAAATCAACACGATCTCTGAACCAGGTCAAATGACAACAAATAAACATCAACTTTGTGTAATGCATATAGAGGTAAGTGGATTTTAGTATAACCGTCTTCGTGGCGTAATGGTTAGTCCATTCGCTTCTCACCAAGACGCCATGGGTTCAATTCCCGGCGGGGTAAACTTTGTAAGACTCGGTTTGGTTGGTGGTAGGGCATTTTCATAGTCCATTTTCATGGCTAGCTACCACCATCTTATCTAAGTCTTGCCGACAAACATCAGTGTTAACAGCATTGATGTGTTCCGGCTAGAAGATAAGATAGCCAGATCCCCTTGCGTTGGGGAATCTTGTTAAGCCCGCTTCAATCTTCGGCATTATCGTCACTTACCGTCGTGTGAGATGATGCCTTAAGGGCTTACCAAGTGTGAATAAAAAAAAACACTAGATGCCGTACTTGAAATTAAAGTAGTATCTACATATTAGGTACCTAGAAGGTTAGATAATGGTTCCTCCCTCCCCAAGTCACAACAGGAAAGCTAACAAGACTGTTTTTTTTTCTTTCCTTATAACAGAAGCCCGTAAAATTTTCCTTAAAGGCTTCGCTTAAATGACTTACAGAGTAAGGGACGAGACTGGATGCCAAGAAAATGACAATAAGTTAAATATACGTACTTGCGCCAAAACGAACAGGAAAGTTACAAAATGGAAAAACAAGGTCGCGTTTAGCAAAAAATTGATGAATGTCTTGAAAATCATGCTTAAATACTGTTTTGTCTTGGTCAAATATATGATGATCTGTATTCCCCGATTCGTATAATTTAGGAATCTTTAAGACGAGAGTGAATAGGCACTATTTGAGCTTACGTGTCACATCCTCGGCTGCATCGGCACTTACCATCAGGTGAGGTGCAGCCAAACGCACTCAAATTTTTAATAAAAAAAAAAATTATGCAAAAACTGTTTTTATTGCATTGTGAACAACGTTCCCAAATATGAATTTTTAACCGCCTCCGTGGCGTAATGGTTAGTCAATTTGCTTCATACCAGGAGGTCGCGGGTTCGATTCCCGGTGGGGTCAACTTTGTAAGATCCGTTTCGGTTGGTGGTAGGGCATTTTCATAGCCCGCCTGGCTAGCTACCACCATCTTAATTAAGTCTTGCCACCAAACATCAGTGTTAACAGCATTGATGTGTTCCGGCTTGAAGATAAGATAGCCAGATCCCCATTACGTTGGGGAATCTAGGTAATCACTAGAGCACTTCGCGACACAGCTGTTTCATTTAAACCGGTTTTCGCTAATTGATTTTAAACCGCGGCGTTGGACTGTCTAAGCCCGCTTCCATCTTCGGCATCATCATCACTTACCATCAGGTGAGATGATGCCAAGGGCTTACCAATTGTGAATTAAAAAAATAAGGCGAAATTTGCGAGTCAGCTGACGTATTAGAAAGGTTTAGTATATTATTTCAGTTTCATGAAACTCTATCGACTAATGCGAGTTTGGGTAGAGCTGGACGTATCATTGTGAACGACAGAATCAACTAATACCATAAGTCGATAAGTGAATTACATGTTCGTGTTCCAACGAGCGTCGGTGGCGTAACGGCTAGGGCCACCGCCTCCTGTCCGGGTGGTAGTGATTCGAATCCTGCGACGTATAAATGTAATTTTGAATGTAGATTTAATATGTACGTTCCGAAGGCGTATCGTTGAATATCGTTTAGAATGAATTCGAAGGTTGTGTTTGAAGTCGACCAACCCGCACTGGGCCCGCTCGTGGTCGACTAAGGCCCGATCGCCCTGATTCAAGGTAGGCTTGAGCCCCTCGGTGGGGACGTATATGGGCTGATATAATGATGTTAAACGAGATAGATCAATGTAAATCTTAATAATATTTTGGGGTATTCAGACCAAACAGCAAACGCAGTGCAGCTGCGGAACCGCACCACAGACCACGGCGCACCTCCTCACATGCCCAGCCTGTCCCTACTACTGTAGCGAGCAAGACCTAGTCGATGCAACGGAAAGGGCCATCGGAGCGGCCACTTTCTGGTCAAGATTGTTGTAGTGAAGAACCCATCGACACGAAAAGAAGAAGAATAATATATAAAGCAAAAAAGAGCATCTCTCTTCTTCCCAAGTCATGTTTTATGGCTTACAGTAGCGCAACGCCTTTGATGCCGCATGATGCCACCACCGGCGGCGTAGGTACTAGCATGCTAGCCTGTAGTCAGCCTGCCAAACTCGCGGAGTTTGGCAGGCTGTGCCCCGCCGCCCGCTGCCCCGCAAGTACCCTTCCGTTGCTCTGCATAAGTACATTCGTTGCGCTACTTTAAGCCGCTATATTGTAATACTGTGGTTATACTGAAATTTCCCAAACTTGTCTAAAATATGAATATCTGTTTCATATTTGATTTTCTTTCTAGATAAGTTCATCTTATCAGCTCATATACATCCCCACCGATGAGCTCGAGCCTACCCTGAATTAGGGCAATCGGACCTTAGTCGACCACGCGGGCCCAGTGCGGGTTGGTTGACATCACACACAACCTGCGAGTTTCTTAGCTTTCCTTTCTTTTCTTAGGTTTCCTCACGATGTTTTTCTTCACCGTAAGAGCGTCGGATAAACGTACATGTGAAATCGAAATTCGAAATCACATTGGTACGTGGCAGGATTCGAACCACGGCCTCCCGGACAGGAGGTAGCGGCCGTAACCGTTACGCGACCGATGGTCTCAACAAGACAAGTCCACCTCAAGTTTATCCTTGCCTTGCCCATATTGGCATCTGTAAGATATGCATTTGTTTTTTTTTTTTTTTATTAACAATTGGTAAACCCTTGACATCATCTCACCTGGTGGTAAGTGACGATGTTTATGATTACCACGATTCCCCAACGCAATGGGGAACTGGCTATCTTATCTTCATGCCGGAACACACCAATGAAATCAACATTGATATTTGGCGGCAAGACTTAGATAAGATGGTGGTAGCTAGCCAGGCGGGCTTAGAAAATGCCCTACTTACCACCAACCAAACCGAGTCTTACAATTGACCCCGCCGGGAATTAAACCCGCGACCTCCTGTGTAAAGCCAGTGAACTTTGCCTCTGAGCTACGGAGGCGGTTTAAAAAAAGTATTTTATAGGGTAAAACCAGGATAGTTACCCCAGGGGTATATTTGCCCCGATTGTAATTAATTACTCTAGTTTCGCATGCTATTTTACTCATCTATCGAAAGATTCTCCAATTACCACATAGTTGACCGTGTCTCATGTCTCTGTGCGATTGCATGGGAAGGCAAAATGCGATCAAAGTTTTTGCGGGGTAGATGTCCTGTTTCTCGGCGGGGCATCTATCCTAAACGTAATTAACATGGATTAGGCAACTATCCCCTTTGTGGGATAGATGTCCCAAAATATAGAGGCCCGCAAAAATCGCTAATACTCTTACAATATTACTGATATTTTTTTTTACTTTTCATAAATTTGTAGATAAAAAACCAACGTACCGTCCAGTTTTACAAATAAAGTATTTTGCTTTTTGTACTGAGTGATATATAGAGATTTCAAAAAGTGTGGCAACTATCCGGCTTTTAGCCTAAGCCTTTTAGTTTTAATGGCTATTCCACACTAGAAGCCCAGAAACCACATCATTCTCCAACGAGATGCGATTAACCTTTAACAGCGGCAGCGCTGAATCGAACAGGCCCATAATACCCTTAATATGTGACCCCCATATCCGGGATTTCTCGCCGGGTTTCCGCGTTAGTTACGTCACCATAATAAAACACGTATTATGGAAAATAGGGCGACATTACCATGATGCTGCGAAGAATATTGGCTATATTAGTGGCGAGGCATGCATGTAGAAGCAAGTAGAATAGTACAGTTAGTAAAAAAAACTTTTTTTTACTAACTGTATGGTTTACGTTGTATTTATGTTACGGATTTTTTTCTGTTTAATACCAGTAATCATCATCATCATCATATCAGCTGAAAATCGTCCACTGCTGGACACAGCCCTCCCCCAAGGATTTCCACGACGACCGGTCCCGCGCTGCGCGCATCCATCGGCTTCCCGCGATCTTCACCAGGTCGTCGGATCAACGCATGGGAGGCCTGCCTACGCTACGTTTTCCGGTGTGCGGTCGTTTCCATTCGATATAATCCCTTTTAACTATTTTCAATAATACCAATATGTTGTCCTAGATTTTAAATTTACTGTTAAGTACTTCAAAAATGAATTCTAAAAACCTGTTTAAGTGGATTTTTAGGCCTTAAGCGGGCGACACCGCCGTCATGCCATGCTTGTCGAGTTTAACTGTAGGTGCGAGACGCGAGGATAAAATCAGACTATTTTCTAGCTTAATACCCCCTCTTAATCGAACTCACAATTTTAGTATTGAAAGCCAAAGCAGGCCCCCGTCATCCGTAGAGCAGGTGAGATAAGTACCTACACGTTTTGCACGTCAGCGCTAGAATGCCGTACAGTCGTCGCCGCAGTTCGCGCGCCGCCCGTGTACGCAGTTATAACCGCTAAGTCGAGCGCCTTAATACCCATGTTTCCGTATATTGTCTGACAGTGGGAATGAGTAGGTGAATAAATGCGTAGGTATTTTCGTTTTACGAAGTAACTAATATCTCTTCTGTGGTATCGAATCAAGAGTACTTTATTATGAAAGAGCACCGAAAAATGTCGAATAAATTAAGTAAATTATGCTCAATTTCCTGCCTACAGTTGAGAAATCCCTAAAGAAGTCTTTGTTTCATCATACATAAGTACCTACTTTCATTATTTTTGGCACCGTACATAATTCCTTCTGACAGAATTTCAAGGGTGGAATTATATAATAAGATTCATTTCCGCTGAGAGTAAGGTTTCAGAGACACGAGTAAGCACATTACACGGGCTTTGAAGGAAAATGTCTCCTCATTTTAAGACGTAAGGTTACATAATTAAGTCAAATTCCATGTTTAGGGTTCAGAAGCCCTATGGCAAAAAACAGATCTGTCTCTCTATCCTGACTCTGAATTTTCTCAGGTACCTACTGTCAGACCAGCACCACCTAATGAAAGGAGATTGTCAGATTTAGTACCGAATTGCGTCATAACATAACCAAAATAATCTTACTAATATTATAAATGTGAAAATGTGTTTGTTTGTTTGTATGTTACCTATTCACGCTTCAACGCCTTGACCAATCTTTATGAAATTTGGCATGCAGGTAGCCTGTGTCACGGGGAAGGACATGGCTACTTTTTATCCCAGTAAAGCAGCATGATCTGATGCAGTTCCTGAGAGAACTAAAAAAATACTCGATTATTGTGATACCACACCCGGGACAGCCGAAATCGTCCGCCACCGCCTGCAGGAAGCTGTAACCGTCGGCCCACACTATGCATATCAGCGATGCGGCTCGCTTGCGCACTATGGCCGGGAAACCATCTACCTGCGCTTTCGCAAACATTCAACATATTTATAGGTAAAAAAAAATATTTGTTTTTTTATGTTTATCTACTCTTCTCTTTTTATAATTGTTTTTTTTTTGTTTATCTACTCTTCTCTTTTTATTTATATTTGTGTACTTAAGCAATACAATAAATAAATCATTCATTCATTCATTCAGTGCAAAAGCGGAGCAGCCTCTAAGTGCCCTGAAAGCATTATTTTACTGCACACTGAAGAATTGGGGACCAAGAGATAGAAACACGTCTTGATAATGCAGATACATTTTTAATTTTATTTTGAAGGTGCAAATTGAGAATGGACGAAACAACTCAGTAAACTGTTTTTTATAATAGATGAAAATAGATGATTTTTTTAAAAAAAAACTTTAAAATTAAATATCTCCAAAACGGTTAAGTTTCGGACACCATATTACAGAATGAAATCCACCAGAAATGACCTGAATAACAATGTCCTTTAATATTATGTACTACTTTCCCTGTAACCCTGTATACTAATGTTAATCAGGCGCCCTTTGTAGTAAATTTGTGTAAGACAAATGAACTTAACATACTGTACATCGATAGTAAGGTAGGCGTTACGAGACGAACATAGAAAAGGAGTGACAGGTTAGATGGCGCTGTAACACACACGCAGAGCGTTGAGCGTTTGCTAAGAGTTTTTTTCACCAAAGGCTGCTGGAAAGAGCGTAATCCTGACTTCCTGTGTACACCGAGTGAAGCTCCTCACCACCAACGCCCTGCGCCTTATTCTGTCTTAGCCTTGGGGATTATTAAATCTTCCTATCAATTACTTTCTCTTGCATCGAAAATGTTGTATCACCAGAGGAGCACATTTTTTTTTCCTCGGACTGCAGAGGTCCCTCTTGCAGGGGGAAAATGCATTTACGCATACCAATACAGCCGGCTGTACTGGTTATGTAAGAGTCACAGCCCTGCGCCTATATGCATACATACACATACTCGCATATACATAAGGAATATATAAATAAATATGCACAGGCCCAAGACCGCACTACTTACTAACAACCCCCTGTGGCCTTGGCAGCTAAGCTGCCTTAAAAGCTAATCGCAAGGAGCACACCACAGACCACACATTGGTGTTACACTCTCTCCGTCGCAACTAGTGCATCACGATCAGTAAGACATTTATGGGCCATTAGTCAGTCCAATCCCGTCCGCCCTGAAATGCGGTTATCGATTGGTTTTAGTGGAACTTGGCAACTTACTACAAAATACAAGAGTACCAGTTAGTATACAGGGTGTAACAAATGCATACTCTACACTCTACCTACTAATTTTGGTATATATTTACACTAATTCCACAGAAATTGAATAAAACTACACGTTATAATTTGTCAGCGACCAGTTTCAAACACCATCCTCAGGCAGACTAAGATGGTGTTCGAAACCAGTCGCTGACAAATTATAACGTGTAGTTTTATTCAATTTCTGTGGAATTAGTGTAAATATATACCAAATTTAGTGGAACTTGGCAACTTACTACAAAATACAAGAGTACCAGTTAGTATACAGGGTGTAACAAATGCATACTCTACACTCTACTCACTAGTTTTGGTAAATTCCACCAAGAACCTACAATCTATAACAAACAATCAAAAGTATCAACTACCATACTCTACTCATCCATCATACTGAACAGCTTTTCCCAGGGAACCTATAGTCAATTCCCTAAAAAAAATTGGACCTTCCATACAAAAATGCACATAGATCAGCTGATCGATTTGTTTGAAGAGTTTTTTTTTTTGCGATTTCAGCAAAGTCACAAAACGAAAGTTGTTCAGTATGATGAGTAGAAGCCCCAGTTAACGGGACCTACACCAATTTTGTTACGCCTTCTATAGGTACTTTGTATTGTTGTAACAATAAAAGTCAAAACGTAAATTATTTTAATATAGGTGATTTAACACGACTTTAAAGTGTTTATTTTAAGTCCACAAATTTGATTTTTTTTCTTGTCTTGTGGTGCGCTTTTAGTATAGGTGTAAGATTTTCTATTGGACAGAGCAGCCAGTGGCTGCCTCGTTAAAACTAATGATAATAATGGCAATGATATAGGCGTACATTTCTTTTTTTTATGTTGTGATGCTATAAAGGATATTGTATTGTATTGTTTTATTTTTTATTGTGTTGTGTTGTTTTGTGTTGTGTTGTGTTGTATTGTATTGCATTGCATTGTATTGTAATCATTTATTTTGCTTAAAATATGGTAGGTAATTACAAATTATTTAAATAAAATCTGAGTATCCACACATTTACCAAAGGTATTGGCATCCAAAAATAATTTTAGTTTAAACTATAGGTATTTTACAAGAACAAAGAAGATAATAATAAAATGAAGACAAATCAAATGATGTAGGTACTTACTCTATTAACAATTTTATATAAACTGTAAATTTGCAATGTCAAAGTTTGAAATTATATCAAAAATAAATTATATTCAAAAGTCAAAAACATAACAACACATTAACTTTAATATTTTACTTATATTCCATGTATTCTTTGATGGAGTAAAACGATTTCTCTAAAAGCCATGATTTTAAATTTCTGATAAATTTTGAGTATGGCAAGTCTTTTCAATCTTTTGGTAGTTTATGTAAACTGTAACTGTAGTAAACTGTGATGGCCATTGAATAACAATTTTTCAAATAGCGTGAAGTTATTGGAGCAAATTCATGTACAAGAAGTCTTTCTTGATTCCTGGTGTTATTCGATTTGTTTGAAGAGTTTTTTTTTGCGATTTCAGCAAAGTCACAAAATGAAAGTTGTTCAGTATGATGAGTAGAAGCCCCAGTTAACGGGACTTACACCACATTTATAGCTGTCAAAAAGAGGTCAGGGTGCTCTCTTACTTTAGATATTAGATGTAAAGACATGGAAGGGGGAAGATCATTAGTTTCTTAAATAAGTGCTTACATGAGTCTAGTACCATCTCCATATAATGCTCGGTCACATTTTTTTGTGCAATTTTTTTTTTTTTTCATTTCTAGGTTATTAACCCAAACTGCAAGACTATACCTAAGGATGGACTCTACATAAGCATGATAAGCAATTTTTGCAGTATCTCTGGAAGAGGTTTTCACTAATTTAAATAAAGCTTATGCAAATCTGTTATATTTGAACTAACCTTATTAATTTGATCTTTCCAGTCCAGTAAATTGTTTATAGTTATTAAAAACTGAACACTTTAACCAGAAAAAAACTTGAGTAGAGTAATTAGCGAAATAGTAGATTCTTTACCTAGGGAGCAAACAAGAGAGAGTGTTTCTTTTAAACTAGAATGGAGCAAATGATTCTAAAGTAGAATCCTGAGTGCAACGAGAGATTCAAAGTACGTCACGCGAGCTTAAAATAGTGTCACTCCCGAGCCCTGAGGTGGACACTCAACTTTTTATCACGCTATATGAGAAAATAAGTAAATGCAACTCTTATGAATAAGAATATTACAATATCTACATTCTAAATTCAAAACACGTTTAGTCTCCAGGGATTAAAAAGCTATTTTGGTCCCTGTTTACGAAGAACCAACCGGCTCTTTTTGACTAGATGTGAAAAAAATATTTTCTTTCCTTAAAAAGTTGGTTCATCTGCTGAACGACTTGTAGGAGAAGTCAATTTTTTTTTGCGAATGGATTACGAGTTTTTAGAGAAAGTTGTTAATTGTCATGGCTAAAGGCCACGGTTTCACAAACATTTTTAATCACCTATGTGTACCGCAGCTAGGCACAAACTATTTCCCGAATTCCATGTGGGATTCTAGAGTTGATCCAGATTCGCCATTATCATCATATCATCATCATATCAGCCACAAATCGTCCACTGCTGAACAAAGGCCTCCCCCAAGGATTTCCACGACGACCGGTCCTGCGCCATTATAAATTGTCGATATACCTTAGCTCGTAGAACAGATGGCCGTTGGGGTAGTAAAGTCCTCGAGTGGCCACCGCGCACCAGAAGACGTGACTTAAGTCGACGCATTGGAAACTTTTATTTTTGATCGCAGGGATCTCGATTTTTCTCAGCAAATACAAACATATGAAAATGTTATTTTGTAACCTAAGTCTTCATTTCAATGAATTAATTTTGTCATTTGCAGAAAAATTAATGAATTAACTTTTATAACAGAAAAATATATATCAAAAAACCTGTTTTAAAACAGAGATTTGCATTCTAATGTCAAACCAGGCCGATAAAGTGCCTCTAATTTTTTTTCCTCAATTAGTATAAACACTCGCTTTAATATGCCAGTTGGATTTTTAAAAATTAATTGTATATTTTAATTGAAACGAAAAAAACATTGAAAAAGTACAAAAGTGTGGTTATTTTCTTAACTCGTTACACATAAAGAAAAAGACAGAGACAACTGTTCTAATCAATGCCTCGCCTTAAATAGGCCTCCCACTCGTGAAGGTCGTGGGGAGCCGCTGGATGCGAGCAGCGCAGACCCGATTGTAGTAGCCTTTGTCCAGCAGTGGACCTGATATTAATCCGTATGTCCGTATCCATACTAACTACTAAACGTTGATTAATACTGCTCCTATGAAACCAAGCTTCTACTGGACACTTTTACACTGTTATTGTTATGAACTTACTAGGTATATTTTTTATCCACAATTGATAAGCCCTTGACATCCTCTCACCTGATAGTAAGTGACGATGATGCTGAAGATGGAATGAGGCTTATCAATATTACCCAACGCAAATGGGGAACTGGCTATCTTTATGCCGGATCAACGCTTTCCACATTTATTTACTCGGCAAGACTTAGATACCTACCACCAACTAAAGCTTACAAAGTTAGACCCCGATAGGAAGCGAACCCGCGACCTCCAAGTATGAAGCGAATGGACGAACCATTACGCCACGGAGGCTGTTAAAATATCCATTCACTAACCATCACAACTAGAATGAGGTTTCAGCGTGCTATCAAAATTCGAAATCTCATCACATTGTGAAATTCAAGCGCAGAATTCAATTCCGAGCTTCTACAGATACTCGTATGTTCCTAGTTTCTGAAGGCTGATCTAAACATTTTTAAGTACCAAGCGCACTCGGGACCCTTTTTATATTTTTGAAATGAATCTTCTGTATAGACGGGGGGGGGGAGATTAGAATTTTTCTGTCACGAAAAAGCGTTACGGCTGCATGGAGGAGGTAGACGATATATCACGTGGTAAAAGGCGGCAGTGGCGGAGGGATATTTTTTGAAATATTTTTTAAATGTTTTTTTTAAAATATTTTTTTAAATGTTTTTTTTTAAATATTTATTTAAATATTTTAGTTTGAAATACTTTTTTCGAAGCATTTTTATGAAATATTTTATTGAAGTATGTTTTTTGAAAAACATTTATTTGTAAATATTTTTTTTAATGTATTTTTATATTTTTTTAATTTTAATATAGGTTTCAGTATTTTTAAAATATATTTTTGTCATCATCATGTCAGCCGGAAATCGTCCACTGCTGGACAAAGGCCTCCCCCAAGGATTTCCACGACGACCGGTCCTGCGCTGCCCGCATCCATCGGCTTCCCGCGATCTTCACCAGGTCACCGCGTGGGAGGCCGCGTGGATATTTTTGTATTTTTTGTAATATATATGTATATTTAATATTTGCCGGAAAATATTTTTCAAAATATATATTTTTTTTTTGGGTAATTTTTTTGAAAAATAATTTTAAATATTTTTGTACCTTTTTAGTTTATTGTTTAGACATTTTTTTGATGTTTTTGTTATGAAATCATTATCTTTTTGGAAAAAAAAATAGTTGTTTTTTTGAAATATTGTTTTAAATATGTAAATGTTTTCTTAAATATAGATGAAAAATATTTCTTTGGAATGGTTTTTTTGAAATATTATTTTAAAATTTATTTTTGAAATACGTATATTTTTATGAAAAATATTTTTTGCCATTATTATTTTATTCGGATTGAATTCAGTTTTTTGTTCGATAAAATAAAAAATGCATTAATTATAATGTAACCCACCCAACCAAATTATAATTTGCAGTAAACCTGCGAAAAAATCAAAATGTTTGCTCCAACACATAGTAGTAGTGAAACTTTAACGGACAAGTGGAAAAACTAATCGCAACGGACAAGTGGAGAAACTAATCGCAACGGACAAGTGGAGAAACTAATCGCAACGAACAAGTGGAGAAACTAATCGCAACGGACAAGTGGAGAAACTAATCGCAACGGACAAGTGGAGAAACTAATCGCAACGGACAAGTGGAGAAACTAATCGCAACGGACAAGTGGAGAAACTAATCGCAACGGACAAGTGGAGAAACTAATCGCAACGAACAAGTAGAAAAACGAATGGCAACGGATAAGTGGAAAAACTAAACGCAACGGACAAGTGGAGAAACTAATCGCAACGGACAAGTGGAAAAACTAATCGCAACGGACAAGTGGAAAAACTAATCGCAGCGGACAAGTGGCAAAACAAATATAAAAAAAAATAACTTAAAGTTTAACGGGCAGATTGTTAATATACTTGCCCAATTTGATAACCTGCCGTAAAAGTGTAAGTTATTTTCTTTAATTCACAATTGGTAAGCTCTTGGCATCATCTCACCTGATAGTAAGTGACGATGATGCCGAAAATAGAAGCGGGCTTACCAATATACCCTAATGCAATGGGGAACTGGCTATCTTATCTTCAAGCAGAAACACATCAATGTTATTAGCATTGATGTTTGGCGGCAAGATGGTAGTAGCTAGCCAAGCGGGCTTAGAAAAAGCCCTTTCACTAACCAAACCAAGTCTTACAAAGTTAGACCCCAACAGGAATCGACCCACGACCTCCTGATTTGAAGCTCATGGACTTAACCATTACGCCACGGTGGTGGTTTATACTACTATTAAGCCTACGCTGTCCATCCATCCGTCCATTCGCCCATCTGTCCTTACTTCCAAGTATCTTCTTGTCTCTTTGAAACACGCTTTTAATACGTAGCTGGTTGACATTTCACAATGTTTTTTCTTAGAATAAGTACAAGGAAAACATTTCTTTCTTAGAATTCTATTTACAAAATGTAAGGATAAATGTTTTTTTTTAATCAAGTAAAGTCGTAAATCAGCGTAAGTAATAACTGATTTATATATAAAAAAGAAGAGAGTTTATTCAAGTTACTTAGAGATACATACCTATTGTAGAAAATCTAAAGATATTTCCAAAAAAATCCCAATAAATAAATAAATAAATATTCTGGGACAAATAACACATGGTCATCTGGCCCCAAAGTAGGATTCCCTGTGTTATGGGAACCAGAGACTGATATGAATACTTATATACGTTTTAAATACATACATATATAGATATTTAACGCCCAGACACAGAGAAAACAAATCTGCTCATCACACAAATGTTTGCCCTGGGTGGGGATCGAACCCACAACTCCCGGATCAGCAGTCAAGAGCACTAACCACTGAGCCACCGAGTCATTCAATGTTGCTATGAAAAAAAAATCTTGAAGAACACTCTTAGTCCAAGCCAAAATTTTTAATAAATAAGGAGGTATTTCACTTAACACTTGAACTTAACACAGTATTTATTTTATCTACAATTTCAGTAAACATTGTTTAAAAAAAATTGCTATTTTGCAAATCCGAAGTTGTGGAAATATATCGTCATCTCATTATAATATCAGAGTTGTCAGTAATTGTTACCCAAAATGTCAATGAGTTCATAGTATAAATATTTATTATAATTCACAAAACTCTGAAGCTTCGACAAGCCTTTCATCAAAATCCTTTTGTGTGAAACACAATGGCACAGTCTCAGCTATTAAAAACCGAGTCGGACTCGCGGACCAAGAGTTCCGTACCTGCACTGTGTAATTATTTGTGATAGAATCGTCGGTGGCGCGATGGCAACGGCCGCTACCTCCTTACCGGGAGGTCTTGGTTCGAATCCTGCCGCGTACCAATGTGATTTCGAATTTAGATTTCATATGTACGTTTATCCGACGCTCTTACGGTGAAGGAAAACATCGCGAGGAAATCTGCACACGCCTGCGGAGAAACTCGAAGGTTGTGTGTGAGTCGACCAACCCGCACTGGGCCCGCGTGTTTGACTAAGTCCTGATCGCCCTAATTCTGGGTAGGCTCGAACTAAATGTAAGATGTTCATAGAAATCACATGCAAAATGTTATACTGACTTCAGCTTGCACAAACACAAAGTAGTACACCACAAATCACAGAAAACGTTCTCTGTTTATTGTAATACAAGGTGATTTTTAATCGCGGACAACAACTCCACACGATAGTTCGAATGAAATGTGTTAAATTTTGTTTTACCACTTAATTTTTTTTCTATATTGAAATCATCAATGAGCTGATAAAGTATTAAATTCATTTTTTTTTAAACATTGAAGAAAAAAGGTTATCATAAAATGTTTCATGCGAATTATAACATGAATTAAAATTTGTCTTTTTCCGCCATTTAAATAAAACAACTTGTTAATATGTGGGTTATTTTTATTTTGGTAACGTAATAAATACAAAAATCTAAGTCCTTTACGTTCGTCACAGACTTATTTTGCCACGTCCTTAACAGCATACTAAGGTGTTTTGTAGGGCTACGCAGGCAAAGTATATATTATATTATATACAGTATGGACACTCCCTGCCGCTCTCTAGGTTACGACCTCACCCCCTCGTCACCCAAATAGATAACGATTGGTTCTCTAATGTATAGGATTTCGCCGTGATGTTGTTTGCTCCGTCATTTGTTTTTAGAAATGTCATTTCACGACCGTTGTATGCAGTGTCCGGGGTGTGACGCGGGGCTAGATGTCACTTTTGTAAAGCATAAGGAATGTACAGGGAAACGAAAAATATTTGATATTACACTAGAAACGAGTATACGTTCAAGTGTTTCAATATTTGAAGTTTTTATGTCTAGTGTACCAAATTAACAGACATAGCCCTCAGAATCGGTAAATTTAGTGGCAGTATTAGTCGGTTAGCGTCGGTGGCTCAACCGGTAACGACTCGGTCCATCTAACCAGAGGTACCGGGTTCAAATCTGGACGGCCAATGTACCAATGAGTTTTTCAAAAAAAAAAAAACTTACGTACATATACTTACCGATTGCTTTAACGGTGAAGGAAAACATCGTGAGGAAACCTGCACACGCCTGCGAAGAAACTCGAAGGTTGTGTGTGAAGTCGACCAACCCGCACTGGGCCCGCGTGGTCGACTAAGGCCTAATCGCCCTGATTCAGGGTAGGCTCGAGCCCCTCGGTGGGGACGTATATGAGCTGATATAATAATTAGTCGGTAAATATAGTAATAGCTCGTAGAACATATGACCGTTGGGGAAAAAGTGCTCGAGTGCACGGTAGCGCTGTCGTTGTGGAAATCTTTGGGGGTGAGGCTTTTATCCAGCAGTGAACGTCTTTCAGCTGATTAAAATATAATTACGGAAAAAAACATGAAATTTTATACCTTTTATACTTTTATACCTAGTTTTATACCTTTCTTCTTATCAGCTCATACACGTCCCCACGGAGGAGATCGAGCCTACCCTGAATTATATTGTTTATTTCAAGTTAAGAAACTAATTCCTATAGAAGAGCGGGACCTCTTGGCACAAGTATCCTTATACTTAAAAGGGGGTCCCATCCATGTCTGTAGATATTTTGTATTTGGTACTGAAATAAAGATTTTTTATTTTCATTTTCATTTTTCAAGAATAGATAAGAGTTACGCGATAGAAAGAGAGACAACTTGTAGGTGAATATAACTGTAGGTAATTAGCGCTGTGCGATCTGAATTTGCACTTTATTGTGTCATAGCAAGAGTCGCCATTCATTCAAATGATTTTGCGAAGTTAACCTTCTTTTACGTAGTAAATAGTCTTTATTCTTTGTCTATACACATTTTAATAGCTTTAATATCCAGCTCACATTGAGAGGCCCGCACTACACATGACTATACTAATATTATAAAGAGGTAAAGTTATTTGTATGTATGTAGGAGGTAATCTTCGAAACTACTTATACGATTTAAAAATACCTTCGGAAACAGTAATAATGGATTTTCAGTACCCCAAAAAAACCCCGCTCACTCTCGATATCCACGGATGCGGAGCCGCGGGCAACAACAAGTAGCTTTACAAAGGTAAGAGACTTCCGTTTGACGTACCTAATAATATATCAATGTTTGACGCATACCTTACAAGTTTTTGATCGCAGCCATTTCCTTTTCATTGGCAAGAATAAGTCATTTCGTTTCCCTATGAAGTTCTGTTTTGACAGTCTCTTACTTGTATTTTATTCAACTTGTTTGTTTGGTTTCCGGCAGCCTATAGCTTTGTTTGTCATCCCCAGTTTCTGTGACAAACTTATTATAACAATGTTGCTTATTTATGAGAAAGTTAGAAAGTTCTAACAACGACTAGTCATTTTAAAAATCTTTTGTTTTTGCTCTAGAATTAAATTTAAAAAGACCAGATTTTAGAATTTGTGATAAGCCCACTTCTTTTAATTTAATTAATTTTAGTTAAAGACAACTGGTTATGTCAAGTATTGCGAAATGTAAGATAAGATAACATTTATTCGACGAAAATACACACAGACAACATAGAAATAACAAAAAAGGTACAAATAACAGAAAGAAAAAGTAGAAAAAAATGAGTACGATACGGTTGAAAACATGCTATGTGCACTTTTGTCGAACCGGCCCCGACTCAGCATAATGCTGCAAGCAGGGAGACCTACCTACTGCGCTGTTATTCTGCTGGTGCCGAGAGGAATCGTCGCGCGCGCCATCGCAGAACAAAGTATATTAAAGTGTTAGATTAAAGTGTTACACCATTTAATTGTCATTTCATTTAAGGGTGAGAGTTTTTCTTTGAATCCAGAGCGGAGCAAAGGATTCTAAAGGTGTTGGTATTGATGAGTGATCACCATAATTAATATGTAAATGATCGTAACAAATAGTTATGGGGTCAAACCATCGTTTTTCTGCAATTTTTTTATATTTCAAGAAACTTTGTCTAACTTTGATCTGCTATATCTACGTTACTATTAGGGCTGAAAATCTGGTTTACCAACGAAATTATAGGAAATTTAATGTTTTCTGGCTTTGTGATGTAACGTGGCACACAAATATGCTTAGTTTAAAAGATATAAGCGAAAAAATAATAAAAAATGAGGGTTTTGCCCCCTTCCAAATTAGCACAGGGTCGGGGTAGAAAACATAGGATATCCTTCCTTATTTTAACCCCAAACGACCTGTAAAAGTTCCATTAACTTCAAAATACGTTTCAGGTAACATGTAAATAAGAACTGAATCATATATCGATATTATTGATTCATTTATGCAATAAACAAGCATTGGATGCGATTTCAATGAAAACGAAATGTTTGTATACATTCATTAACGAGGAATATTTGTTTATTTTGCTATTAGAAAAAAAATACGATTGGTTCGTCTGTCTATCCGTCTATCAGACTTTTGAAAGGCTGTATCTTTTAAACCTTAATAGTTAGCCCGCTGGAATTTTCACGGAATATGTGTTATTATGATAGATATAATCGAAATATTTAAAGATTCAAAAAGTACATAATCAAGGTAGACCTGTATAAGAAATGTTCTTATTAAATGTATTTATTGTTTCTGCTCCATTATTAAAACGGAAAGCGTAAAACTTGGTGTGATTATAGAAGTAATTCTATTCAATTCTATCTTGTGACGTAATACTTTAGTTGTCAGTGTTAATACTATTATTTTGTGTATTTAGTTAGCTTAAAACAATATGCCAGGGTAAGTGTGAATAATTTTAACGCATAAGAAGGAGGATTTAACCAAAAATTTAAAATAATACGTCAGGAACGTTCATTACGCCGTGCCATGACTTTCTTATATCACATATTTTCCATCATATATTGTGTGTTTACTTGAGTGTACATAAATATATTTGATTTCATCTAGATTCTAAATATATACGACACTGGTGTATGACTCATGTAAAATGTATGAGAAATCGCATTAAATTTCAGCGGTGTCGAATTACCCCATGTATCCTCTTGCAGCCTGCCACTTGACGCTTATCAAAAAAATGTTCAGCTGCCAATAAAAGGAATTCCGCCACTTGAAGGGCTATTCTAAAGTATAACAAAAATCACAAAAAACTGGCAAAGTCGATGTCTTTTGTTTGAAATGAATAGTTACATTATTTTTTGCTATAATGTTATATTTTTGTAAAGAGACTTTAGTTGTACCAATCCGATTCATACTTGGCCAGTATTTTTTTATTTATTTTTCTTTTTATTTATTATAGGTAATCAACAGTTGTAAAACGATACAGTGTGGTGAAAGTAAAGCAAATAACAGATTACCCCAGAGTATAAATTAAACAGATCATTGCCAACTTAAACTATAATTTAACAATAATAATGATTTACGCACTCATGGTGCTGATGGGGCAGCCGCGCTATTGCTGTGCGGTGATGCTCAAAGACACGCGCTTATAATAGGCACTATATTATTGCCAATTGTGCAAATGGTGTGTAGTACGTGGCAGCGCCAACAACAATCTGGCCATGATCTCAGAAAAAAAGTCCTCCATATAAAACTGAATAAGAAATCATTTTAGCTGATTGTAGTACAACACCTATAAATAATCTAAAAATTTTACTCAAAATTCACTTTCTAGAAAGGAAGCTGTTCAGTCTAATAAGTAGAACCTTTATTTATGTATATGGATGCCATTATGCCAATGTTGTCCCTTAGAAAGGGATAAAATGGTGATATTGATAGTGGAGTGGGGCCACAGTCGGGTTTTATTACATTTACGAGGGACTAATAGCAACAAGGGGCGTCATTTACATACAATGCAATATTCAGTAGAACGCATGTCAGGAAGCGGAAAAGAAATCAGACCGAAGAGTCCGTATATATAGAAAAAACTTGACTCTATAATGAACTGTAAAACACAACTATATGTATTGAAAACATAGCGTAGGCAGGCCTCCCACGCGGTGGACCGACGACCTGGTGAAGATCGCGGGAAGCCGATGGATGCAGGCAGCGCAGGACTGGTCGTCGTGGAAATCCTTGGGGGAGGCCTTTGTCCAGCAGTGGACGATTTCCAGCTAATATGATGATGATTATTATGTATTGTATGCTTGCGATAGTAGGTTCTTGGTGGAACACTGAACTGAACATAATTAGGTTTTTCCTTGCACTTTTCCACAATTAATTGTGGAAAATTGTGAAAAAGTGCAAGGAAAAACCTTAATATGTTCATAACTATATGTGAAACAAATATTTTTTTAGATACAGTTGCTCGAACAGGCGTTCTTTATATAACAATTTTCTGTGCGAAAAATTGTTTACCGCACTCTTAATTCTACTTTGTCTCTTTTTAAAATTTCTAAGTAATAAAAACATAATGACCAAAGATACAAAATCTTCTATCAGACTATTAAAAGGAAAGTTTTAAAAGAGATGTTATATTTTTGTGAAGAAAGGAGATTCTCTAATACCATGATGCCTGTATCAGAAGGAAACTGATGACGCATTAAAACGCTTAGGTCACACCAAAGAAAAGGTTTTATAGTTATTCCAGGCCTTATTGTTATATTTTAAAAAAACTTACGCATGGGCGTAGACAGAGAAGTCCACGCGCATGCGTATTGTGTGCCATTTTTGAAAACTAAATTGGGTAATTTTAGATATAATACGTCACACAAAAATACTTAAGTGGCAGTGGGCAGGGCACATTGCTCGTAGAACATATGGCCGTTGGGGTAGTAAAATTCTCGAGTGGCGACCTCCCACTCGGAAGACTGATGACCAGGTGAAGTTCTCGGGAAGCCGCTGGATGCGGGTAGCGCAGAACCGGTCGTCGTGGAAATCCTTGGGGGAGGCCTATGTTCAGCAGTGGACGTCCTTCGGCTGATATGATGATGATGGTGACGTCGAGAGAGCGTCGGTGGCGCAACGGCAAGGGCCGCTACCTCCTATCCGAGAAGTCGTGGTTTGAGTCTTGCCACGTACCAATGTGTTTTCAAATGTCGATCTCATATGTACGTTTATCCGACGCTCTTAAGGTTAAGGAAAACATCGTGAGGAAACCTGCACACATCTGCGAAGAAACTCGAAGGTTGTGTGTGAAGTTGCCCAACCCGCACTGAGCCCACTAACTGGTCGACTAAGGCCCGATCGCCCTAATTCAGGGTAGGCTCGAGCTCCTCGGTGAAGACGTGTATATATGAGCTGATGTGATGAGATATAATACAAATTTAATTAATGTATAGTAATTTATGTGTGTTAAATAGTAACTCCACTGAATATTTTAAATGTGCTACAAATAGCGAAAAATTAACTTTTGTTGCCCAAACATCGATAGGGGTTGTACCCATGTATTTTGTTTTTCTGTTTTTTTTTGTGTTACCTGTTTTCTCACAACTGTATTGAAAAACGTCGTATGGTACATAGATGTAAAAGGCAATTGACAAACTCGTGACGATGGTAAACCTTCTCCTGCGGTTCAATGTCACTCGTTTGCCCTTTATGTGTTTCATCATATCAGCTCATATACGTCCCCACCGAGGGGCTTGAGTCTACCCTGAATTAAGACGATTGGGCCTCAGTCGACTACGCGAGCCCAGTGCCGGTTGGTCGACTTCACACACAACCTTCGAGTTTCTTCGCAGGTGTGTGCAGGTTTCCTCACGACGTTTTCCTTCACCGTTAAAGCAATCGGTGAGTATATGTATGTAAGTTTCTAAAAACTCATTGGTACATTCGCCGTCCGGATTTGAACCCGGCACCTCTGGTTAGGAGGAACGAGTAGTTACCGGTTGAGCCACCGACTCTTCAGTGTGTTATGTGTTTACCATCCTTGTATCATAAAATAACTATTGCATTTTAGCCTGTTATCCACAAAACTCAACGCAATGTTTGTATTTTTAATACACTTAGTGCATTGAATTAATTGGGTAAGTACTGATATACTATTAAATTAAAGACATATATGAACATGAACTTAATTTTCAACCAGCTCAAAAACGTATTATAACAGTTTTAAACTTTTTCTGAATAACATTTTTCGTTGCAAATGACAGTTCTAATTGAATGTTCGTGTGCGTAACGTTGTAATAAAATCTCATTTGGCATTTACGTACCGGGCTTTAAAAAGTTATTTTTGTCCACCGAGCACTACATATTTTCACCCGGTTTTACCCACGCTGCATCACAATAAGAAAAAACGTTTTGCACGTTATTGGCACCAAGGCACAGATGATAATAATAGTACAAGTACAGATGAATGACTCGCAATGACGCTTTAAATAAATAGCAACTCTCGCTACGCGGTAATAAAGAACAGTCTAGTTCGCAACTGCGCTTAGTGCCTCCAGTTTTACTTCAACATACCTATACATACACCGATAACAATCGCGCTTTTGCGCAAGAATGAACCGAATCAATGCGCGTGAGAGATTATTTTGCGCTGGTTGGTCTAGACCAAATAAAAATAACTAATAACTTTTAACACTAGTGTTGTCGCAACTGATCAACAGGCAGGGTTGTGACAACGCGCGACGAACATGTTTCAACTTACGCACTCGCTCGCTCGATAATCGCTCCGCTTTCTGCACGAGTTGATAACCGACTGACGAGGGCGGCCTGTAGGGCGCGCCGTTGTGTAGGGAGTACCTAGGTACTTATCTCGCGCTTTTGGTCTAGTGACGGTGGCCTGACCTAGGTAACAAAACGTCGTCAACAAGTAGTTAGGTTGTGGCCATCCCATCCCCATAGCGTCATTTCGAATTGGTAAGGGTTGTTAAGTGGGAATCAAGCAAACTTATTTTTACTTTTGACAGAGATTCAATTCAATTTAATATATTTTTTCAAAACAGGTGCAAATTACACTCTTTCTGAAAGTCTTATAATAATAATAACAATGTCATTTGTGAAGAGTCAAGAAATAAACAAAAATTAGTTTATAACGTCGAAATTCAATCCTCGAATAATTTCGATAATCGATATAAACTAGATTATGTCATTAGAACATGAAAACAATATGACACGAATAGTTATACATAAAAATCATTGAATGCCTTTAACAAGAGTAGGCCAGTTCACACGGACAGCACTTGATCACGAGTATAACGCGAGAGACAGCCATTGCTCCCAGATTAAAATTTGCTATACATGTCACCGTAAGATTGTAAATTCCGTTAGAATATAATCTAACAGGATTTATTTCGCGAGATTGTGAACTGTCGAAAGATTTTGAACTGTAACATATTGTTTACAATTTCACTAGTGACATTGTAAACTCACTAGTGACATTACAATAACACTAAGCGAAGTGAAAAACACTATGTTAGAGACAAACAATGAGCTTAAATGTTGAAAATAGTTTATTTAAAGGAACAAACTGAATTTCTTTATAATATGCGCACTGACCGCCATGAAGACGGAACAGAAGAGAGTTTTAGAGTTGTCATAACAAAATATTACCATTTCGTTAGTGTAACATAATACAATGTTGCTATTTTTATACTTAAAATTATTACTAATTAAACCATAAAATTTATGTTTAAATTGATTTAAACATAATTGGGGGCCAGGCAAAGACCAAAGTTACATTTTAAAATTATTCTATAGGTAAAGGACACAATTTAGTAATAGCTCTGCGAAATATCTTATTATTTAACTTTACATCGGCCACTCTTACATTTCCATCATTGCCCGGGTAAGTTTTTACAATACGTCCCATAGGCCAAGTTAATGGAGAGGTGTTGACATTTTTTACAATGACCAAGTCACCTTCATTTAAGTTTGGATATTGGCATTTCCATTTGGGACGACTCTGTAACTGAGTTAAATAATCGCGAGACCATGATTTCCAAAAGTCTTGTTTCACTTTTGTGCATATATTCCAAAATCTTAAGCGGTTGACAGACATATCAGTAAGATCAATTTCAGGATAGCTTGATAGAGCCGTTCCAATAAGGAAGTGTCCAGGCGTTAAGTATTTACAATCAGTTGAGTTTGTAGAAAGTAGTGGTCTCGAGTTTAATATACTTTCAATTTGAATAATGGCGGTATTTAATTCCTGATAAGTTAAACATAAGTTTCCAATTACTCTTTTCAAGTGGTGTTTAACACTCTTGACACCTGCCTCCCACAAACCTCCAAACTCAGGAGAGTAACTTGGGATGAACAAGAACTTTATGTAGTTTTTAGTGCAGAAATCATTTACTGCATCTCTATGCTCTTTAGAAGAGTTTAATTCATACAATTCATTTAATACATTTGACGCTCCCTTAAAAGTCTTCGCATTATCACAAAATATTTTTGTGGGCATGCCACGCCGCGATATAAAACGCTTGAGACATGCCAAAAAGGCCTCCGTTGTGAGGTCTGACACAAGTTCTACGTGAATTGCCTTGACGGCAAAGCAGACGAACAAGGCAATGTAAGACTTCATAATGATTGGTCTCCTAACACGAGCTACCTTGACATTAAAGGGTCCGCAGAAGTCAATGCCGACATGCTGAAATGGCCGAGATGCTGTAATCCGTTCGCGAGGCAGAGAACCCATCAACTGCCTAGCAGTTGCAGCTTTTAAGCGCCTGCAGTTAATACATCTGTGAATAACTTTCTTGACCTCTCGGATACCACTAACGATGGAGTATCTCTGTGAAAGAGAACTCAGAACCAACCTAGGACCTGCATGTAGAAGCCTTAAGTGCTCACTCTCTATGATAAGGTCAGTGATTCTACATTTTTTCGGGAGAATAGCAGGATGCTTTTTATCATGTGGAATATCAGGGGCATTATCGAGCCTACCACCTACCCTAAGGAGAGCCTTGTGATCTAAGAAGGGATGTAGATTTCCGATTCCTGACTTCACTGTTTTGCCAGCAGAAAGTAATTGTATCTCTTTATGAAAATATTGATTTTGGGCAGAACGTACTATGACTAGCATAGAGTCACGCATCTCTTGTGGACTTAAATAACTATCTGTTTCTTTATTATTTGTTTTATTCAAACAGTTATTATAAAATCTGTACACATAACCAATAATTCTTTGAAGTTTGTGAATATTTGAGTACCTTTTAAATAACTCTGAAGTGAACATTGGATCTATTTTAGCTACGTTTGAGATCAAAGTCTGCTCTTTTTCTATTTCCGGATCAGTGAAGATTTGTACTACTATATTAGCATTGTCCGAATTTTTATGTGCATAGTCTCTATCTGCCAAGTCCTGTGGCCCATGCCACCATAACAGGTTATCTTGGAGCTTTTGTGCCTGGTATATTCCGCGCGACAGTAAATCAGCAGGATTTTTATTAGTTCTCACATAAAACCAGCTAGTCTGATCAGTAAGTTCCACAATTTGACTAACTCTATTATTCACATATGCATTAGACCTTTTGTTACCTGATTGGATCCAAGCTAACACTATCTGAGAGTCACTGTATAAAAACTGTTTATGGGGAAACCTATCTGCCAGTAACTTGCTAACTCTATGCACTAGTTGGGCCAAGAGTAGAGCGCTGTTAAGCTCTAGTTGGGGTATGGTCAGACATTTACCTAATGGAGCAACACGGGACTTGGAACAGAGAAGACTTGATCGGACTGAGCCATCTTTTTGAAAAACCCTAAGGTAGAGACAACAGCCATAGGCCTTTATAGAGGCATCAGCGTATCCTACCAACTCTACATGGGAATTTTCATGATGATTGATGCACCTTCCAACCTGGATTTTACCCATTTCTTTAAGGTTTTTTATGAATTTTTCCCAGAACAATAACTGATGTTGGGGTATTATAGTGTCCCAATTAATCTGCAAAGACCATAGCTCCTGCATAAATAATTTGGCTACGACTACGATCGGGCCAATTAAACCGAGAGGATCAAATATTTTCCCAATAAAACTCAATATCCTTCGCTTTGTATTTAAACTCTGCTCCTCTTCATGAGTAGGAGCTGAAAACTGAAAGCTGTCCGAAGCAATATTATACTTCAAACCTAGCGCCTTAACTATATTTTCTTTATTTAATTCTACATTGTCAAACTGCTTGTGCTCATCTGGAATGCTATCTAAAACCTGAGGCGTATTAGAGCACCATTTATGCAAGGTGAAACTACCTAACTTGAGTAGCTCTACTAACTGATTTTTAAGATCCTGAAGTTGCAGTATGTCATCAGATCCACAGAGAACATCATCAACGTAAGTACTTTTCAGCATAGCTTGAGCAGCGAGGGGAAACTTTTCACAGTTCTGGCGAGCTAATTCAAGTAGACATCGAGTGGCCAAGAAAGTAGAGGATTTTAGCCCATAAGTAACAGTCTGCAACTGCAAGCAGCTGATAGGCTTCCTGGGATCATCACGCCATAGGATATTGAGGAGGCTCTTTTGGTGGTCATTTATAAAGACACCGCGAAACATACGTTGTATATCACAGATTAGAGTATAGAGGTAAGTTCTGAACTGAATTAGAATGTCAAAGAGCTCACTCTGCACCACGGGGCCATTCAGCATGACGTCATTGAGGGACACCTTGCTCCGTGATTTCATGCTGCCATCAAAGACAACACGAAGCTTTGTCGTTCTACTCTCCTCGTTGATGACTGCATGGTGTGCTAAAAAGTAGACAGGTTCATTTTCAAAATCATAACTCCCAACTTCGACCTCCTTAGCATGTCCCAGCTCTATATATTGATTATTAAAATTTTTGTACTGCTCTAACAACACAGGATCATTTTTCAGACGTTTTTCTAATGTTAAAAATCTTTGATAGGCTACAGAAAATGAGTCACCGAGCTGCAAGTCCTCCATTGGAGAGATGAGGGGCATATCGACATAGAAACTGTTATTTTTGAGTGACATAGACTCCTGAAAAATATTTTCAGCCTTCTGAAATTGATCAGAAAAAGGCTTTGCAGGCTCAGGTACTTTTTCTGTTAACCAGAATTGTTCCATGACATTTTCCAATTTTTTAGAATCACATATAGCAAAGTTTGATACAATATTACATGAACTAATATTATCATAACATGATTTTTCAGGTATCATACCACCAACTACATACCCAAAGAGAGTGTTTTGTAACACAGGTCCATTGTGAATTTTAACACAACCATCCAACAAAACTTTAAAGTAGACATCAGCGCCTAGTAACAAAGATATTTCTCCGGGGCTGTTGAACATATCATCAGATAATTTAATATTTTTGGGTATATTCCATGCTGAAATATTTACATACTGTTGGGGTAGATTAGTAGTTATTTGTTCTACTACATGACATCTTAAATTATATTTCACATCATAGTGGCATGAAAGCACAGCTAAGTTTACACATTGATTAATTTGTGTTTGTTTATTACCAATACCAACAATATTATTAGGCTGAGTTATAGCATTCAAGCCTAATTTTTTGACAAGTTTATTAGTCACGAACGATGCCTGACTACCTGTGTCCAGTAGGGCACGAACAATAATCTCCTGACCATAATTATTTAATATTTTTACTTTAACAGTAGGAAGCAAGATGTTGTTGGAAATGGGTTTCGACAACAAGGTTACTACCGGCTCCTCTGCAATAGGAGTGTTCTGCTCGTCAGGATGTAAAAGAGTATTATGTTCTTGCTTACATATTTTACATTTTATCAAAAATTTGCACTTACCATTATGGCATGGGTTAAGGCAATTCGAACATATCTTTTGGCTCGATACATAGTTTTGTCGAACCTCGAGTGCTGCCGTTTTGAAGGCCGGACAGCTGAAAAGAGCATGACCATTTTTTGAACAAAATTTACATATTTTTACAGGCTTGGCAGCGACATTAGACACCTTTGAGGGCAATGATTTGGCCTTGACATAATTATATGAGCTACTTTCATAGGAAGTACTCTTATGAGGCATACTATCCTCCAACGCTATAGCGCGCCTTTCAATAAATTCAAAAAATTCTTCAAGCGTAGGTAACTTATCAGACTTTCTATCTAATTGATAAGCCCTGTTAGTAATTTGATCTAGCTTTCTAGTCAAAATTGAAATTAATAGCATATCCCATTGATCTATGGGTTGCTCTAAATTTTTTAAGGCATATATTTGCTGTTTTACTTGCGACAAGAATGACCTTATAGAAGCCGCAGTACCTTTTTGCATCACAGGCAAATCTAAAATGATACCAATATGATTGGAAATCAAACGCGCCTTGTTATCGTAACGCTTCTCCAACAACTGAAGTGCTTCTTCATACGACTGATTGACTAAAGGCAAATTGACAATGACAGCCAAAGCATCATCTGTTAAATATTTCCTCAAGTAAAATAGTTTTTGTACATGTGACAGTGATTTATTGTTATTTATAACAGCCATGAACAAATCATAGAATGGCTTAAACTGTGTGAAGTCCCTACCATCGAAGGTAGGTATTTCTATGTTAGGCAGTTTGCAAGTAGATACATTGTGACATTCAGATACTTTTTTGGTACACAGCTGTTTTAAGGCTGCATTAATTTTGGCCATTACACTGTAATATTTATCTTCAACATCACCAACCTGCTCAATGTCCTTATCGTCCATACTCAGTATGTCCAGTTGCACCGCCTCGTAGTTTTTTAATGCACTAACCAACTTTTCCTTCCGCGCCTCTAACACGTCTAGAGTAGCTGATGAAAACAATATAGGGTCGCAAACGAAAGTTTCGATTCGGGTTATGGTGGATTTGTGTTGTCCACGCTGAAGCCGAAGCCTCTTTAATTCATCTTTCGAATCTATATTCTCCATTTCGCAAGTTACGTGTTGCAGTAGATGTAAATGAACGCACAGGAAAGTCAAGAACGCTATTAACACGGATATAAACCGAAACACACAATATTATTCACTTTTATTTCGCATAACACTGCTGCAGTAATTGTTTAACTTTACGTTTTGTTAGACAGCACAAAAATGAATGACGTTTGACTTGACTGACTGACACAATGGCCGCACAATTTGCGTTCCGTTTAGACGAATTAGTATTTATATACTCTTTTCCACTCAACTCACTGCCACGATGATTTTGAACGGGAAGAGTGAAATTGAAGGTACCTGATGAAAATTTTGGTATAATTAAATTCGACGTTTCCACGATTTCTCGATACTTGCCCACGCTGGACCTTTGTAATTTTCGTTCTTTTATGTAAAGGACGAAGTTGCCGGCCAGGATACACCCAGGCAAACAGCACAAAATACGGCAAAAGGCGGCGACTCACACGAGTCAACCACACCCACCAGCAGACGACACGCACGACGGAAAACTCGCGAAAAACGTTACTCACTGGTTTTTCTCTTGTCGAAGGACCACAAACTCATGTTAGAGACAAACAATGAGCTTAAATGTTGAAAATAGTTTATTTAAAGGAACAAACTGAATTTCTTTATAATATGCGCACTGACCGCCATGAAGACGGAACAGAAGAGAGTTTTAGAGTTGTCATAACAAAATATTACCATTTCGTTAGTGTAACATAATACAATGTTGCTATTTTTATACTTAAAATTATTACTAATTAAACCATAAAATTTATGTTTAAATTGATTTAAACACACTAAATAAATGAGAAATGTTAGTTCGGTCAGGTTTTATTGATTTAACAGTATAGAATAGAATAGAATAGAAAAACTTTTATTTAAAGCACAGTACAACAATTTCCAGGTACAATTTACAAACGATAGAAATAAACTATAAAAAATAGCTGTACTGTGCACCAAAACGGTACTGACTCAGCATATGCTGCAGTATACTCTGCAGAGTTGTTATTCTGCCAGAAACCGGTTCGGCGAACGAACGCACGCTCTTCACAACATGTTACAAATACATTTAATAAATTAAAATAGAAACAATAAAAATGTTACTTTTAAAAGTAGAGGTACAAGAACGAACAAATTACATCGTTGTAAAACTAAATGGGTACAACTGTGTGCGATTGTATGTATGCCTAGTATGTTAGTAAAAGAGCAAAAGAGTCAAAGAGCCTCGCGAATGGGTAGCAGAATGCTTCGCAGCAGAAGAAATCATCGGTTTCATTCCGAGGTACAATAATAGGCCGTGATATTGTGATCCGATTCACAATTTACCGTTATATCGTAATCTTACTAGTGAGATTGTAATATGGCGGTTTTCACAATATACCGGTGACATATGTATATTAAGGAGAAATAGCTGGCTTTTACGATAATACAAATAGTGTAAAATTGTATGTTATCAAGGGGTATTAGGTAAAATGAACATTTTAGAAATGATTTATCTGAATTATGTTTAGTTATGAGTGTCGATGGCGTAACGGCTAGGGCCGCTGTCTTGTGTCCGGGTGGTTTTGATTCGAATCCTGCAAATTTCGATTTCATATGTACGTTTATCCGACGCTCTTACGGTGAAAAAACCTGCACACGCCTGCAAATAAACTCGAAAGTGGTGTTTGAGGCCAACCAACCCGCGCTGAGCCCACGTGCTTGACTAAAGCCCGATTAATTCATAGGGTGGCCTATCGGTGGCGAAATATTATAAGCTGATATGATGATGATGATGTTCCTAAAAATATTTAGGTCATAAATTATAATTTCCTTTATAGAAAAAAGTCGTGAAGTTACCACTCAAATTACACTAAACTCAATAGTGTACTCACATCACAACTCGTATAAACTTAAAACTTGAAAAAAAAATATATTTGAAGGTGAGGGAGTGATGCTTAAAGTGGAACTACGTTTGTATGGAGCTCGAGGGGAGCTCGAGTTTCCATAAAAACGTAGTTCCACTTTAATACAAAAACTACATGCTGGATTGAATCCAAACTTTGCAAATATATTGAGTGGTCACAAATCGATGTTTTTAATTAGTTTTCGATGTACTAATATAAAACGGAAAATAATAAGAAAATTTTCAAACTTTTAGTACAAAACTGATATAAGCCTTAGTTTAGTAATGTTTCAATTTACTACGATGAAAACTAATTACAAACATCGATATGTGTCTACTCAATATATTTGATAAGTTTGGATTCAATCCGGCTTGTAGTTTTTGTATTAAAGCGGAACTACGTTTGTATGGGACCTCGGGCCTCCTTGGGACCCACTTTACAACGGGCCAGAAATGACATTTCAAAAACTAATGACGGAACAAACAAAATAGCGACGAAATCCTATACGTTAGACGACCAAACTGTAACCAATCTGTATCAATCTGGGTAGTTTGGGGAAATAACGTGTCTATACTGTATGTTAGTACTGATATATATACTTTGCTAAAAGTGTAACATTTTAGGAATAACTATAAACAATTTACTGGACTGGAAAGATCGTATCAATAAGGTTTGTTCAAAAATAAACATATTTGCTTATGATTTATTTAAATTCATGAAAACCTCTTCCAGAGATACTGCAAAAAATATGTTAAGTCCATCCTTAGGTATGGTCTTGTAGTTTGGGGAAATAACGTGTCTATACTGTGTGTTAGTACTAATATATATACTTTGCTTCTACTGTAAATCGAAATCATTTTGTTTTTCGAAATTTCCGTATTATTAGCTAAAAATTCTTTGACACCAAAGTTATTTCTTTATAAACACTAGGCAGCGCAAGTTATAAAGCCTGATGATTTCCTAGAGTTATCCATCGAATACAATCACAAGCAACTCTTTGAAGTAAAAGTTACACAAAGAAACCTCAAATCTCAGTTGATCTGTCGTTACAATCAAGCGAAAATATTGTTTCGAAGATTTAGCATCGGGCGTTGTTTAGCAAAGTCGCAAATTCGCAACTTAGGGCGAATGCACACTAATTTCTCAGCCAGCCAGCACAAAACACTCGTGAGAACGAGCTTTTAAGAGCAGGCTCCCAAAATAAGTGCATTTTTTGCTAGAATATTTTGAGTCAGCCGCAAGCTTGCTGAACGTGAAAACTACACATCTGATTCTTTAAACCTTTTATTTTGGTACGTGCAACATTCTCGTAGTGTTGAGTGCCTACTGGCGCGCACAGAAACAAACCGTACGAGGTACCGTTACATGAAGATTACCCTAATATTTCTGTTCATATTATGAAGATAGACACGATAGAAGTAGTTTTTTTCAAACAAATTAAATATAGGTTAGTTTAATGATATATGGCCGTATGGCTCCCGCTTAGAATAGGGTCATCCCATCTCTTCCCGTGGTTGTCGTAAGAGAAGACCAAGAGGCTAAACCGGACGATGGGCAGCAGCGTCCTATCCAGGTACGCCAACCCGCCTGCCAAGCGTGGCGATTACGGCAAAACCCCTCCTCTAACTCGGGGGAGGTATACGTCCAGCAGTGGACGTCTTTTAGCTGATGTGATAATGGTTATGTGTAAATACAGTGCCTCTTCTCAGTGAGTAAAAAGTCAGCTTGTATATTTACTACTTATACAGAAATTCTTTCGACCATTTTCTATTGTATGAATGAACGAAAGTTTTATACTATCGAATTCATTTCGGAGAGTGTGCATAAGAACAGCTTCCCCCAGCTCCATTCCACCTTCGGTCAACGAGACGCGGGGGGAGGTTGCACCCCTTTGTTGTTGATGTTCAGCCTATACGCACGAAGCGTTACGCTTCCTCATTTATTATGTGGACAGCGATGGAGTGGTGAAACTCCTTGCCTGCGTCTGTATTTCCCGACTCCTACAATTTAGGGATCTTCAAGGCGCGAGTGAAAAGGCATTATTTAGTTTGCGTGTACCATCTTCGACTACATCGTCTCTTACCATTAGGTGAGATATAGTCAAACGCATTTAATTTTTTTATAAAAAAAACACATATACCTAATATACACGTTCCTTAAATTTAGTGATAGCGTTATATAGCGATATTTTACGTTACTTGAATCATCAAAATTTTTATTTGTATTATTCTAAGCGAGAAGTGTAGTTTTAAATTATTTGCAATCATGGCCCTGATAAAAATCTTCTGAACTTTTTTGTCAAGTTTAAATTTCATTCAAGCTACGCCACATGTATCGATATTATATCCTACGCATCGAGCCGTCTCCAGCTCCATCATTGCTCCAACTAAATAGTACTTTCTTGATTATTTTTTTTCCAAATGCTTGCAAAGATCAAAGAAATGGACTAATGGTTGGAATAAAACAGAGATAGAAAACAATTATAAACATAGAAAAACACCACAAAATACCAAGCACAAAGAAGTCTTAAACAGCGCTGCGGTATCCTCGACTTGATGTCGGTATCCACTCCAGCGGCGATACTGGAACAGAGCTCATCGCCACTTCAGCCTTTGAAGTCTGACCTACTTTACCTCTCAGTTATTTTAGTTAAGCTGATAAACAAAATTACCTCCAACTTGGCTCTATAAAAATGTGACGCTTTTGAATAAATTGTTTTTTTTTTAAGGTTTTTAAAATATATATTGTGTGTATATAAAATGAAAGGGCTTGTTGTAACAATGTCGAATACATTTTTTGTAATTTTTAAATAAATCGTTTTGAAGCTATTTTAGAAAATACGCAACAGTTGAACATTCCCCTCCTCCCCCCTTATCTTCGAAACTATTGGACCTAAAATCTTGAAAAAAATCACAGTACATGAGGTTAAATGCACAGATTATAGAAAAAGCTATGAGAAAATCTAAAGTCCTTCCATTCCCATAGTAAAAATGAATTTTCAAAAGTCCAGAATAAGTAGACCCGTATTGACATAGATCAAAGTATGTACTGAGGGGTCTTGTTCTGTTGGTACTTATTTTTGTAAGTGCGGAAACCTGTTCGTGTCACCTCGAGTCGCATTTGGCTGGTTTTTCATAAAGTTCTTCCTTTAAACATGAAAATTAATAATACCAAACATGCAGGACGCACCCAAAAATATGTTTTTCATGCTACTTTTCATGCAACATACCATGGCTGCCACCAAGGGAGCTGGTCTGCCAGGCGAGTTATCAGTGTTTTGATGGAATGCCCTATAATATGCTGGTAAGCTCGCTGGCTATCTCTCCCCATCCGCCAGAACGCAGCACGCTGCTTTACGTAAAGTATAGAGCATGTAATGGTATCCTGGCATACACTTACCCATTATAAGATCTTGCCACCATGTGAAACCACCCTAAAGTATTATTGCGCGCACATTGAGCCAACATTGTAGACGACAAACGACAGTTGGCCAACACTCCGCCAGAGTAAACAATTTGGTAACTTTTCGCCGCTGGCTGCCCTGCTCTCAGGAGACCGGGATCGCGTCCTTTTAACTTGAAACTTTACGTTACTCAGTTTGTATTAATTTAAGGCACAATGTTCGTGCGTTGGTAGATTGTGTTTACTGTTATTTCACAGTTTATTACAAGTATGTTGCAAATTGGCTGACCTCGTGACATTGTCGCCCATTGACTTAGAACTAAACACGCTAGTATGAGTAGGTAAATAAACGCGTAGGTATTTACGTTTTATAAGGGAGTGCAGTATCTGTTACGAAGTAACTAGTATCTCATCTGTGACACTGGTCTAATGATTGTTTAGATAGTATAGTACATTACTGCATAGGCCAGCAAAAGAGGCATTGATGGACGAACGTGTAAATGTGGGGCGAGGCGAAGCGATACGTAAGTCCATCAATGCCTAGTTGTGGCCAAGGCTTTTATTGCACTTTTCTCAAATAATGCGCGGAAATTAATACTTCAATAATTACTTTTAAAAATAAATCAATCAAATAAACAAAATTAATGACGAAAAAAGAACAACAATAATTTTTCGATGACCGATCAGTAGTCACACTAAAAGTGTTATTTTTTTTCTATAAACAGCGTTTTTTTTCTATAAAATTTGCAAGTCAGTTCGAAATTTAAATAAAACCTTTGATAAGTTACCTCCTTGGTCGGCATGTTCCATTTTTAAATTATATGACAGATGTGAGTTTACATAGCAATTTAATTGGCCGCTAAACACGACAGATATGGATTTTCATACAACTTTTGCCGGCCGCTGCTCGCATGTATTTGGCCAGTACAGCAATTTCGATTAATCTCGAAGAAGGTTGTCAAAATATTGCTCAAATTTCCAAGCATGTTTAAGAAAATGATATTTAATGACATTTAAAATCTTATTAGAGATAAAATACCTATTTTTTGGTAGGTTTTTAGCCGCCTCCGTAGCTCAGAGGAAAAGTTCACTGGCTTTACACAGGAGGTCGCGGGTTCGATTCCCGGCGGGGTCAATTGTAAGAATCGGTTTGGTTGGTGGTAGGGTATTTTCTAAGCCCGCCTGGCTAGCTACCACCATCTTATCTAAGTCTTGCCGCCAAATATCAATGTTGATATCATCGGTGTGTTCCGGCATGAAGATAAGATAGCCAGTTCCCAATTGCGTTGGGGAATCTTGGTAAGCCCGCTTCCATCTTCGGCAACAACGTCACTTACCACCAGGTGAGATGTTGTCAAGGGTTTACCAATCGTGAATTTAAAAAAAAAGTTTCAACAATTTTAAGTTAAAAACGTTTCTTGAAATAATTCAAGAAAAAAGAAGCCTATTGAAGACCATAGAAAATAGAAGAAGAAATATGCTGGGACACGACAGCCTGCTGAGAACAATCATAGAAGGAAAGATAGAGGGAAGGAGAAGTAGAGGAAGGCCAAGGCGAAATTACTTGGAACAAATGAAGGAGAATGTTGCTGTCGTTTCGTATCGGGAGGTAAAGACGTTGGCAGAGGATAGAAAAAAATGGAGATTGCTCCACCGACAAGAGCATTAGCTCTTAAATTTGAAGAAGACGAAGAACGTTTAACATCATATTATTTGGGATTCAAATCATTGTTGCAAAACAAAACAACTAATACGAATAGCAACAAATAATGACGTTAGATTTTTTATGCAGTCATCATCATCATCATTAGCCGAAAGACGTCCACTGCTGGACAAAGGCCTCCCCCAAGGATTTCCACGACAACAGGCAATGCGTTGCCCGCATCCAGAGGCGTTTTGCAGTTTTTTTTTCTAAATATGACTCAAAATCTCTGTATGTATGTCGGTGACAGATCTTTTTTTTTATCCAGCTTTTGACATCATTTCGTCTGATGATAAGTGACGATGATGCCGGAAATGGAAGCTTACCAAGATTCCTCGACGCAATGGGAAACTGGATATCTTATCTTCAAGCCAGAATACATCAATGCTGTGAACATTGATGCTTAGCGGCTAGACATAGATAATACTTAGAAAATGCTTAGGGAATCCATTGTGCGACCTCTTCATCTGAAACTAATGTACTTAACCATTACGTCACGGAAGCGGTTCAAAAACATCGTGATCTGCCAAATTTTTTATTATTTTTTTAATTCTTAATTGGTAAACCCTTGAAAACATCTCACCTGGTGGTAAGTGACGATGTTGCCGAAGATGGAAGCGGGCTTACCAAGATTCCCCAACGCAATGAAGAACTGGCTATCTTATTTTCAAACCATAATACATCAATGCTGTTAACATTGATGCTTGGCGGCTAGACATAGATAAGACTAGCTAGGCGGGTTTAGAAAATGCTTAGAGAATCAAACGCGCGACCTCTTGATCTAAAACTAATGTACTAAACCATAACGCACCGGAAGCGGTTAAAAAAATCTTAAGAATCTGGCAGATCGCGATCTTCGCGACAGTTTTTTGCTCGTCTGAACTCTGTTGACTATACTTCGATTGGTATGTATCTTTACACTTGGTCACGTGGAACTTAATCCCTTAGTACACATCATACGCAGCATTCACTATACAATATACTGTAGACAGCACTTAGCCCAGTTGCCAGTCTTAATGGCTGGTTTACATGGTACGAGCTAGCGTGCGAGCTGGCGACGTGTGACCACACCATGAGAGTTACTGTCATGAGCGAGTCCGTCAGTAGCTCGCATCCGAGTTACTACAACATTTTTTGTTTTTACTCACCACTCGCCTTCCCCCACCACGCCGCAAGCAGCAGCTTGCTGCAGTAGCTTTCTACTGTTGCGCCAGCAGCGCGCACTCGTGTGACCGGGTGGGGCGAGTCGAGATACTGTCAGCGAGTACAAAGTGGCAGTACTGGCTGGTTTACACAGTGCGAGCTAGCGTACGACTCAGCCTGCCCAGTAGCTGCACTGCAGTAACTCGCACTGTTTGGACGTCATTTACGAGTAACTCGCACGTGCAAGTTGGACAGTAGCTCGCAACCGAGTTACTTCAACATTTTTTTGTTTTCAATCGCCTGCTCGCCCGTCACACACGATAGCGGCTCGGCTGTCGCTCGCATCGTTTGGACGCGTTCGGCAGTAACTCGCCAGTGCCAGCCGGACAGTTGTGAGTGGAACCCGTGTTTTTTTTGTGTGATACACCTACGTACAAAATCGAGTTCGACATCGCGACTCGACTCGGACTGAGCAGTAGCTAGGTGTCGTGTAGACAGCAAAGGCGAGCCGAGCTACTGGCGTACGAGTAGACAAACCGAGTAGCTGTCTACTGGCCAGGCAGCAGCTCGCACTGTGTAAACCTGCCATACCTGTCTACTGTCAACACCAGTAGCTTGCACCGTGTAAACCAGCTATTATAGCGAGCCGAGAAGGCCCCGCATTGCGTCGACATCAATAGTCATGTTCGCAGTCATAATGGCATACGTGCCGCTATAAATTTAAGATGGGTAGATCAAGGCACACGTTTATAACCATTCGTAATAGTAATATTTTGGATGGGAGGTATTTAGGAAGGAGTTATATAGAAAGCTTCTGACACTAGTGAGGTTATGTTTCTTTTAACAGCTGTTACCAAGTACTTTTGGACATCCGGAAACCAGCAACATCGGCAATTTTTACTTTCGAGAGAAAAAGTATTTGTAGCATAAATGAATTAAAATCGATTTTATAACAATGCTACATGATACGTAGAATTTTGAAAGATTGCCTAATAGTTGAAACCTATGAAAGAAAAAGAAAATTGAATGGTAAATATAGATATAATCAAAGAAATAGTTAAGAAGATTAAAGGAAGAATATAAAATAGGAATGTCATCGCTGATTGGTAAAAAAAGGAACTTAACAGTAAGATTTTGAATTTACAAGTTTTCAAATAATTAATATAACGAAATATTTAAATATACGGTAGCAACCACGCACGTGCAGAGTTGCTATGACAGATGGTTTTATCTTTAAAAAAATATTAAGTTAGCACACAAAATCTAAAAATAAATGGCACTTGCAATCGTCACTTAAATGTAAAGGTCATTTAATTCCTACGTTTGGGTATCTTCTATTTCGCGGGAGGGAATAAATTAAAAGGTATTACTTGAATTGCAATCAACCACGCTGTCCACGCTGAGGTGTACCCAAATGAGGGCGCTCAAACAAAAACCGGTGGGCCAGACGAAGAAACGCACACCCTAGTCCTTTGGTGCTCACAATGACGAGCACGAGCTGGCTCTCAGCATTGTTGGGGCGTCGTAGACTAAGACCCTAAAACGTAAAAGGACCATGATTCTCATCACCACTTGACACAAGTTAAAACGATGAAATAAATATGGAAATACTTACCTCTTAAAAAATATCGTAGAGGGATCGAGGACAATAATTAAAACATCTTGCTGAGCGAAACTAGCACTAATAGATAAATTTATAAAATATTTTCGGAAAAATACAAATAACAGTCGCGATGACAATTCCTTTGTCAAAAAAACAACACACGGCAGTTTGACAATCACAAATTTTAAAACAATTCGGAAAAGTGAATAAAATCCAAAACTGAAAGAGCCAACAGCAAGAAAATGTGATGGGAAAACTGATTTTGAAGCAAGAAGTTTCTGCTTCAAATTACCCACAAACTCACAAAAAAAAATAACTCGAGAAGTCCAAAAATTTTTTGAAATTTGGACAACCCTATAGACGTTGGACAGCCCTGAAGAAGAAAAAAAAAATAAAAACTCCCTAATTAACTAGTTAACTACAAACGTTTACTTGAAGCTGGAAGAAAAAGACATTTATACACGATTCGCGTACACATACAAACGCCAAAAACTCCATCTAAAAGTGAACAAACTTAATAACCCCAACAACACACTTGTGTTAAGGGATCGCTGTGTATTGGAACCTAAAACTAGTCACTTAAGAAAACAGGAGAAATCAAACAACTACTAAAACATTAAAGACCAATAGGGTTGACAAAAACTGAAAAAACTTGCAAAACATTGTCGGTTACCCCAGCAAAAATGTGGACAAAAGCGGTAAAGGCGGATGCGTGAAAATCCGACTCACGGATAAAATTAACACCGGAAGTCTGAAACGCGATACGCAAGAGTCTAAAGGGACAACTCTACCGAAAAATAGGCCATTTGAGGTAAGACAAGGGCAAGATTAATGAAAGAAGTTTGAAAAATGGAAAATTGTTATAAGACCTCAAGAAATCTAAACAATACTGCGAAATACAGAAACGTTGTCACATAAAAGTGAACAGGGTACGCCAAAAATTTAAGGAGTACCTCGCAAAGCAACGCGTAAAAATATTCCAAACAGTAACCCTTAAAGATTATTCCCTTAAAACAACGTTAAATAATCGTGAACTAAAAGTAAGTCTGTCCCGACTTTCGATTGAAAGAAATCTAGAGTCTAGCCATTGACTACTTAAATAAAAATTCTCTTGGAATCGTAAGGGAATACATAGGCAAAAACAACTCAACAACACGTAAGCAATTATCCGAAAGAGGTAAAATGCCAATAAGCCGGGGAAAAAACGATCCGTGTGAAGAGAAGCAAAAAAATACCGTGCATACAAACAAAAAAACCACACGTTTCCAAGAAAACTGCACGATTAAATTAAGTAAGGGTCTTGAGGTATTAAAACTTGAACCATAACATCCGGAAAACGGATACACCCACGAACGACAAAAAAACGGGTACGTTAGGTAAAGATTGAAGGCAGAAAAGGGGATAAAAACATTAGTTCGGGCGCCATAAAATGTAGCATAAATGAATTAAAATCGATTTTATAACAATGCTACATGATACGTAGAATTTTGAAAGATTGCCTTATAGTTGAAACCTATGAAAGAAAAAGAAAATTGCATGGTAAATATAGATATAATCAAAGAAATAGTTAAGAAGATTAAAGGAAGAATATAAAATAGGAATGTCATCGCTGATTGGTAAAAAAAGGAACTTATCAGTAAGATTTTGAATTTACAAGTTTTCAAATAATTAATATAACGAAATATTTAAATATACGGTAGCAACCACGCACGTGCAGAGTTGCTATGACAGATGGTTTTATCTTTAAAAAAATATTAAGTAAGCACACAAAATCTAAAAATAAATGGCACTTGCAATCGTCACTTAAATGTAAAGGTCATTTAATTCCTACGTTTGGGTATCTTCTATTTCGCGGGAGGGAATAAATTAAAAGGTATTACTTGAATTGCAATCAACCACGCTGTCCACGCTGAGGTGTACCTGAAATAACTATACAGATAAACCTTTTATATTAGGCTTTATTTAACATAAAAATTACACGAGTTGTTTTGTAGACATTATATGACATTTTATCACAGTTGACACTAAACCAATTTATTCTCTTGATTAGCACGAAGATTGCATATCATCTCATTCTCCCATGCTCTTTTGTTAACTACAACTCATAGTCTTCTAGATATGGTGGTAATCTTCTGTTCCTGCCTGATCTTCTGATCTCTACAGAAGAAGGCGTTGGTTCGGGGTGATTACTAGTCTGTAGGTCAGACTCGGGAGCATTGATAGGCGGGCTTTCGGCCTCCGGGTCGGTCCCGCTTGCGTGATTCTCTGTCAAGGTATTCTCGTTCGAGTGATTCTCTGTTAGAGTATTCTCATTTGCGTGATTTTGTGTCAGGGTATCCTCACATTCAGCTATTGCCTCTCCTTGACCTTCGACGGGTGCAAGATGCCGATTCGATACAGTGGTCTCTCGTCCGTCTCTTAATCTAACAAAAGAATAGTCAGGATTAGCCTGCAGCAGTTCAACTTCTTCTACGACAGGTTGATACTTATTGGTCCGGTTGAATCGGCGCATCAGAACTTGGTCTGAATTAGTGAGCCATGTCGGGATGCTGTGACCATTCAGCGACCTACGTGGGTGCGTGAACATTCTCTCATGCGGCGTAGAGTTAGTGGCTGTGCATAAGAGCGATCAGATGGAGTGGAGGGCCACATTAAGAACATGTTCCCAATTCTCAGTGGGCATATTGTGCGAACGCAGAGCAAGTTGGACTGTTTTCCATAGAGTGGAGTTCAATTTCTCAACCTGGCCATTTCCTTGGGGGTTATAGGCCGTCGTTCTGCTTGTTGCTATTCCACGTGAGTGTAAAAATTCTCTTACTTCTGATGATAAAAACGAAGTTCCCCGATCGGAGTGAATGTACGACGGAAATCCGAATATCATAAAGATGCTGTTTAAATGTTTGATTACCGTCTTGGCACTGAGATCCGGACAAGGGAATGCAAACGGGAATCTAGAGTACTCGTCAATAACGGTGAGTATGTACCGATTATGGGTCCGTGATGGAACAGGTCCTTTAAAGTCAATGCTCAGGCGTTCCATAGGAGAGGTAGCCTTTATCAGTTTAGGAAGCGGATCAGGGCTCTTGTAGTACCTGGGCTTGATTTCGGAGCATATACGACAGTTAGCAGTCATCGTCCTCACTTCGTCGACAGTGTATGGCAAGTTTTTTATCTTCAACCAATGATACATTCGAGTAACGCCTGGGTGACACATGGTTTCGTGGAGCGACTGGAGTCTGCTTCTTCGAGATTCCATAGTGGCGCATACTCTAGAAAAGGCGTCGGCTGCGTAATTTTCTTTACCTGGTCGGTATATTATATCATATTTATAAGATGCGAGCTCAAGTCGCCACCTTTGAATCTTTTCATTTTTGATTTTGCTCGTATGCTTGGCATCAAACATAAAAGACACTGATCTCTGGTCAGTAATAAGTTTAAATGGTCTTCCTATAAGAAAATGTCGCCATTTCTTTAGAGCTTCTACTATGGCATAGGCTTCTTTTTCAATCGCAGAGTGATTCCGCTCGCTTTGATTGAGTGTCCTAGAGTAGAAAGCAACAGGTCTCGAATCTTGCGACAGAGTAGCAGCGATGGAGTGCTCTGAGGCATCGGTCTCAACAGTAAAAGGCATATTGTCATCGATTGCATGAACTGCTGACTTTGCAATTGTAGATTTAAGTTCTTCGAAACATTTCACTGCTATTGATTTCAAAGGAAAAACATTCGAATGAGCCAGAGGATGTATCTTTTCGGAAAAGTTTGGGATCCACTTAGAGTAGTGGGCAAACATTCCTAGAATCCTTCTAAGACAGGTAGGATCGTTCGGCGGAGGCATATTCAGCAATGGCTTAAGTCGCTCACTATCTGGTTTGATAACGTGATTGGAAATAGTATAGCCAAGTATGTTAATAGTATTTTGCATAAACTTGCTCTTTTCTTTGTTCAGTGTTAGGTTGTACTTTTCCGCGGCTTTAAGGAATCGATTAAGGTTCTCATTATGCTCCTCTTTTGTGTTGCCACAAACAGTAATGTCATCTAGGTAGGCATAAGTCCCGTTTAGATTTTCGGTCCTTATAAGCCAGTCGATCGTTCTTTGAAAGCTGGAGACGCCATTAGTAACACCGAACGGAATACGACGAAACTGATATAGGTTTCCACACGCCTCAAAAGCTGTATACATTTTTTCGTGAGGCAGGATTGGCACCTGATGATAGGCACTCTGTAAGTCTATTGCACTAAAAATTGCATATTTGGCCACCTTTGTTACCATTTCTTCTATGTTCGGTAACGGGTACGCATCCAATTGAGTATATTTGTTTATAGTCTGAGAATAGTCAATAACGAGTCGCTTCTTGTGATTCGCATTCTTAGTAATCAGAACTTGTGCTCGCCACGGAGATTGACTTTCTTCCACAATACCTTCTTTTAGTAACTTCTCGACTTCTCTCCTTATAAACGCGTGGTCATCCGTGCTATACTTTCTCGATCTGATGGCTATCGGCTTGCAATCTGCAGTGACATTTGGAAATAGAGGTACAGCTGGAACGGAGGCTGCAGCCACACTGCATACCTTCAAGGTATCTTTAGGACCACCAAAAGCAAATTCGAGCGTTGAGTGTGATTCAAGTACGTCGTGCCCTATAATAAGGTCAGCGCAGAGATTCCTCACTATTAAAAGATTTACATTCTCGTACAAGTTATCGACAATTTTGATATTTTGACATGTGAGACCGTTAACCTGAGATTTGTGAGAGAGAGAAGCCATTGAAATTGTTTTATCGCATCGTTTCTTCCTGAGTTGGCAAAGATTTGCAAAGTCTTCATTGATGAAGCTTAAAGAGCTCCCTGTGTCTATCAGCGCTTCAGCCCGAATGCCCTTGATGAATGCTGAGACCATGGCTTTTCGTAGTGACGTCGGTGCTGCAGCTGTTATGCAACCGCAGTGGCCACACTCTTCTGATGGTGTTGTCGAGGCGGTAGTCTGGTTCTTGCTGCGACATACCTTGCCATAGTGACTTTTTCTGTTACAATTAGAACAGGTTACATCTCGAGCTGGGCAGTTCTTGCGTAGATGTATAGATCCACCGCAAAAAAAGCATTTCCGCTTAGGGGTTGATGCAGAAGCAGCAGTAGTGTCCGCATCTTCATCGATAGTTCGGGGCGCAGTAGTATTATCAGTTTTTACGATGGAATATACTTCTGGGGCTGATACAAAGTTTTCACAGTTAGTTTCCGCCATTTCCATGGAAAGAGCCTTGTTATAAGACTCGTCCAATGTCAGCGTCAAATTTTCTAACAATCGTTCGCGTATCTTCTTAGATGAGATCCCCGCTATGAACGCTCCTCGAATACTATCGTTCTTGTTAGTTTCAGCGTCGACGCTGACATACTCACAGTCTTTGGCTAATAGCTTTAAAGCCTGAAGGTAAACGTCGATTGTTTCGCCCGCGTGCTGTCCTCTAGTAGAGAGTAAATGCCGTGCGTATATTATGTTTTTCGGCTTCAAGTATAGCTTGTCTAGTGCAGCCATCATTGAGTCGAAAGTTGAGTATTCACTTACGCTGGCGTACACTCTCGGTGTGATATGGTTGACCAGGAGTCGAAGCTTGGTTGAGTTCCATATTGCTTCCTGTTGAGCTGCGGCATCCGCTGGTTGCTGTGCAGCTAAGAAGTTATGGAACGTTATTTTCCAGTGCTGCCATTCTTTTGCGCTGTCGAGTCGCAAGTTCGTGGTAGGGTCGACATCGAACTTATCTGGTCTTAGGAATTTTTCCATTTTATGTTAAATAAATTGAAATAACTATACAGATAAACCTTTTATATTAGGCTTTATTTAACATAAAAATTACACGAGTTGTTTTGTAGACATTATATGACATTTTATCACAGTTGACACTAAACCAATTTATTCTCTTGATTACCACGAAGATTGCATATCATCTCAGTACCCAAATGAGGGCGCTCAAACAAAAACCGGTGGGCCGGACGAAGAAACGCACACCCTAGTCCTTTGGTGCTCACAATGACGAGCACGAGCTGGCTCTCAGCATTGTTGGGGCGTCGTAGACTAAGACCCTAAAACGTAAAAGGACCATGATTCTCATCACCACTCGACACAAGTTAAAACGATGAAATAAATATGGAAATACTTACCTCTTAAAAAATATCGTAGAGGGACCGAGGACAATAATTAAAACATCTTGCTGAGCGAAACTGGCACTAATAGATAAATTTATAAAATATTTTCGGAAAAATACAAATAACAGTCGCGATGACAATTCCTTTGTCAAAAAAACAACACACGGTAGTTTGACAATCACAAATTTTAAAACAATTCGGAAAAGTGAATAAAATCCAAAACTGAAAGAGCCAACAGCAAGAAGATGCGATGGGAAAACTGATTTTGAAGCAAGAAGTTTCTGCTTCAAATTGTATTGTCGTCGTGATAAAAAAGCTGGCCAAGTGCGAGTCGTACTCGGTCGAGTCGGTTACCTGCAACCACACCTATCCAAAAGAGTACAATGCTAGGATTCAAGTCGACTGGGATTACCCACGTTCATGAAAAGGACAACGTGGACAATTTCGGTAGATTCCACTTGTCACAGTACCTTGTGCACCAGGTCCATATCCTTGATCTTTTTTTTAACATCAGCCTGCACGAGGCGTTCGTTGAATAGGATAGTGACACACACCAAAGATATTCTAAACTGCGCCCGATCCAATGACGATATCAAGCTTATTCGAACCTTTTTTTCTTTGATTAGTCCTGTCCGTGATGATGGGTCGGTCCCAGTAGAGCTGGCTCCAGCGTACAACTGCCAAGATATGAAACCATACTTTAGACCAATCTCTTGGAACAATCTTCTTTTTTCCTTAGTATTATTATTTTTATTTTTCTTTGCGTTCAAGTTGGTTATTTCCCCTTATATACAAATGTCAAATATCGAAAGAAAAACTTAGCAATCACCATCTTATAGCCTAAAATTTTAATACGAAAAATAATTTCCAAAGGATTTAGTTAAGTCACACCCTGGACACTTCTTACAACGGGCCAGATATGACATTTAAAAAAAGGAATTACGGAACAAACAAAATGGGTGCGAAATCCTATATATTCGACAACCAAACTGTAACCCATCTGTATATGGGTGACGAGGGGGTGAGGTCGCAATCTAGAGAACGGCAGGGAGTGTCCGTACTGTATGTTAGTACTATTATACAGGATGTAACAAAATTGGTGAAGGTCTCGTTAATTGGGGCTTCTACTCATCATACTGAACAACTTTTGTTCTACGACTTTGCTAAGAACGTAAAAAAAATGTTTTTACTGTTCATACAAATCGATCAGCTGATCGACCGATTTTGTGCATTTTAGTATGGAGGGTCCAAATTTTTTTTTGAGAATTGCCTATGGGTTCCTTGGAGAAAGTTGTTCAGTATGACGAGTAGAACCCCCAGTTAACGGGACCTACACCAATTTTGTTACACCCTGTATATACTTTGGTTAAGTTCTGAATGCGTCCCTGTTGTAAGACCACGAACTGTACGTGTTAGCTACGCCTGGTTTACGGTTGCCGCTTTATGAATTTAGCTTATACAATGCAAGGACATAAAAACATCCTGGGACGCAATTCCCTGACTAATGAACGTGTCTTGTCTTATTATTGCGACTTTTTCCAATTTCGGAGTGCCTTCCCCCAGGACGCGATCTGACGAGGCTGGTCTACCTAGACTCCGCACTCAGGTGGGCCGGAGCAAAGACTATCGTTTCAGGTGGGGGGTCATGGACGGGTTGGACCTGCGGTGTAGGTGTGGTGCCCCACAGACAATGGCCTTTTCTTTTTTAATTCACCATTGGTAAGCCCTTGGCATCATCTCACCTGATGGTAAGTGACGATGATGCCAAAGATGGAAGCGGGCTTACCAAGATTTCCCAACGCAATGGAGAACTTACTATCTTATCTTCCAGCCGGAACACATCAATGTTGTTAATACTGATGTTTGGCGGCAAGACTTAGATAAGATGGTGGTAGCTAGCCAGGCGGGCTTAGAAAATGCCCTGCCACCAACCAAACCGAGTCTTACAAATTGACTCCACCGGGAATCGGACCCGCAAGCTCCTGGTGTGAAGCGAATGGACTAACCATTACGCCACGGAGGCGGTTACGGCAGCCCTTCTGTTTGTATGTCCAATGTGCCCTGGTACCAGCACTTCGGAGGAGTTGATTGACGCCACCAATAGCGCCGTTAGGGTTGCCACACACTGGGCAGGAGAGTTATGACTTGTCCTCGATACGATAGAGGAAGAATAGTGGATTTTGAATTATACGTATGTTTTAGCATCGTAGAGTAGCTCAGTGCAACTTAAGTGGCTGCGTCGATCACCCTTACTTTATATTATAAATTTGAAAATGTGTTTGTTTGTTTGTTACCTTTTCACGCTTCAACGCCTTGACCAATCATTATAAAGTTCTAAATGGAAGCGGGAGCGAGCGAAGCGAGCTCGGACTTGCGGAGCACCCCGACTCGGATCCGTTAGGTTCGGAGACTGTGCGGGGAGGCGAGCTAAGCTCGCCTTCCCGCACCGTCGTAGTGTTAGGTTTAACATGAGAACACAGAAGTAGGAGCCCCGAAGGGGCTCCGTCGACCACTTAACACTGTAAAAAGAGTGTAGTACGGGGATGTTTAAAATAATTACAGCCATCCAGAATGACATAAATTGCTGATTGATTTTGAAATGTTTGCTGACCATGAGTTGCAGACCAATTAGCTATAATCGGTGAGCAGAAATAGCTAATTGGTCAGCAACTCATGGTCAGCAAACATTTCAAAATCAATCAGCAATTTATGTCATTCTGGATGGCTGTAATTATTTTAAACATCCCCGTACTACACTCTTCCTACAGTGTTGAGTGGTCGACGGAGCCCCTTCGGGGCTCCTACTTCTGTGTTCTCATGTTAAACCTAACACTACGACTGTGCGGGGAGGCGAGCTTAGCTCGCCTCCCCGCACAATCTCCGAACCTAACGGATCCGAGTCGGGGTGCTCCGCAAGTCCGAGCTCGCTTCGCTCGCTCCCGCTTCCATTTAGAACTCCCCGTACCACACTCTTCCTACAGTGTTGAGTTGCTGCTTATAGACATGTTTTTCTGCCGCTCAATCATGAAATCTTGCCGCTCAAGTAGTTATTTTGCGGACTGAATGTTTATTATGCAGTTACATTATATTTATTCCATTTTCTTCGAACTCGGCATCAACTTGACTAGTCAGTGAATACTTAAAAACTTACCAGAAATAACTTTCAAAGAACCTGATAACTTTTAGGTACAAGCTTTAAACTTAAAAATAATTTTAATTATTGCGTATTCTTTCCAGCAAACCCTTTAATCTTCACTAATAGTATAAAGAGGAAAGATTTGATTGTTTGTTTGTTTATTTGTCTCGTATAAGCTCCGAAACTACTGGACCGATTTGAAAAATTCTTTCACGATTGGAAAGCTACACTATCCACGGTTGCTATAGGTTAAATTATATTTTCAAAAAATAAGGGATCCTTTCTTAAACTTAAAAATAGTAACCCAAGGTATAAAAAACACCTAAAAATTCTTGCAATATCTATAAAAAGTACTGTAGCCACTCAAGTGCCGTGGTTAAAAATCAATTAGCAAAAACCGCTTTATTTGAAACAGCTGTTTCGCAAAACAGTCGGGCCAGTAGTGTAGTGGTAGTGGTAGCGGTAGAAGTATTGGTAGTGGTGGTGGTAGTGGTAGTGTAGTGGTAGTGGTGGTGGTGGTGGTAGTAGTAGTGATATTGGTAGTGGTACTGGTATTGATGGTGGTAGTAGTAGTAGTGGTGGTAGTAGTAGTGGTAGTGTAGTGTAGTGATAGTGATAGTGGTGGTAGTAGTGAAGTGGTAGTGGTATTGGTGGTGGTAGTAGTAGTGGTAGTGGTAGCGGTAGAAGTATTGGTAGTGGTGGTGGTAGTGGTAGTGTAGTGGTAGTGGTGGTGGTGGTGGTAGTAGTAGTGATATTGGTAGTGGTACTGGTATTGATGGTGGTAGTAGTAGTAGTGGTGGTAGTAGTGGTGGTAGTAGTAGTGGTAGTGAAGTGATAGTGGTAGTAGTAGTGTAGTGGTAGTAGTATTGGTAGTGGTATTGGTGGTGGTAGTAGTAGTGGTAGTGGTAGTGTAGTGGTAGTGTAGTGGTAGTGTAGCGGTAGCGGTAATGTAGTGGTAGTGTACTGCAGTGTAGTGTAGTGTAGTGTGAGGCGGTACGAAGTTCGCCGGGACAGCTGGTTTATAATAAATAAATTTAATCAATCAATTGAATGATTTTTTTTTAAATTGAATCAATAAAATCACTAGGCATATAAATAAAAGCTAGAAATAGAAACGCTTAAAACATTTTTATGAAAGGCGCAAAGGAGCTGTGGGGTAGAGGTATTTCAGGCTCGCTCCGGGTAGGTATGTGGTATTTTTGTGGGAAAATGCTCTCTGTCGAGTCCAATAAAAATGGAATTAAAATCTTCGGTATGCTTGGGAAGAATGTTTTGCTTAGTTTATTATTATTATTTCAATATATAAAATTTAAGCTACTCTTCTCACTTCGTACGAGGCGAAAAATTATAAATATTCCCATATCAAAAAAATAATTAATTTAAATTAAGTAAAATTATAAAAACATACACTAAATTAAATGATTAAATTACAAAAATTAACTACAGCCCACAAACATACAACCACATGACGCTAAGTAGGTCCAGTTAGCAGACGCGCCCAGGCAGCATGGATGGGGCTCGAGTTTAATCAATTTAGTACTAGCGTAATGGATTTTACTTTTAAATCTTCTTCAGTATACTATAGAAATATCATTTTAAATTACATTGGTTTTTTAACGTGAAACGTCATTAAAGTCAAAAGCCTGGTTCGTGCCGGAAGTGACGAAGACTGTTACAGAAGTGGTGAAAGAATCTGTTTCCTCCATAGCAACTAAGTAAAAAGTCGCGGCTCAATAGCAACCAAGTAACAAACCGCAAGGCCGCACGCTGAGCTCCGCGTAGGGCGCGCCCGGAGCGCTCCCTGAGAGGCCAGGTGCATATAAAATAGTCAGATACGTCAAAAATAGACATTTCTCGTTAAACCAACGGCAGTGTACCCAGACTTAGCTCCACCCGATTTTTTGCTTAGTATTGCTAAATATATATTAAATATTTCGTTCATTTATTCTTTGACAGTTTACACGGAATAAAGTAATAAGACTTTACTTGACTTTAGACTACACAAAAATAAACAAGATTAAAAATAAAGTAATAAGACGCTTGTTATAACTACACAAAAATAAACAAGATTAAAAATAAATTAATAAGACGCATGTTATAACTACACAAAAATAAACAAGATTAAAAATAAAGTAATAAGACGCTTGTTATAACTACACAAAAATAAAAAAGATTAAAAATAAATTAATAAGACGCTTGTTATAACTACACAAAAATAAAAAAAGATTAAAAATAAATTAATAAGACGCTTGTTATAACTACACATAAATAAACAGATAAAAAATAAATTAATAAGACGCATGTTATAACTACACAAAAATAAACAAGATTAAAAATAAATTAATAAGACGCATGTTATAACTACACAAAAATAAACAAGATTAAAAATAAATTAATAAGACGCATGTTATAACTACACAAAAATAAACAAGATTAAAAATAAATTAATAAGACGCATGTTATAACTACACAAAAATAAACAAGATTAAAAATAAATTAATAAGACGCATGTTATAACTACACAAAAATAAACAAGATTAAAAATAAAAGACATATAATAAATAAAATAAAACTAAAAACTAAATTAAAAAACAAATAGACGAACGAAGTACTGTCAATGAAAAGGCACTAACTCAACATAAATGTTGTGGGTTGTGTTCCCACAGCCCTACCAAATTGATATGTTACCAGTAACAGTGGTTGTGACATGCGCACTTCGATGATCATTTCAACATACCTTGTATCCTATTGCTTAAGTTTCACCCTCTTGGCCTACCTGCGGAAACGACGAGTCTATCGTACGGAGACAAATCAGCTGTAGAAGGTCTTCCGCATTTTTTGATTTAACCCTACTTGCACCTAACAGAGGCCCCATGCCCGGTTTCATTTTGACGTTATCCTTATGCTCGATGGTGACGCAGACCATCGTTTCCTTAATTGTATCCCAGGCTGTGTGTGGCACAGTGTCTGTGAAGAAGACAATCCATCTCCGACACAGACTAAGGGCTCATTTAGACGTACCACAACCACACTACATAGCAAACGACAAAATGAGGTTAAGAGTATATAAAAATATGCATTTTCATACAAGTTTCCCCCCGCCCACGTGTTGTCGTTATGGTGTGGTTGTGGGTACCATGCACAAGATAAATAAGGTTGTATTGGCAATAGTCACACTTTTGTTTGAAAACCAGCGTCACCGCCTGTCTCCTACCCATCAACTCCACTACACAAGCAATAATAATACGTGGTACCTATTAATAGGCCCTTAATCATTTGTTACAGATTAAAAAGGCCAATGATGACGATAATTCGCCTCAAACTCATGAAAATTCAGAAGTTGAACTTATACAAATTATAATTTACAATAATGAGGATCTGAGATTGAATAATCAACATCGACAATACTAAATAAATTTATTCGACAGAATTTCGATTTCATTGATAGCATTTCCGAACTAAGGTGATTTATATCGTTAATCTAAGTTTTAAATTGAATTTTGAATTCTATTCCAATGGGAATTAAGTGAAAACTCGCTGACCTCAGCAAGACCAAAGAGAGGAGATTACATCGGAATGAAATTGACATGGAAATAAATAATTCCCATTTCCTTATGGACAAGATTAAAATGTTTGATCCCTGATCAAACAATCTGATTGGAAATATTCTGTATTACAAGATTCACAAGATCGTCCGAATTGTAAAATGTTGTAGACGTAAATCGACCGATCCCCATTATGTCCATTTTATAGAGTGTATGAAAATACCCCATCCGGAAACTCAAAGCTTATAAGCTTCTACTACATTTTATTGCATTTCAAATTGTTATTGAAGAAATAACTAACAGCTGAGCTTTTACATTGTGTAAAGTACGGTGCGCCCCACAGCAAGGCTTAATAACAATAAATGAAAAAAAAAACGATAAGTGTCCAAATTGACATGCCATGAAAAGGCTCGACTAAATTGAGGCATAAGAGAAGTCCAAATTTTACATGCTGATTTCTCAGCAACTGTGCATCGTGGACCTTTTGTGTTGGAGTCCAAAGTAAAATTCTTAATTAGATCTAGGCCTAGAAGAGGTTAAAATTTCATATGCCAATATCTCAGGAACTCAGCTTGAAACTGAGTAGGATTTTCCGAGCCTTACTTTTCTTAAGGAGTAGTAAAATCACAAAAACAATAGTAGGAGTTTGGACCAATCATATCTATCTATCCAGTTTTTACAATGTTTGCTACGGCCATTTATAAATATCAATGGATATCCTTGTTTGTTTAGACAAGGACGAAACAATGAAGTTTTTTCCCGATGATAATGTTTAAATTTTTATATTAACATTAGTTCAAAATTATGCCACGTGCCAACGTTTGGCCACACTCAATTTGTGCTTGCGACAATTTGCCACAAAGACAAAGTGCATTTAAAGAGCGTTTTTTTCATTTGAAACGCCATATTTGTGGAGTACCTCCCAGTAACCGCTCCGGTTGGAACTGTAATTTTCCACGGCTGACTGTAGATCAGCCCCTTTGACTTTGAATGGAATTCAAAAGTCGACGACGAAGGCCCACGTGACTTGAATTCAGATTGACTTTAGGCTTAGTAGTCAGCAAAAAAATGGGATTCCAGAGCTTTAAATTTCGTCTAAAAGTAAATTTTGGTGTGATGTAAAGTTTAGGTTTTAGTATACAAAATGTATCGAAAATGATTATAATTACAAGAAAAAGGTCAATTTGTAAAAACAATACTTCCTATACAAATAACCTTGTCAGCTGATCGATTTTTTGAAAAGTCCATTTTTTTCTAATTTGACCATAGGTTCCTTAGAGAAATTTGCTCAGGATCACGAGCAGAATCCATGCCTAAAAGGATGACAGCTAAAAATTGGTGTAGGACCCCTTAACTGCAACTTCTATTCATCATACTGAACAACTTTTCCCAAGAAACCCATTGTCAGTTCCCGAAAAAAATCGGACGCCTTATGCAAAAACAAAAATACATAAAGTAAATCCCTTAGCTGTTTGATTTGTATGGAGAGCGAGACTTTTGGAAAACTTGATCAGTATGAAGAGTGGAAGCCCCATTTAATGGGTGCTACACCATATTTTGTTACACCCTGTAAAAGTCTGTAAAGGGTTGTACCTTCTTTCAATACTACACCATTTTATTTCAAACTGTACCAGCAATTAGTTCGAAGTAGTGGCAATTTTACATAAGTAGTACCTACGTTAGTATATACTAATATATATGCTTTGGTGGTACGCTCAAGATGGAAATGAAAATGATGGGCCTCACCCCAGAAATGGCAGGTTTATAAAAGTATAGCGCAAGAAGATTACGAGATTACGAAAACCACAAATAAGTGAACTTGTAGGATTCTTAGACGAGGACCAACTGCGATATAAATAGACACAAAGGTCAGGAGATTGATGAGCCATAATAATTTTATGAAGTAATAAGAAAGGGGACCGGGGATGGTTGACTAACTTTTGACTAAAACTCGTATATCTTTAATGATTGAATTCATGTAACGAAAACAATAGTTAATACAGATAGAATAACTATCCAGGTAGCTAAAATACTAACTTATTTCCTATATATTTATCATTATAATACTTATTTAGTCGATTTTATAAACCCCTGACTCTTAGTCAACCTACCTCATATCCATGGTAAGTTGGCCATAAGCACGGGTTAGGTTGACCTAGGCGGTAATTAGTGTAAATTCATAGGATAAGTATAAAAAAAACATTATAATTTACTAAATGATAGCACTTTTTTATTTACTTAAATATAAACAAACTTTAATTTTAGATCCATTCTCGGTTAATAAGCACTTTATAACAGTCTCTTTTTAAATTATTTAAAAAAAACTTATATTAACGATACGTTTACTTTTTATTTTACTTTTGTAGTACTATACTGAACTATATTTTTTACTGTTCCGAACCACGATTTTCACCAAAACTGTAATTTTATGCACTATAATTTTTATTGTAAGTTTGACGCTTTTTTTGTAATGCCATTTTGTGGCCAGATTCCTGTTACGGAACGGCAATTTTTATCGGAATAGCCAATATTTTTTATTTTTCATTTTCGTCCGTGTATTAGTGCTAAACACTGTTTTAAGAATGGATGCACATTAACCATTTGTCCACACAATCGTTTAAAATATTACACTAATTTTAAAGGGATTGGTTGACTAATTAGTCTACCTACCCCTGACACCATTTGAATTTCAGCCGTGTGGCATATCTAAACACTGACGCTAACATGGAAGCAATGCCATGTAATATATAGAATAACACTATCGTATTTATATTTGGCATAATAAAATAATTGTTTTAAACAGATACACAGGTATAATAACAAAAAAAGTACAAACGTAAAAAAATACTTAGATACCGAGAACAAAAATAATACTTGTGTTGCCTCTCATGAACGCCGCGCGACTGCAGCAGCACACTTCACACAAGTTAGCGGGGACTCATCCTTGTTCATGATTGGTCAATGGAAAACACGTAAAACTGGCGAGTTATTGCTGCTTAGTCTACCTACCTCTATAGTCAACCATCCCCGGTTTTCCCTAGATAAAAACCGATAAAGTGAGTATAGTGAGCCACGCATAGTAAAGGATTCCACAGTCATTGCTTTATGACTTAAATGTATCCATCACATGATAACCAGAAATATTTTCAATGAAATATCTTACTAAGACAACCACATGGTAAGTGAAGATGATTCTAAAGATAAAGGCGGGCTAACCTAGATTCCCACACGCAATAGAGACCTGGCTATCTTATTTTCATACCGGAAAACAATAATCCTATTGATGTTTGACGGCAAGACTTAGATAAGATGATGGTAGCTAGCCAGGTGGGCTTAGAAAAATCCCTAACACCAACTAAACTTATTCTTATAGAGTTACCTCCCGCCGGAAATCGAATCGACGTCCTCCTATGTGAAGCAAATGGACTAACTGGTACGCCATGTAGGTGGTTGTATGGTTTGCGCAAAACAATGTGGTAGGTATCTGACGCTATTATTTGTACAGTTTTCTTATTGATATCATAATAAATTAAATGAAAATGTTGAATTTTTGTATTGATTGAATGGATACTTCGCTTCACATGCAAAGTTTAGTAAAAAACGTATGCCTATAATTAGCATGATCAAAAAAACTTCACGTAGGCAGGCTCGTATCTAAACGCGTGGTTGCGTTGAGTTCGGGAGGTGTTCGTCGGCGTAATTACAGGGAAGCTAATGAGGTTGGCGAATAATCGATAACGACTCAATGAATATCCAGAACCACGCAACACTTGTTTTTAGGGTTCCGTCGTCAACAAGGAACCCTTATAGTTTCGCCATGTCTGCCTGTCTGTCTGTCTGCTGCGGCTTAGCTCAAAGACTATTAGTACTAGAAAGCTGTAATTAAGCAGAGGTATACACATTAGTCATACCAATAAATTGGTACAAAATTTATTGAAAATATTTTTTTAACGGTACCTACCCTGCATGCGAAGGGGGGTGAACTCTTTTGGTTGATTACCCTAGCGTGTGAGGTATCGTTGAATCATCATCATCATCATCATCATATCAGCCACAAATCGTCCACTGCTGGACAAAGGCCTCCCCCAAGGATTTCCACGACGACCGGTCCTGCGCTGCCCGCATCCATCGGCTTCCCGCTGACCCGGTGAAGGTCGCGGGATCGTTGAATAGGTCTTTCAAAATTACTGAGGGTTTTAAAAAACATTTTTCGATTCCGGGATTGTTTTGCGAAATATGAAGCTTTAAAATAATAATGTTTGTTACAGTCAAGTGTCCCCCACCCGTTCCAGCTAAACCGCTATTTTAGGATATCTGAAAATAATTGTGAATAGTAGGATATATAACCAATTTAAGAGGAAAACTATCACGGCCAACTAGGTTTTCTTAGTTTAGGAGTTATAGTCGACCAACTTAAGGTGTGCCGTTGGATTTGTAAAAAGTTCATAGATTTTCCATACAAAATGTTCTATTACCAACTGCAAATAAAATTTTATTTTTTTAAATATACATTTATTTTTTGAAGAGACTGCGGAACCCTACTTTGCGTGAGGCCGGCTCGCACTTGGCCGGTTTTTTTTATTATCTTTCTCTAAGCCTTGTCGCCGAACACCTATGTTTACAGCATTAAAGCATTCAATTTATTGGAAATAATATAGGACATAGCTAGTCATAAGAAGAAATTGTTGACATTTACGAAATCTTTTATATTCTTTATTGTTTTTAATTTATGACGTACTCGCTGTTTCCCGCGGCTTCACCCGCGTGCACAACGTTTCTATGACTTTTCGAGGGTGCGCAGTACGCGAGCCGCAAGCGCAAGCTTATATGTTAATCCAGGTACTAATCTGTCTACCTACCAAATTTCAGCCAGATCTGTTTAGTAGTTTTTGCGTGAAGAAGTAACAAACATACACACTCACAAACTTTCGCCCTTATAATATATAGATTATGATTATGATTTATGACGTATAATTAATATTATAAATAAATTATTATGAATTATGAAAGCGGACTGACCATAATAATCAAAATAGTGATGCTTTGAAAACTTTTGGAATGCCCACCGCTTTCTTCTTCGTCAACTTCTTAACCTTAATCAGGTGAGATAACGATAATAGTTTACCGATCTTAACTTAAGGGTCCCCAGGAGCCTCGAATTTCCATACAAACGTAGTTCCGCTTTAACACAAAAACTACATGCCGGATTGAATCCAAACTTTGCGAATATATTGAGTAGACACATATCGATGTTTGTAATTAGTTTTCGATGTACTAATATAAAACGGGAAATAATAAGAAAAGTTTTAAACCTTCAGTACAAAACTAATTTAAGCTTTAGTTTAGTTATGTTTCAATATTACGATTAAAACTTATTAAAAACATCTATATGTGTCTACTCAATAATATTCGCAAAGTTTGGATTTAATCCGGCATGTAGTTTTTGTATTAAAGCGGAACTACGTTTGTATGGTAACTCGAGCCTCCTGGGGACCCTTAAGGGATCTGCTTGTTCCTAATTCAACCAACCCTGCTTATCATAAGTTGTTATCTTTGCAAAGCAAGATTATAATTTCTCGACCTCGAGCAGAAATTTACAAACACTATTAACGTTTAAACTGTTATAGTGGGCAACACTCGATTCCGTGCCAACTTGCGCCAGAGACAATAATTTTCAGGTGACTTTGGCAACCCTAAGCTCCAGTTATGGTTATAATATCGGGGAAGCCACTGGATTATGCCGGAAATAGATGCCTCGACCCAGTTAACCGGGTATACCATACTAAAACTTGATTTAAACGCCTCCGCTGGTAACACTGCGTAGCACGTTTAAATGATGTGGCTTTGCTGCGTGATTTATGCTGATGTAGTAATTTATTAGCGCTATCTTAATTATATTATCTTGATAATTATGGTGATTAGACTTAATTTCTATGCTGCGGTGTACATTGGCTCTTAAATTAATTACTTCGGTTGACGTCGAAAAACAAATATCTGAGTGGAATTATACACAAACTATTTTCATTATTATATAAGATATTAAGAGTGTCGGTGGCGTAACGGCTAGGGCCGCCGCCTCCTGTCCGGTTCGAATCCTGCCACGTACCAATGTGATTTCGAATTTAGATTTCATATGTACGTTTATCCGACGCTCTTATACGGTGAAGGAAAACATCGTGAGGAAACCTGCACACGCCTGGGGAGATACTCGCAGGTTGTGTGTGAAGTCGACCAACCCGCACTGGACCCGCGTGGTTAAATAAGGCCCGATCGCCGTAATTCAGGGTAGGCTTGAGCCCCTCGGTGGGGACGTATATGTGGTGATATGATGATGATAATAACATTAACGTGTCAAAAATTCCCGCACCCGCTTTTAAACAGTCCATAGCTTGCAGTTGATCGATAAAATAGCAGGTCGACAAGTAGCAGAAACAAACTAAATCAAAACATTTTCTTATAAGTTCTAAGTCTGAACATGAGAAGTGCAAAATAAATTCACAATTTAAAGTTGTTTCGTTTCAGCAGGAAAGATATTTCGAGTAGTCTACATGAAATTTTTCAACACAAATTTTTGTGAAGCGTCAACTACTATAAATTGCATATGAGAGGACGAGAATTCTCGTCGAGAATATAAAATATGTTTACGAAGTGACATTCATACTATCGCAGATGAAGCAGCTTTAAACTCTCAAACTTTGTTCCCACTGGTATTGATTGTACGAATCTTTATACATAATAACCCTCCTTCAAAATATCTTGTATCTCGTCAATATATTATTTACTTACGTGTACGAAAAATATCTAGGGAAAATATTGGGTAGTGATATTGGGTATTATAAATGTGATTGTTTGTTTGTTACCTTTTTACGCTACAATACCTTGACCAGTCTTGATGAAATTTGGCATGCAGGTAGCCTGTGTCACGGAAAAGGACAAAGGCTTCTTTTTATCCCGTTAAAATATCATAGTCCGATGCAGTTTCCGAGGGAACTGAAAAAAATACTCTTCTTTTGGTTAATTTCTTAAACATCTTAGCGGAATAATGAATTTTAATGGATTTTTACACAAAAATGGTAGAGGGGACGGTAAATGACATAATTTACTAATTAGCATATCCTGACACATATCCCGAGGGATCTGGAGAAATTCATTTCCACGCTCGCGCGCGTTGGCGTCGCAAGGGAGCAACGGATCGAAGTGATTTTTTTTTATAGAATTGGTTGAGGAGGTGCGAAGTGACATAGACTGGTAATAAGAATAATAGCCTGATATAGTTCATCATCGTGAGGAAACCTGCACACGCCTGCGAAGAAACTCGAAGGTTGTGTGTGAAGTCGACCAACCCGCACTGGGCCCGCGTGGTCGACTAAGGCCTAATCGCCCTGATTCAGGGTAGGCTCGAGCCCCTCGGTGGGGACGTATATGAGCTGTAATGATGATAGTTTCTGAGAGATCTGGAGAAAACTTATGTCTCTCAAAGCTAGTTATAAAAACGCATATGTCCACGCGGGCGGAGCGAACATGGCAGCCATTGAAACAGAAAATTTCTGGTTTCAATGTTGATAACATCTTAGTACCAACGCGCTATATTGCTAGATTTTGCTACAGAACTGCTCCTCCGTAGTCTTCAGCAAAAGTGTTGAGCGTCGGAAATTTTTGTACTGTGTAGTGTTAAATTATTAGGACTCAGGACTTGCATACATACATACATACAGGCATAATTGCATACATATTTATTCACTGAAGATGCTATCATGATACTCAAAAACTTCTTTCAAGGAACCGATACAGGGTGTAAACAAATTGGTGGAGAAACAGTTAAATGGGTTTCTACATATCATACTGAACAACTCTCCCAGATAAACCGATAGTCAATTCTAAAGAAAAATTGTTGATGCTTCGTACAAAAATGCACAGAATTGATCAATCGTCTGACCGATTTGTATGAAGAGTTGAATATATTTTTTTAAATTGACTATGTGTTTTTTTGGAAAAAAGTTGTTCAGTATAATAAGAAGAAGCGCCAGGTAACGGTTCCTACTCGTACACCAATTTTAAATCGGAGCAAAACAATACAAAGACTTTCCATACAAATACGCATCTACTAATAAATTATGGAAAACTAGCCGTCCGCTTGCGGTAACGCCGCGTTGTTTTTTATTTTCCCGTGGGAAAAAGACTTTTACCGGGGTAAAAAGTAAACTGTGTACTATTCCAGGACTTAACCTATATGTATGTAAAGTTTCATCCCGATCCATTATGTAGTTTTTGCGTGAAAGAGTAAAAAACATCCATACATTCGTACAAACTTTCGCGCTTATAATTTAATATGACTAGCTGTCCCAGCGAACTTTGTACCACCTTAAAGTACACTACACTACACTACCATTTTTTTATTTTAAAATAAGTAGTTTTAATTATTATACTTTTTTTCTTGCATTGTATTACCTGTTTTTTTTTCTTAGTGGGCTCTGAATAAATGCTTATCATATCTTATCTTATCTACCCTACCCTACCCTACACAACCCTACACTAAACTACTCTACCAAAGTATATATATTAGTAGGTACTATGCTACAGCGTAGCAGCTCTGTAGCAGAAACTCGTAACAAAGCACGTTCGAAAAATGATCAGCAGTTACAATATTGACTACATACTTTCAAATCCGAAATCTCCTGTCCAAACAACGCCGCCCCGTCCCCAAACAAATCAGCTCCTTTCAACAGCCCACCGGAAAACCAATCACAAAAATTAATTATAAGAAATTAGATTTCGCAAGCGATCTAACGAAAGGCTATTATTTCAGGACGCGAACGGATTCCGAACGGGTATTTTCACGTTCTGGTTGCGAGAAAATCCCCGAGTACACGATTCGGCTTTCAATGTATATCGATAACAGCTTCCGACGAGAGGGCGGGGCGTAATAGCAGGAAGATGTAAGGGCGTTATAGCGGATATAATGCGCCTTTTCTGCATGCACACAATTCAATAAACATTCATGGGAAACAAACACGAGACAATAAGTGGTTATAGGCAAACAATTCAACATCATCATAGCAGCCGAAGGACGTCCACTGCTGGACATAGGCCTCCCCCAAAGATCTCCACGACGACCGGTTCTGCGCTGCCCGCATCCAGCGGCTTCCCGCGACCTTCACCAGGTCATCGGTCCACCGAGTGGGAGGCCTACCTACACTCCGTTTTCCGGTGCGTGGTCGCCACACGAGAACTTTACTGCCCCAACGGCCATCAGTTCTACGAGCGATGTGCCCTGCCCACTGCCACTTAAGTTTAGCAATTCTGAGAGCTATGTCGGTTACTTTGGTTCTCCTACGAATTAAACAATTATCAAACAATTATCTTGTGGTATTTTTATTGCATCGGGCTGCTGGCAGGATTCATATAGCGACTGACCTGATTTTTAACCCCCGAAGCAAAACGAGGGAAGTTATTAATTTGAAGCCTATATCTGTCTGTATGTTTATACTTGTCAACGCAGCTTCTAAACGAAAAGACCGATTTCAATGCGGTTTTTTATATTTGAAAGCTAGAGGTCGGTTGAGAGGAGCGATGGCTGACTCTCGCGTTGTACTTGTGACCGGGTGCTGTCCGTGTGAACTGGCCTACTCTTGTCAAAGGCATTCATGACATTCAATTATTTTAATGTATAACTTATCGTGGTATATTGTTTTTTATTATAATTACATAATTTATTTATTTTTTATATCAAAGATTGTATATTGACGTTATTAACTAATGATTGTTTATTTCTTGATTTTTTACAAATGAAATTACGTAATCACTATTGTATGACTATCAGAAAGAGTGGAATTTGCACCTATTTTGCAATAAATATCTTGAATCTTGAAAAGCCACATAGTCTATGTCTACGGCTCCACTCGCCCTCAAAGACAGTCATAAAAACGATGCCAGCTGTCTGATATAAATTCAATAAACCGTTCATTGAGATAGTCAACTGCCCGCCAAAACGGTCAGAAATATAACGGTGTTTTTACTGAAAGTTTGAAACTGTTCTTATTTTTTTCCGTTTTATATTATTACATCGAAAACTAACTACAAACATCGATATGTATGTGTCTCCTCAATGAAAATGAAAAATAAAAAATGTTTATTTCAGTAACAAAATACAAAATATCTACAGACATGGATGGGACCCCCTTTTAAGTATACGGATACTTGTGCCAGGAGGTCCCGCTCTTCTATAGTAACTAGTTTCTTAACTTGAAATAAACAATAAAAATTAATAAATTGCCAATTAAATTTAACATTTTGATGTATATGATGTATGCATGTGTGTGTATGCTCGTGTGTAATCATGAGTGTGCGCATGTGTGTGTGTGTGTGTGTGTGTGTGTGAGCGTATGTGTGTGTGTGTATGTGTGCGTGTTGTGTGTTTACCTTTATTTGTTTATTTAATCATCTAAACAACTAAAGTTTAAACAATCACCTGCATCAGTGCCTCAACTTCCTCGTAAGTGAGGGAATTTAGCCAGTACATTAATTTTTCTTTACATTTATTTAGTGCTAAAGGGTATATACAAAGTATTTTATTTATTTTGTTGTATAGATACTTAGATTGGTTGTTATATTGATTTTTAGCAAAAGCAGTCTTAACTGGATCTAGTTTACATACTATGTCTTGTCTTCTCTTTTTAGTTATGTTAGCGTTATAGGGTAGTGATTTGTGCTTCTTAAGTATGATTTGTAGGACATAGAGTTTTCTTACTGTGAGTAATCGGCATAATGAGTACAGTTGCTCCGTTGGAAATCTGTACTTTTTAAAATGTATAGTTTTTATTAAAGAGCGTTGCCCTCTCTCCAACTCAAGAAACTTCATTTTTGAGGCTCCTCCCCAGATAGTGATACAATATGATAATACTGATTGTACTAGGGCAATATAAATTTGATGTAGTAAAGTGACCGGGGCAACATGTCTCAGGGATTTGAAGATCCATATTAGTTTCCTGATTCTGCTTGTAACCATTTCCAGCTGAGAATGCCATGACAATCTTTGGTCTATGATAATTCCCAAGTATTTCGTTGAAGTTACTTTTTCTATTGTAGGACAGTTGCAATTATCATTTGGAGTTTTATTACATGTATGAACTTTAATCTTTAAGTTTGTTTTAGGTTGGGTCATGATGTTAATGGTAAAGCATATGTAATTCGTTTTTGACGCATTTAGTGTTAACAGATTAATATTAAGCCATTTTGCCACGTAAGCCAGTTCTTTTTCAGAAATTTTCTTGATGTCTTCCCAAGATTTCCCAGTGAAAACAATAGCGGTGTCATCAGCATAAGATACAATTTTCCCAGTGTCTAACTTTAGATTACATAAATCGTTTATATATATTAAAAACAATGTAGGACCTAGGACACTGCCTTGTGGAACTCCAAATGTGACTGGTAAGGCATTGCTTGTGTATTCTTCAATTTTGACTTTCTGTTTACGATCACATAAGTAACTTTTGAACAGAAGCAAAGATTTGTCTCTTATACCAATGTTCTCTAACTTTTGCACAAGAGTGGGAACAGAGACGGTGTCAAATGCTTTTTTCAAGTCTAAGAAAACTGTTAGACATTTTTTCCCATTATCGAGTTGTTTAGTTTTTACTGAGGTAAGATTTAAAATTGCATCTTCAGTCGATTTTCCTTGTCTAAATCCAAATTGTGAGGTAGAAAGGATATCGTATTTATTCAGATAATTGATGAGTCTAGTGTTTATGAGTTTTTCTAGTATTTTTGAAATAGCCGGTAAAACTGAAATTGGTCTATAGTTGTTGACATCGTCCCTGGCCCCTCCCTTGTACACTGGAGTTATTAGTGATGTTTTTAATAGTTTAGGGAATATTCCCTTATGAAAGCATAAGTTAGCCAAATAGCAGATTACAGGAGTTACCAGGTCTTTGGAAAGCTTTAAAAATTTTGTAGGGATTTTATCCCATCCAGGAGCACTGTTAGATTTCAGGTTTAAAAGTATCGTGTTTATTTCATCTAGGTCAGTATCCAATAGTACAAATGATGTTAGTTGAGAAATTGAACTCATTGTAGGGTTATTAGTGTGTTGTATTTTGTTTTGGCACTGAATATTTTCTGCCAGTACTTTCCCAATACTGGCAAAAAAGTGATTTACTTCATTCACAGAGTCCGAAGGTGAAGGAGCAATTGTTAAAAGTTCCAAATTAGTGGTCTTGGTTAGTTTAAGATTACTGATGTTTTTTATATTATTCCATAGACTTTTAGGGTTATTTACGGATTTGGCTAGTTGTTCTCTTTCATAGTTCCGCTTAAGTTTTTTTATAAGGTTATTACAATAATTTCTGTATCTTTTGTATGATATTTTAAGTATCTCATCGTAAGGGTTAGTTTTAAGCTTTTTTTGCATTTTATTACGGTTTCTAATACATCGTAGGATACCTTCAGTTATCCAAGGTTTAATTACTTGTTTGCTTTTGGGAAGGTGTACTGTAATTGTACTCTCTTCTAAAGCCTCTGTTATATTTTGTATCAAGCCTTGCACTATGATGTCTGGATCGTCACATAAAAATAGAGCAGATAGGTTTTTAGTGGCTAGTTTTTCTACTGCTTTCTCATAGTCAATAATAGTTTTAACTTTAGAGCGTTTGGTGGCCACTTTGACTTTAGATATGCTTAAAAATACCATCATATGATCTGTGATTGTGGTATCAAAAACAGCTATGTTAGCCGATACCTTTTTTTTATTAAGTTTTAGGTTGATGTGATCCAAACATTTTTCTTCTCTGGTAGGCAATAGGTGCCCAGGTAGTAATCCACGCTCAGATAACATATTTAAGTAGTTTGACCTATTGTTAATTTCATATATGTTTGCATTTAATTTAGGGATTATATTTATATTTATGTCTCCAGTTAATATAATATTTTGAGAACATTTAATTTTTTCTAAATGCATTTTAAGAGATTCTATAAATCGGTTAGCATTTGTATTTGACGGTTAGCGATATATGCCAAGAAAAGTATAGTTTAAGATCTCAATTTGAAGACACGAAGCATGTTCAAGTATAATTTCTTTTGCTTTTACTTTAAGATTATCCTTGACATATATTATTACACCGTCGTTTTGATTGATGTGGTTAGCAGTAACGTAAGATGTATAGTGTTTAAGATTTGGAATTGGTTTAGTGGGGTGTATTCGACATTCAGTAAGAACTATTAGGTCAACGTTAAAATTTAGATTTGATAATGTAATTTCCCAGTCATTTAGGTTTTTATATATGCTTCTAATATTTTGGGTAATCATTGTTAGATCATTTTTATTTATTTCTATATGTTTGTTAAGATCTCCTATATCACAATTTACAGAGTAAGCAATTTCAGTTTTGTCTATTTCATTCAGGGTAGTGAGAGAACTATCCATATGGATATATAAAAGAAAGTCTATATTCTTCAACAAGGTTACTTTGATTTGCGTATTCAACTTTCATATAATAGTTAGACTGAGTATCAGAGATACCATATTTGTTGGGCAAGGCAGATGCAGACATTTCATTCATTTTGTGTATTATATTATTATGTAAGTGTGAGTTTTTTTGTAATGGTGTGACGTGAATGTAGTTAACGTGCGCACGTTGAGTTTGTGTATGTTTTATTCTTACAGTTATGCAGGCACAGAAGACAATTGTAGTCAGTGAATTCCTATTTGCAGATAGTCAGGTTATTAGCAAAAGCTGCTGGATCTGGAGTTCGTTCTTGATGGTTATAACTGGGGAGTTCTCGTCTTTCCTCAGATAGACTTTACCATATGCCGTCCAGCAGAACTTGTAAGATTTAGTCTTAGCGACGTCTCTTGCAAGGAAGTGCAGACGAGATGCTCGTGCAGTTAGGTTCTCTGAAATGAAGACCGGTGTATCTTCAGACGTACGGAAACCAAGATGTTTTGCGCAAAGTTTTGATTTGTGTTTTAAGTTAAACGATTTAGCCATCTTCAAGACATCGTTTTTAAGCAAAGTTGATGATGTCTCTATGATAATTGGCGTGTTACGGACGTCCTCCCTTTTTCATATATTTACAAAGTTTGAATTCAATCCGGCATGTAGTTTTTGTATTAAAGCTGAATTACGTTTGTATGGAAACTCGAGCCTCCTGGCGGCCCTTAACCCTCCGACTCCAAGTCCCGTACTTGCTAGCTAGCTGTGACCTCCTTTCAGGCATGGCCATGATACAGTAAAAAAAAATCATCAATCAAATTGGCATGAATCACATACGCATCAGATAATGTAACTCACATCCAGTTTGATGACAACCGAGCATTATTCGAGCTCAAATATGTTTGAACAATGACTCGTGCCACATATTTTGCGGATCTGAAATGCGAGAGCAAGTAATCGAACGCGGATGGCAACAGTTGCGACGTGACTGTGCCACGGCCAAAGTATATATACTTTGGCAACATCCAGAATCATGACATCTGGAATTACACAACATTGCACTCTTCTTACAGGCGCATCTTCTAGTGGTGTTTTAGATTATTTACACAAACATTTTAAAAAACCTTGGCCTCCAAAACCTGATAATTTTTGGCATATTCCTCTCAGCGATAACTCTTCATTTGGTATAGGATGCGCGGGCGCGGGGTTTACAAATACCCGTCCCGCACCCCACACACCGATTCCCCAATCATTCGGTCAATTTATAACCATTTAACTAGATTAGTTTAGTAAGATACTTATATCACTAGATTGCGACCGTGTCATAAATATATCCCTAGTAACATAGATATGAACCTCTTTCGTATAACTATGTTACGGTATATAACTGTATCCCTAGGGATATAATAATTATATCTCAGCAATAGCTATATTATTATAACTCAATATATATATCAGTACTATCATACAGTATGGACACTCCCTGCCGCTCTCTAGATTGCTACCTCACCCCCTCGTCACCCAGATTGATACAGATTGGTTGTCGAACGTATAGAATTTCGCCGCCATTTTGTTTGTTCCGTCATTCTTTTTTTGAAATGTCATTTCTGGCCCGTTGCATGAAATGTCCGGGGTGTGCTACGGTGTTTGTTGCTAAGCCGATGTGCCGCTACGAGTACGCTACGACAACGACTCATAGGGCGTAGTAATGTTTTGTTATTTTTACCCGACCAAGGTTGGAGCGTCGGTGGCGCAATGGCAAAAGCCGCTACCTCCTGTCCGGTGCTGCTAGCTCACATACCTTGACTGCGTTCACTTAGGCTTGATTAAAAATCACTAAACATCCAGCCTGAAAATAAATAACGGTATCCTTCTATGAAAAAATAAAATAACATATTTATCGTTCATCATTCATCGTCTGTATTCCCCGATTCGAATAATTTAGGAATTTTCAGGACGAGAGTGAATAGGCACTATTTGAGCTTGCATGTTACATCCTCGGCTACATCGACACTTCCCATCATATTAGGTGAAGCCTAACGCACTCAAAATTTGTATTAAAAAAAAACGTTGAAGCATTAGTGTTGGGACCCCGTGTTTGGAGAATGGAACTCCTCAAAAATACTTTCCATGATTTGCTTACTTGGTACTCCTCATGTACTTACACCGATGCTGGCCAGCTCTTCAACTCATCATGCGCCCACGCATCAAAACGAAGTTCATGTTTGGGAGTCACCTTATAGCGCGTCACAGTAAAATCAACTCGGATTGACTGACTCGGTGGCTCAGTGGTTAGTGCTCTTGACTACTGATCCAAGGGTTGTGGGTTCGATCCTCACCCAGGGCAAACATTTGTGTGATGAGCAGATTTGTTTGCTCTGTGTCTGGGTGTGAAATATCTATATAATATGTATGTATTTAAACGTATATAAGTATGTATATCAGTCTCTGGTTCCCACAACACAGGGGATTCTACTTTGGGGCCAGATGACCATGTGTAATTTGTCCCAGAATATATATATTTATTAATAAAATCTTGTTTTATTTATGAGCATTGCTGTTATCTGTGGAGTAATCTTCAATTTTTACTATCCTCAGCAAGCATCTTAATGTCTTGACACGACACGACAGCAACTGTTTAGAGCTCCGTACCTCAAAAAGTAAAGACAAAACCTAGGATCACTCGTGTGAGTGTCTGTCTGTCTATTTTTAGAACAAAATTTAATTTTTGTCAGATGAAAAAAAGTAACTCAGATGACTTGCATTCGTAATCTCTATTGTGAATAAAAAAAAATACAAAATATATGTGACGAAATACAGTTAGAGCTACCAAATACCGCCGCTCGCCCCAATGAACGGCCTCTAATATCCCAGTTCCGCGTGGCCTTTGCATGTTTTTTCATCTAAAATATTCCTTTTGACCCTCAGAAATACAGTCCCTTAAAATTTTCGCTCAAAGGAACGTATTTGAAAATATTAGGTTCAAGTTCTTACGTTTTTTCGCTTTGATGTTTCGTTGCTACGGCTGCTACGTTACTTTTAGATGTTGTGGAAATTACTATTGTTTTTCTATTTTATTTTAAAGTTTTAGTAAGCCTTTGCTTTTACAAACAGTCATCATCATAATTTAAGAGCCGCGCTCTTGTCGGTGTAGCTCTTTCCAGGTCTCTCTCTCCCACATAATCTCCTTCATTTCTCTTCATTCCTACGTTTCCACCTTAGCTTTCTTCTTAACTTGGTTTATATAAGCTATTCTAGGTCTTCCTCTTCCACGCTTTCCTTCGATCTTTTCTTCTATTATATCTAATATATAAAATTCTCGTGTCACAGTTTTCGTTCCCTTACTCCTCCGAAACGGCTTGACCGATTCTCATGAAATTTTGTGAGCATATTGAGTAGGTCTGAGAATCGGCCAACATCAATTTTTTTTAAGGTAGGGTAGTGTAGGGTAGGGTAGAGTAGTGTAGCGTAGGGTAGGGTAGTGTAGTGTAGTGTATGTAGGGTAGGGTAGGGTAGTGTAGGGTAGGGTAGTGTAGTGTAGGGTAGTGTAGGGTAGTGTAGTGTATGTAGGGTAGGGTAGTGTAGGTTAGGGTAGTGTAGGGTAGGGTAGGGTAGGGTAGTGTAGTGTAGGGTAGTGTAGTGTAGGGTAGGGTAGGGCAGTGTAATGTAATGTAAGGCGGTACGTAGTTCGCCGGGACAGCTAGTGTTCTTTATAATATTATCGTGTCTAATTAGGTGTCCTATCAACTTTCCTCGTCTGTTCTCAATGATCTCAATTATGTTACTCTTTTCGTTTGCTCGTTTCTATACTTAATTCTTTGTTCGTTACTCATTCAGTCCAGCTTATTTTCTCCATTCTTCGCCAGCACTACGTTTCAAAAGCTTCCAGCATTTATTTTCCTCTTATAGTCATAGTCCACGTCTCGCAACAGTAATCACAGTATATTCTTTCTTGTAATACTATAGTAGTAAACCATACTATAGTAGTAAACCATACTATAGTAGTAAACCATACTATAGTAGTAAACAATACTATAGTAGTAAACCATACTATAGTAGTAAACCATACTATAGCAGTAAACCATACTATAGTAGTAAACCGACCTCCTAGCGTGAAGCGAATGGACTAAATAGAGGTGGTTAAATCCTAAATTATATCCCGTGGTTTGAGTTGTTTATATGATAATTCTGCTATTAAAATTGCTTGACGACTTAGCGTTGAAATAACATCGTCAGTTGTGTTGAATACTGGGGTAGTGCTGCAGAACAAGTAGGGATGACGAATGCTAGTCATCTGATTTACTTTTTATCCTCTGTCAAAAACGACATTTTGTTCTAAAAATGTTTGAAATGCCAAGGCGTGACGTCATAGTTTTGCAGCGTCATTTATGTACTCATTTTGTGATTTTGGTGAATTGAAAATCGAAGACTTGATAGAAAACAAAACGAGTAAGGATTTCCGAAGTTTAAGTAGGAGGGCAATTTAGTGATCAAGAGTTCATAATTTATTTCTGATGCTGTCGTCATTCCTATTGCGTAATATTCATTGTTTCGAAGAAATTGACGACCTTAAGTGCGTCCATCTGTATATCTACATTAACAACTCCGAATAGAATTGAAAAAAATACATCTGCAAAGATAAGGAGCATATTGATTCAGTAAATTTCAGTAAACTCGGGACGGTCAGCCGTGGCGATAATGATCTTTAAATAGACACTTAACGCATTTTGTTCTGATTCTTACTAATAGATAGATTTATTTGCGAGGATGTTTCATCATATCAGCTCATATACGTCCCCACCGAAGGGCTCGAACTAACACTGAATTAGGGCGATTGGGCCTCAGTCGACCACGCGGGGCCAGGTTGGGTTGTTCGACTTCACACACAACCTGCGCGTTTTTTCGCAGGCGTGTGCAGGTTTCCTCACGATATTTTCCTTCATTCGGATAAACGTACATATGAAATCTAAATTCGAAATCACATTGGTACGTGGCAGGATTCGAACCACGACCTCCCGGACAGGAGGCGGCCACCGACGCTCTTAAGATAGATGTTAGATGCGAGGATGTTTAGATGGATACAATAACTTGTTTTCTATCCATGTGACAGTACTTAATGGTAGCCAGTATTTTATTTAAAAATTTACCTGCTTAATAACTATCCTATTAAAACCTCAATGGTTATTTGTTTCTGGATGTATTTTGTTATAACGAATTAAATTAAAAAAAAACACGAAATGTTCAATAGGCTAATGGAAACACTAAATACATTAAAAAACCGACTTCAATCGCACCATTAACTTTTTGGACTATTTTTTTGTATTTTGTTAATTTTTAACCGACTTCAAAAAAGGAGGAGGTTCTATGTTACACTTTGCGTTTTAATTTTTCGTTTTCGTTTTCTTCGGATAAACGTACATATGAAATCAAAATTCGAAAAGACATTGGTATGTGGCAGGATTCAAACCACGACCTCCTGGACAGGAGGTAGCGGCCCTAACCGTTACGCCACTGAAGCTTGTTATATATGTTTCTTACTTTAGGAAGTACGTCCTAAAATTGAGTGAATGAATTGAGATTTTTTTATTTAGAACCATAAACACTTTCTAGACACACGGCAGTGTGTCAGCCAAGTTCGAAAAGAAAAGGATGAAACCGGCCGTGGGTTATATGAAACTAACCATTTCGGTCCACTTTCGACATACCCGTAACTTAAAATCTGCTTGGCCTACACACTTTTGTGTGTCTAATAAGACCTTTCGATTACTTAGAATCCCAATTAACCTATAATATCTTTTACTATTTCTGAGATATTGACATCCGAAAATCACTAATTTAAGACACAATTATAGTCCACTACCAGGTGACTTAGAAACTTGAAATTTGGCACCGAGGTAGATTAATGTGCCTAGCTGTTTTGTGCGGCTTCACCCCCGTGGGCAACGTTTCTATGACTTTGCGAGGGTGCGCAGTGCGCAAGCCGCAAGCGGCTCGCGAACGTGAAAAAAGTAGCCTATGTGTCACATCCAGGTCCTAATCTGTCCACATACCAAATTTCAGCCAGATCCGTTTAGTAGTTTTTGCGAGAAAGAGTAACGAACATACATCTATACATTGTTACAAACTTTCGCGTTTACAATATTAGTAGGATATACAAAGCAAAAAAGCCGGCCAAATTAAAATAAAATAAATTTAGGGTATAGTACTGTACCAAAGCTACTCATCAAAACAATTACATTATAGACCACTTCTAGGTGACTAATCCCTACTATATATATATATATGTCGAAGGGGGGTGGTTAGGTTATGTTATGGATGGCCTTGTGGTTCACGTCCTTAACTATTTCGGTATTGGGCGTCGAAATAACAATGCAGCTATATCACAGAGGTCCTTCTTCAATAGTCTTGATCATTTGGTAATCGAAATTGTACAGGATGCCTTGGATAACAATGGATGCAAACGCGGTGATCACAGCGATGGCGTGACACGTCCGTTTTTGCTCACAGATCACCACTACTTGTGTTCTGCTCGACGCTCCGTCAAAAAGTGTCCGCTCCGAGACTGACGTCCAGCTAATCTGGCTTCTCCACAGATCTAATAAATTCTCAACTCAGTGTGGCAGCACAAACAGCCTTCCGTTAATACATCATCCTTGCTACCACAAACGATCGTCTCACGAGTACAAGCGATCGTCACGCCACCACCGGTTTCACCCAGGTACTAATACCTGACGTTTGATCCAAACAAAGTGTAACTATGTAAACTTATCTCGAGCTGGTATTGGTCGCGTTTTCAATGACCCTCCGACACGGCCATCCTGCGAGTCACACGTCCTCGGGTGATTAACCTGAAAAAGAAAAGGGTAACCAGTAGATTCCATTTCGTTCGGCCAATCCTGACCTTCATTAGGAAGGTCCACAGCTCAAGGAATAAAAGCAACGCTAATAATGTGAAGCTTTAATTCAAGACTACAATCATGGTAACAACACATTTTAACAGCCTCAAAAAACCAAAATAATTTCACTTTCGTAAACTAAATAAACCTCAGCATTAGCATCGTAACTCAAACAATCTCAAATCAGTTTAGGTCTCCAAGGTAAATCACAGCTGCAAGGCTTGAAACCTTACAACCATTTACAACCTTTAGGGGCACATAGAACGGAACATAATCATCATCGCAAATCACAAGCGACGGAACACCAGAATTAAACATCACCACATCCGGGTGGCGGGACACCACAAAGAATCATCATCACTAACGCCAAGCGACGGAATACCAATCAGTCATCATCACCAGTCCAGGTGACGGAACACCATCACCACCAATCTAGGCAGTGGAACACCATCATCACCAATCTAGGCAATGGAACACCATCATCACCAATCCAGGCGACGGAATACCATCATCACCAATCTAGGCAATGGAACACCATCATCACCAATACAGGCGACGGAATACCATCATCACCAATCTAGGCAATGGAACACCATCATCACCAATACAGGCGACGGAATACCATCATCGCCAGTACAGGCGACGGAATACCATCAACAGTTTTAGCCGGTAAACGGGATACTTCTTTTTTACAAAAACACGAATGTACCTGCTACACATCATGACAGAACGAGTCTGACAAAACAAGCAGCAGCCAATTCATGCAAACATATAGCGCCATTCAGCACTCTTCATTTACCGCTGAAACATGTTGGAATACTTCAGTACTACACACAAAAATAAACGATAAAGAAAAAAATTACAACTGTATACAATTGATTGAGTTACGATCTGTCAATACAATTAACATTGAAAGGTAGACGCCTCTGCACCAGATTCATCGTCAACATCCGGAGGCAAATAACCTTCGGACATACTACGTAAACGGTCATGGGCATACTTGTAACTTCGTCTCAAATTCAAAGCTTGTAATTTGTATCTGTCACCTTCTAAGACCTCTACGACCCTGAACGGCCCTCGGTATTTGGGATCTAACTTGGTTTGGTTACGCTCCTCATTTTGTATCACCACAACAGTCACCCATCTTGGCAACTCTGGGCCACCTCCATCCGGTGCCCAAACAAACAACAGTCACCCAACCTGGCGACTCTCAGACACCTCCATCCGGTGCCCGCCCAAACACACAGTCACTCGACCTGGCGACTCTCAGACAACCTCTCAGGTGTCCGCCCAAAAACACAGTCACCCCCTACCTGGCGACTCTTGGACCACCTCCCTCCGGTGTCCAACCACACTATCGCTTCCATGCGGCGATCTCAAACATCACCTCTTTCTGGTCATTGCCAACATCACCTCCCCGGTGATACGCCTGCGAGCCAAACGCACGCCACACACAGTTGTGGCCGCACAGCAACGAGAAAATCAACTCGGTGTTTTACGCCTACGTCTACGAATGGCTGAGGCTATTGGCATCCAGTTGCGAAAAATTGTTTACGTCTAAGGTTCAAAATACAAACTAGTGAACGTTAAAATCACGGTCAAGTACAAAAGTCCTTAATCTGCACTAGTAGATGGTCGAGGTTCAGTCTCTCCATCATCAATTCTGTCCAAGTCAATAATACTGTCACTATCGGGCATTTAACGTAGTCTGTCCTCAATAACTGACGGTATTTGATATCTAAAGTGGTAGGTAACGCTTCTCCATTTGTAACAACACAAAGTTAGGTAACTTGTGAAACTAAGCTTTTGTCTAGAAATCAGCCAGTGGCGCTGCCTCAGAGCAATACACCACCCCATCTCTTCCCAAGGGTTTCACAAGAAGTGACTAAGGGACTAAAAATTTGAGGACAAGCAACATCGTCCTTCACGCTCATACTGTACCGCCAAACAGCCCGCCAAGCGTAGCCTTTTTTTTTTGTTTTTTTTTTTTTTACAATTGGTGAAACCGCTCCAACATGGGGGAGGCCCATGTCTATTATCACATCAGCAGCAAGCTGATTAACAACTCCTGTAATAGGATGCGTTACTCTCCGTATTATCACTAGTATGTTGTCGTGCTTCACTTAGATAAAATTACAGCCTGTGTGTGTAATCGACAAACATGACATTTAGAGGTTAGGCTACTTTACTCGTACCAAGAAGCAACTCCAGGAGGCTGTACTTCGTAACTCGGTTAACCCAACAGTTTGGTTACTGCCAAATGATCATCATGGAAGGACTTGTAACATTGAAATCTCATTACTATACTCGAAGGAAGTGAGCATATTTTAAAGGACAGTTAACTAAGAGTACCAACGTTTAAACGTGCTAAGATTCACCTGACCGTTGCCACGCGCCTAAAGCGTTTATGAACGTAAGTTCAAATACAAGGGGGCATTACGTAGATCGAATGACACGTGGACGTATTTGAACAGAGGTTACAAAATCAGTCATTTCGATTTAATAGGTAAAGAATGCACCTGATGTAACCACTAGCTATGCCTGACGTGGTGAAATAGTGACCACCTATGAAGTCAATCGATGTTCCAAGCTATCAGAGGAAGCAATTTCCGTTCAGGCATGTTATCATTTTTTTTTTTTTTTTTTTCACGGTTATCAACACTTGCGTTCTATGTTATCCTTTTTCTTTACCAGCATGATAAGGCCGTCAAAAAGGGAAAGCTTCGGGGCTTATGACATTCGCAGCCTCCAGCCCATGAATCCTGTATCATCATCACATCAGCCGTAAGACGTCCACCACTGCACTCCGCATACTACCCTGTTATTATTCCTTTTTTTTTTTTTTTTTTTTTTACAATTGGTAAACAAAATATTTTATTGGGGTCACCGAAATTAATCTACCTACATAGGGTCTATACGATAGCGGGGCATTAAGGATGCCCTTGACAAATTCATCGCGAAAGCTATTAAAAATAGGCAACAACTTTGGCCTATGCTCAATGAGAATATCAGTCCCAATACTACGAAAGCTAATAAAGGTTTTTTTTTTACTCCATGTAAAAATGTCGGTCTCAATATTATAAAAGCTTAAAGGGGTTTCAATACTTTCAATCTTGGTTAAGGTTTGTATAACCGAAACTAGTTAACTAAATGAATCATCATATTTACAATGAGTCCTCTTTTTAAATCTTCCGTTCAATCACGACGTTGTGTCACAAGTAAAAATCCGAAAGCATGTGAAAGAGTACTTTCCACAAGGCATCATTTTAGCTGCTAATGCAATCACTACTAGAAGGGTAAGGGACTAACTACTCTATTCGCATCCTTACCGACAGTCAAGCTGTTTTGTTATTGACAGACTCGTTTAAGAATACCGTCAATCCTAGATTTAAAATATCTGAACCGATCATAATATTGTTGGCACGTATTGTTGTACGTAGGTTGGCACGTAGGTACTCGTCTGGCATAACTAAAAAATAAAAATTCTGAATGATTCCCGTCAATACTACCCTCACTCAATATTTGTTCTGTACAGTAAACGTGAGCGTTGCCTATAAAAGTCAATCGTGCGTTTGCACTGAACACACTCCCGAAAGTCTATACACGAAACTTTCTTTAACGAGAGAACAGTAGGCACCACTACAGATTAGGTAATAGTACTACGTTCGTACTATTCTAGTACCACTATCAAAACAAAAGGGGTACGACTCACCGGATTTTCGTAACACCGCGTACATCACGCACTTCGCAGAAGCCGCACGCGCCGCTCGCGTGCATCTCCGCTGCTGCCAGCACAGCCCACGCTGTCACCTCATTCCAATGGTCGTTCCGTAAGGGAGATATCGACAGTTGAGCGCCGTGCACGTGGATTAGCTTCCGGTATATTCCGGTTGAATGCTGGCAATATGATTGCAGCAGATGTAGTCGATGGTGCTTGCATAACCTCAATCAATCGCAGCATGTTCTGGTTCTGTAGCACGAAGAATTGTTGCCAGTGGTTTTTATTTCGCTGCTCCATCATCAATTTTCACATTTTCCCGTCGTTGTCCACTTGTTGCGAGCGCAGGGAACTATCCAACTTCTGATGTCGAAGGGGGGTGGTTAGGTTATGTTATGGATGGCCTTGTGGTTCACGTCCTTAACTATTTCGGTATTGGGCGTCGAAATAACAATGCAGCTATATCACAGAGGTCCTTCTTCAATAGTCTTGATCATTTGGTAATCGAAATTGTACAGGATGCCTTGGATAACAATGGATGCAAACGCGGTGATCACAGCGATGGCGTGACACGTCCGTTTTTGCTCACAGATCACCACTACTTGTGTTCTGCTCGACGCTCCGTCAAAAAGTGTCCGCTCCGAGACTGACGTCCAGCTAATCTGGCTTCTCCACAGATCTAATAAATTCTCAACTCAGTGTGGCAGCACAAACAGCCTTCCGTTAATACATCATCCTTGCTACCACAAACGATCGTCTCACGAGTACAAGCGATCGTCACGCCACCACCGGTTTCACCCAGGTACTAATACCTGACGTTTGATCCAAACAAAGTGTAACTATGTAAACTTATCTCGAGCTGGTATTGGTCGCGTTTTCAATGACCCTCCGACATATATATATATATTATATATATTATATATATTATATATTATATATAATATTATAAATGTGAAAGTAACTCTGTCTGTCTGTTACGCTTTCCCTCAAAAACTACTGAACGGATTTGGCTGAAATTTGGTAGGTAGACAGATTAGGACCTGGATTCAGACATAGGCTACTCTTTACCACGCTCGCGAGCCGCTTGCGGCTCGCGCACTGCGCACCCTCGAAAAGTCATAGAAACGTTGTCCACGCGGGTGAAACCGCGGGAAACAGCTAGTAACTAATAAATCTGAAATTTGTGATTGAAATAGATTATTTGTCGTATTCAGGAAAAACTCTAAACCTGGGCAAGTGCGAGTCGGACTCGCGCTCCGAGAGTTCCGCACCACCTCCGTTGTAACTATAAAATAATTGTGTTATAAAAAATACAATATGTACGTGTTTTACTTGAATAAAAAATATTATTACTTTAAAAAAAATGTATATGTAGACAGTGTTTCTTCTATCAATGCTACTCATATCAGCTCATACACGTCCCCACCGAGGGGCTCGAGTCTACCCTGAATTAGGGCGATCAGGCCTTAGTCGACCACGCGGGCCCAGTGCAGGTTGGTCGACTTCACACACAATTGCTACTAATCATATTTAATAGTAATAAAATGAAGATCAAACTAAGAATTGACGTGGAAGCGCAAAGATATGACAAGTATAGTACTTCTTTTAATTAATATTTTTATTTTAGCATTGACATGAGTGGTGCACGCTCGTTTAAATGTTCGTGCGGATGGTGGCGCATCGGGAGCCGGGTCGTTCCTTTCCCTCTAATATGGTTGATGGGAGCGATGGCTGACTCTCGCGTTATACTCGTGACCGTGTGCTGTCCGTGTGAACTCCCCTACATTCAATGAATTTAACGTATAACTTCTCGTGTCATATTGTTTTCATATTCTAACGACATAATATTATGTTTTTTTATATCAAGGATTGGATTTTGACGTTATTAACTAATTATTGTTTATTTCTTGATTTTTTACAAATGAAATTATGTAATCACTATTTTATGACTATCAGAATGAGTGGAATTTGCACCTATCTAATATATAAAAATGAATCGCAAAATGTGTTGGTAAGCGCATAACTCGAGAACGGCTGGACTGATTTCGCTAATTCTTTTTTGTCGAGTTCGTTATTGTCAGGAGAAGGTTTTTATGTATGGTAGGGTAGGGTAGGGTAGGGTAGTGTAGGGTAAGGTAGGGTAGGGTAGTGTAGGGTAGGATAGGGTAGGGTAGGGTAGTGTAGGGTAGGGTAGGTTAGTGTAGGGTAGGGTAGTGTAAGGTAGGGTAGGGTAGTGTAGTGTAGTGTATTGTAGTGTAGTGTAGTGTAGTGTAGTGTAGTGTAGTGTAGTGTAGTATATGTAGGGTAGTATAGGGTAGGGTAGTGTAGGGTAGTGTAGGTTAGGGTAGTGTAGTGTAGGGTAGAGTAGTGTAGTGTAGGGTAGGGTAGGGTAGTGTAGTGTAGGGTAGGGTAGTGTAGGGTAGGTTAGTGTAGGGTAGTGTAGTGTAGGGTAGGGTAGTGTAGTGTAGTGTAGGGTAGGGTAGGGTAGGGCAGTGTAATGTAATGTAAGGCGGTACGTAGTTCGCCGGGACAGCTAGTTTTGAATAAATATCTTGAATCTTGAATGATATTTATAAAACTTATATGATCACTTATTTATATAAAATTTATATGATAATTATATGATATAAAAAATTACATAGAACTAAATGCTACCAAGCTCTCTAATAAGTTCTTCAATCATTGCTATGGGACTTCGAATTCAAATAGGTATTTATTTTAGCCTTCTACAAATAACAGAGAACGAACAAGGAGTTTCTTAAAGGAGTTACTTAAAAGAAAATTTGGTATGTTCTGTGCTACTAAATGGTAAGATAAGATAGCCAGTTCTCCATAGCGTTGGGGAATCTTGGTAATCCCGCTTCCATCTTCGGCATCATCGTCACTTACCATCAGGTGAAATGATGCCAAGGGCTAACCAATTGTGTATTTTTTTTTAAGTGTAACTTGACTCCCTCTCATATTTATGTTTTGTTGCGATTTATTCTTCTCCGTCAATTCATTCTTTAAATTTTTTTTACGTATTCACGAATCGAGTCATTGTTGTTGTGTTGCCAGATGATATGCCTTTTGTATCGAAAACATAGTTACATTTATAAATGTAAAAAAAAATAAAAATTTAAAACGTTTGGAAGCTCGCGAGTATTGGGCACCTTTTTTCTGAAAATATTGTTATTAGGTTAGGTTCAAAGATATTTTTCTCATAAAATACAAAAATAAAACGTTACTTACATGCGAAGGAGGCTTTAATAACCAAGTAGGTTATGGTTCAACATAAAAACATCTCCGATGCGAGTGAAACACTTCCGATATTACGTTTTTCAGGTATATCTATGTGGTACTTATTCTGTAGTCTCACGTACCATTTGAATCTCAGGATGCATTTAAACGAAATATTAATTATGTATTCTGAAGACGTTAATCATGTAAGGAAAAGGCTTTGTATTTTTTGATTATGCTAAGCAATATAACGGCTAAGTACAGTTGCTCAGGCGTTAACTGCCTCAGGTACCTTAATTGCATCTTATTACGCATTTCTGTCAGAATAGCATCCTAAAATCACTAAGGAAGTGAACAAAGGAAATTTAAAAAATGGCAAAGTGGGTGTCGGATCACGCATAATAGAGGATTCCAAAGCCATCTCTATTTCTTAGAAAATATGATAAAGAAATTATTAAATAATTTAATATTATAATTTGGACGCTACCTTATTCATATTTTTTCTGGAATAATGATTTCTTTGGTGTAGTAGGCGGTCATCATTATATCAGATCATATACATCCCCACCGAGGGGCTCGAGCCTACCCTGAATTAGGGCGATCGGGCCTTAGTCGACTAATCGGGGCCAGTGCGGGTTGGTCGACTTCACACACAACCTTCGAGTTTCTTCGCAGGTGTGTGCAGGTTTCCTCACGATGTTTTCCTTTACCGTAAGAGCGTCGGATAAACGTAGTAGGGATATAGTAGGCAATGTTAAGTTCTGATCATTCGCAAAGTAACATTGAAAACGTAAGAGCCATTTTTGAGAAAAACTTACAAACAACCTGGGTTTGTATGAAAGGTATCTTATTCGGATATTTCTGGAATAACGATCTACGGTTTGTAGTAGACCATATTTAGATATAATAATGCATAGTTTCATCTAAATTTTTACAGGCATTTTAGGAAAAAATACTGCCGTTTTGTCGATAAGCAATATCAAAACCAAATATTACATAGTCCTCCTCACTCCCGAATTATTTGAATTTTTGCACGAAAATTGAATCTCTAAAAAAATTGTCTTTTTTTTTGTTTTTTTTTGTAAAGTCTAGCATGCGTATTTTTTTCAGAATGTCAAGTCATTTGTGACTTGAAATTATAAAAAAGTTATGGTTATGAACTATGGTTCAAAAGTTAGGTTGCTAAAGTTAGTTTTGCTATTAAAACTAAAAAGTGTTCAATTAAACCTAATTCATTACAAAAGATTTATTCAACGATACCCCACTCGAGAAGGTAAGCTTTCATAATTGTTTTCTCCATCTAATTTAAAGGGGTTTAAATTTAAAAATTGACTTTAAAACTTCATTTCCAATGAATGGGTCATAATTTTTCATTTTTGTTCTGAGTTTCATTACTGTAGGTCTAATAGTGGCAGTGAAAACTGACTGTGACATAAGGACATGACGAAATTATAAAGGTTCCATTTTTTGTTATTTTATCTCAGGAAACTTAAAAGCAGACATAAGACCATAGGCCTTTCCTATTTATTGTAGTGTGCGTGTGTATTTTGCGTGCCTACTGGGGCGCGCACACATACCTACAAACCGCGCAATGTACCATTGTATGAAGACAACCTACTATTCTTTCCTTTTACTATGGCATGATTCATAAAAGTTTTTTGAAAAAACTAGTTCAAACCAGCAACTTACATTACTGAGTTTTATTAACTTTGCAAAACTGATTAAAATATCTCTTCATAGAACATGTTCTCGTCGGTAAAGTTCAATTTTGTATAACTAAACGAATTAATAAAAAATAAAAATCCGACTGCATAAAAACTTAACCCTTCTTTTTGGCCAGTCGGATAAAAACGTATCCTATGTCACTCACGGGATTTATACGGAATTAACGATACCTCAAACTTCAAAATCCGTTAAGCCGTTTAGTCTATAGAGCGTGCCAAAGAAATGTGTATACATACATACAAACATGAACTCTAAAAAAACATGACCCTTCTCCTGGCGCAGTCTAGTAAAAAGTCAGAAATTTATGACATTGAAATACATAATCCTACACATATGACTTCTATGGCACACGAATAGAATAGGTACCTATATAACTTATCATAACACATTAAATATTAAGTTTTTTTATTCACAATTGGTAAGCCCTTGGCATCATATCACCTGATAGTAAGTTACAATGATGCCGAAGCTGGAAGCGGGCTTACCAAGATTCCCCAACGCAATGAAGATGGCTATCTTATCTTCAAGCCGGAACACATCAATATTGTTAACACTGATGTTTGGCGCAAGACTTAGATAAGATGGTTGTAGCTAGCCAGGCGGGCTTATAAAACCACCTACAAAACCAAGTCTTACAAGTTCACCCCAACGGGAATCGAACCCGCGACCTCCAGGTGCGAAGCAAAAGGGCTAACCATTACGCCACGGAGGCGGTTAAATGAATGGATTATCGCACATACCGATGCGGATTCGCGGCTGCTAATGTTCTCATTAACAGTCCATAGCGTCCCCACTGGTGGGGCACGCGTCTCTTCCCACAGTCGGGAAGGTCAAGTCCAGGCCAAACTCGAGGGCCAAGCCGGAGGGATGGAGGATGTAGGGCTGATGCGAGCCCCACTGTCACCGGTGCCAACGGAAACGGTTAAACTCATCCAGGTAAGGACTGTGCTCATGATCAGATAACCTGCGTGATCTGACCTACTATCGCTTCCATCATCATATCAGCCGAAAATCGTCCACTGCTGGACAAAGGCCTCCACCAAGGATTTACAAGACGACCGGTCCTGCGCTGCCCGCATCCATCGGCTTCCCGCGATCTTGACCAGGTCGTCGGTCTACCGCGTGGGAGACCTGCCTACGCTAAGTTTTCCGGTGCGCGGTCACCACTCGAGAAATTTACTGCCCCATCGGCCATCTGTTCTACGAGCTATGTGCCCTGCCCACTGCCACTTCAGTTTAGCGATTCTGTGATCTATGTCGGTTACTTTGGTTCTCCTGCGGATCTCCTCGTTTTTAATTCCATCACGTAGAGAAACTCCAAGCATAGCATGCTCCATTGCCCTTTGGGTGACCTTGAGCCTTCTTTTGAGGCCTATAGTAAGCGACCATGTCTCAGTTCCGTAAGTCATCGCTTCCAACCTAGATGTAAATAACCCAAACCTATAAGATCTATTTTTTTGCCGAATATGTGTACCTGGGACAAACAGTCCAGTTAGGCAGGTCCAACTTCAAGATAGTGATCAATCGTCGAATCCAACTCGGCGGGGCAGCGTTCGGGAAGCTTCGCAATAGTCTCAGATACTGCAGTGTCTTACGACTAAGGTCTTCGACAAAGAAAAAAACTGACCAAGTGCGAGTCAAATTCGCACAAAGTAGGATGCCGTAGTGTTTTAATAAATAAATTAAATGCATTTTTTAATAGAACATTTTGTATGGAAAATCTGTTAACTTTTAAAAATAAAACTGCACGTCTTAGATTAGTCGACTGTTACTCCTTAACTAAGAGAGGTCTTCGACCAGTGTGTGTTGCCAGTGATGACATATGGAACTGAGACATAGTCGCTTACTATAGACCTCATAAGAAGTCTTAAGGTCAACCAAAGGGTAATGGAGCGTGCTATGCTTGGAGTTTCTCTGCGTGATCGAATCAGAAACGAGGAGATCCGCAGGAGAACCAAAGTAACCGACATAGCTCTCAGAATTGCTAAACTTAAGTGGCAGTGAGCGGGGCACATAACTTGTAGAACAGATGGCCGTTGGGGTAGTAAAGTTCTCGAGTGGTGACTGCCGACTGTAAAAAGTAGCGTATGTAGGCCTCCCACTCGGTGGACCGCTGACCTGGTGAAGGTCGCGGAAAGCAGCTGGATGCGGGCAGCGTATACCCTGTTGTCATGAAAATACGATGTAACTGATCACTGTAAAAGTGTTGTAAATATCCTTTTGGTTTAAAAAAATATATATTAATTATTTAAAAAAAATACCTATTCGATAAGGATATTTTAATTAGGATTATTTTATTCCTTAAACCTCTGTCATTTAGTATCGCTGGATGCGGGCAGCATATACCCACCCGGTCGTCGTGGAAATCCATGGAGAGGCCCATGTCCAGCAGCAGTGGACGTCCTACGGCTGATATGATGATGATGATGAAAAGATCTAATTGCTATGGATTACTTCGGTAAGGAAATAACGATGCTCTGTAAATACCTATATATGACATCAATCCAGTTATTCGATAAGGCTATTTTTATTAGGATTATTTGATTCCTTAAACCTCTGTCATTTAGTATCTCTACGTAAAGTGACTTAGGCTTTAGGCTTTCAGAGTATAAACCTAATAGAAGACGCTCATTTATATCATTATATAAATGAGCAGCTAGATATCAGCTAAAGTGGCTTACCGAACTTGCCGCAACTCCCATTTGTACCATTTAGCGTGACTGATATAGAGCCCAAACTCTGTTTTTGAAATTGTGTAATTTATATAACGAAGCGAACGCTCGCTTCTCTAAATGTTTGTGCTTGTGTGTGAGCATTACATGTTAAAGTTTCAAAATCAAGTTAGCAGCTGAAAGTTTTACGTATGTGTGTAAAGCCAGCATGATAATTACAAGGTTAGTGGATTAGATAAGATTAGATTTATTTACCATACGTCACAAATTCATAAAATATTCATATTAAATTTGGCATGCATCATCATATCAGGCGAAGGGCGTCCACTGCTGGACAAAGGCCTCCCCCAAGGATTTCCACGACGACCGGTCCTGCGCTGCCCGCATCTATCGGCTTCCCGCGATCTTCACCAGGTCGTCGGTACACCGCGTGGGAGGCCTTCCTAAGCTGCGTTTTCCGGTGCGCGGTCGCCACTCGAGAACTTTACTGCCCCTGATTGATTTGGGCAAAGATATTCCTAATAGTGGTGTCGCCCGTGCACATTTAAATTACAAAAAAGTTTACGGCTTGCTTTACAAACATTGTTCTAGAATAAACCAAACCACACACAATACACCACAACCCTCCGTACCATATGTAAAAAAATATTTGACCGTATATATATATTTTTTATGTGTGTTCGCTTATATCTTCGTCGTTTAGGAACCGATTTTAATGATTCTTTTTTTGTTAGAAAGGAGATATCCCAAGGGTGGTACCATGATAAAAAATCCAGGATATGATGATGGCATCCCAGAGAAATTGAGGGGAATCTTAGTTTCCTTTTTTTAAATTATTTTTTAAGACACGTTATAATACCCTTAAAAACACTTTACTTGTACGGCGATCTTCTCTATGTAACTTTTATTATTTGTTAGTAAATTCCTTAAAATAACACATCATTACAGCTCATATACGTCCCCACCGAGGGGCTCGAGCCTACCCTGAATCAGGGCGATTAGGCCTTAGTCGACCACGCGGGCCCATTGCGGGTTGGTCGACTTCACACACAACCTTCGAGTTTCTTCGCAGGCGTGTGCAGGTTTCCTCGCGATGTTTTCCTTCACCGTTAAAGCAATCGGTAAGTATGTACGTAAGTTTTTGAAAAACTCATTGGTACATTGGCCGTCCAGATTTGAACCCGGTACCTCTGGTTAGATGGACCGAGTCGTTACCGGTTGAGCCACCGACGCTTTTTTAAAATAACACATATTCTGTGAAAATTCTGACCGGCTACCTTCTACAGTTCAAAAGATACACTTCTTTAAAATTCAGACAGACGGACGGACGGACAAACAGCGTAGGCTTATTATTAGGGTCCCGTTATCTGGTGAGTAACCCTTAAATTAACTTTCCATACAAAAGTTCAGAAAATCGGTCTATCAGCTAATCGATCAGTGTAGAAGGCCCAGTTGACGAGTCCTGTGCCAATTTTGTAACACCTGTGTCTATTAAATAGCTAGCTATGTATGTATGTACGTATGTATCGTGTATAGGGAGCGCGCTACACGCTACGCAACAGCTAACTAACCATAAAATCGAGCCTGAAGGCTTTTACCGGTTCTGTGACGGGCTGTCAAAACATAATGTAGCTTTGGCAAGCGCGTTATCCGTATTAACCCATTTTCTATTTATGAAACTATAGACCTGCCCGCGACTTCGCCCGCGTGGACATCGAGGGTGCACGCTTGATACGAACCTTTCCTGGAATGCACACAAAGTTTCATCGTAACCGTTCCAATCGTTTTGGAGTCCATAGGGAACACACACATCGTCTTATAAAAATATAGATTAGCCGTTGCCTGCGACTTCATTTGCGTCTTATTCGCACATCATCATCATTGTCATATCAACCGAAGGACGTCCACTGCTGAACATAGGCCTCCCCCAAGGATTTCCACGACGACTGGTTCTGCGCTGCCCGCATCCAGCGGCTTCTCGCGACCTTCACCAGGTCATCGGTTCAACGAGCCGGAGGCCTGCCTACACTACGTTTTCCGGTGCTTGGTCGCCACTCGAGAACTTTACTGCCCCCAACGGCCATGTGTTTTACGAGCAATGTGTACCGCCCACTGCCAGTTAAGTTTCGCAATTCTGAGAGCTATGTCGGTTACTTTGGTTCTCCTACGGATCTCTTCGTTTCTGATTCGATCATGCAGAGAAACTCCTAGCATAGTATAGCCTTATTCCCTATCTCGAGGAAATTTTGAAAAATCCGGCCTTATTCTTTGTCTGTCTCGTAAAGGGAACCATATATAACCATCCGTTCGGGCGGCGCGTTGATGAGTCAGTAATTCAGGACTTTTTTAATATTGTGTGTACTGTATCATTATTTTTATTGATTGTTTTCGGTTATATTTTTTCACTAATTCCGCATAACACGAATAAAACTGCACTTATTAGGTTGTAAACATTTGGTTTCAAACATCATCTTTAGGCAGAATCAATATTTAACCAAAAAATAATAAAAAAAAGTTAAAAACTAACTTCAATCGCCACAACCAAGTACAATGTCACTACACTATTTGGTTTTTGTTAATTTACCAACTTGGCAGCATACCCAATCGTATAAAAAAACGTAAAAATCAGTTGACAATCTGCGAAGATATCGTGTTACATATAAAAACATACTTTTTTATATTTTTATTTGAGTTGCGTTTGACTGCAACTCATCTGATGGTAAGTGATGATGCAGTCGAGGATGGTACACGCAAACTCAAATAATGCCTATTCACTCTTGCCTTGAAGATCCCCAAATTATAGGAATCGGGAAACACTGACGCAGGCAAGGAGTTCCAGTCGAATCATGAACTTCTTCCTTTTTAAAGTCTGTTGAAAATCCTACTAATATTATAAATGTGAAAGTTTGTATGTATGGATGTTTGTAACTCGTTCACGCTTTAACCACAGGACGGATCGAGATGAAACTTGGCACACATATAGTTTAGTTCCTGAAATAGGACATAGTTTACTTTTTACCCCGAGAAAATGTCTTATTTCAACGGGAAAATCGAAAACAACGCGTGCGTAGCCGCGAGCGGACGGCTAGTGAATTATTATTATTTCACCAAGAACCTACAATCAAAAGTATCAACAATTTTCAGTAATAAAAATTGTGTTTTAGAAATTTCCGCAAGAAATCAATTTAGTGAAAATATTTACTAATTTATTTTTGATGCTTAACCGCCTCCGTGGCATAATGTTTAGTCCATTCGCTTCACACCAGGAGGTCGCGGGTTCGATTCCCGGTGGGGTCAACTTGTAAGACTCGGTTTAGCTGGTGTAAGGGTACTTTCTAAGCCCGCCTGGCTAGCTACCAACATCTTATCTAAGTCTCGCCGCCAACCATCAGTGTTAACAACTTTGATGTGTTCCGGCTTGAAGATAAGATAGCCAGTTCTCCATTGCGTTGGGGAATCTTAGCAAGCCCGCTTCCATCTTCGGCATCATCGTCACTTACCATCAGGTGAGATGATGCCAAGGGCTTACCAATTATGAATAAAAAAAAAACGCGTTCAACTACCCTATTATAGAGAACCATTCGTTTCAGCATTGGATGAATTTAAATTCATCACCGTTAAGTAGCTTGTACTTTGTCTGTAGGGAAATGGGCGTAATATCATGAAAATTTGATAGCAAGGGCCAAGGCTGGGTTTGTTTTGAGAGGCTCGTAAATTCAGAGTGACGGTTCGTCCCTCCGTTCCCCTATCAGTAACCTTATTAAGGGACGGTTAACGTCAAAGCATCGATCGTCGAAATTACGGAACTGTCTCCCGAAGTTGGATTTAGGACGTAATATAGTGAAACAGTTAGGTATACCGTTTTCAAGCTGAGTTTATACAGAATGTTTACACTGGGACTTGAATTGAATACACTTTATTGCACAACACAGAAAGAATTTTAATAACAGATGACAGTGAGCGTCGGTGGCGCAATGGCTAGGGCCGCCGCCTCCTGTCCGGGAGGCCGTGGTTTGAATCCTGCCACGTACCAATGTGTTTTCGACTTATGATCTCATATGTACGTTTATCCGACGCTCTTACGGTGAAGGAAAACATCGTGAGGAAACCTGCAGATGTCTGCGGAGAAACACGCAGGATGTGTGTGAAGTCGACCAACCAGTACTGGGCCTGCGTGGTCGACTAAGGCCCGATCGCCGTAATTCAGGGTAGGCTCGAGCCCCACCATGGGGACGTATATGAGCTGATATGAATGAATGAAGTACAGATAAGCGATGTTATACAGTACAGGTATTCGGTCTTATCGCTAAGAAGCTATCTTTTCCAGACAAACTTGAGGTGGCGGAGCTTTGAAACGTTTTATTGTCTACTCAACCCATTAAGTTAGAATTGAGACTTTTTAAACAAGTCGATCAGCTGTTAGGCGGACTTTACATGGAAAGCCCAAATCTGTATGGGTTTCTTGAAAAAAAAAAACCATTTTAATACTTATGTTTAAATACTTTCGGTAACTTTGTATAGGATCTTTGTGTTTGTCTGTATACAGTGCGTAAAACAAGAGCACATTTTTTTAGGAGCACTTCATAAATATTTGAAATTCCCGTATAAATTTGGTCTCTGAAGCGTAATGTTCAAGCCATTCCTTTAGAAATGGAGATTGCAGGTTCGATTTTCGGCGGGGTCTTACTCTGTTGCGGCATGATGATAAGATAGACAGTTTTCCATTGCGTTGGGGAATCATAATAAGTAAAATTGAATTTTGCTCATTGTTCCGTAACAAAATTGTCTTGTCAACATAACAATTATTTTTGTAATAGATTTTTTTAATTTTTAAGAATTTTTTAATTATTAGTCTGTATGAAAGACGATTTTTGATAATATTTACTGTTAAGCAACAAAGCGTGCTTTTTGACCTAGTGACGTGAAAATAAGAACTGTTTCATTTTGGAAATGAAGAAATAACAATAAGGTATTCATTTCACATTCAATCGTTTTCTACCATAAATAAAGTAGTTTTATTATTACTTTTAATACGTTGTAAATTATTGAGCGGGGCACATAGCTCGTAGAACAGATGGCCGTTGGGGTAGTAAAGTTCTCGAGTGGCGACCACGCACCGGAAAACGTAGCGTAGGCCTCCCACTCGGTGGACCGATGATCTGGTGAAGGTCGCAGGAAGCCCCTTATTGCGGGCAGCGCAGAACCGGTCGTCGTGGAAATCCTTGGGGGAGGCCTATGTCCAGCTGTGAACGTCCTTCGGCTGATATGATGATGATGATCCCATACAATTTTCCAAGAAAAAAAACATGTTTCCAAGTGTTCTTAATTTCCAAAATTTGCCATGTTTTTGAGATTACTAGAGCTATATATCCTGATCACTTTAATGAAGCTTATTCAAAGATGCTGTTCCTACTTTCGTTTTTCTTGACAACTACTGTATGCGCCTAACTACAACAAAATTAGATCCAATAAAAAAATACCGCGGTCTGAAACTTTGGAATTTCCACAAATTTCATTGAAAAGCGAAGTTACGTAATATGTTAGACACACGAATAACTCCTATAATAACGTGTTCGACTGACGGCATAAAGTTAATAAAAGAGATAGAGTTATCAATAAAACATATAATATTGGCGAAGTTACCTTCCATTTTGTGTTACTTTTTATAGACCTATAAAAGGATGTCTTTGACGAAATAGAAGCATATTAAATGGTTTTTGGGTATAGTAAAAAAAAATTGGCAGTAATATTTCATAAAAGTCGTGCATTCAACAAAATGAAACAAATTGTTTTAACATCAAAAGCTTTCTGGTTCAGACGAAACGAAATTAAAAAAAAATGAAAACCGGCCAACCGCACATATAGGGTTCCATACCATCATACTGGATGGCGCTAGTTTCTTCATGATTCAAAAAACGAGTTTTTTGTATGGAAACCCCCCCTTTTCTTAATTTTTAGTATTTTCTGTTATAGCGGCAACAGAAATACATAATCTGTGAAAATTTGAACTGTCTAGCTATCACGGTTCATTAAATACAGCCTGGTGACAGACAGACAGACGCACGGACAGTGAAGTCTTAGTAATAGGGTCCCGTTTTTTCCCTTTGAGTACGGAACCCTAAAAATTCCATAAAAAGGATTTGGTATACATTTTAAAGTTTAAAACCTAAAATGGATAAATGAACCACTTACGACGCCTTGTCCGTCCATCCGTATGTCATAATTAACTTAAAACTACTAAACTACCCACCTTACGTAATGAATTAAATTTTGTAAATTTGTGACCGAAAATGATAACTAGCCACAGAATACAAAAAAAAAATAAGTCATATCTCCCATACATTTGAAGGGGCTAAATTTTTTTTATGCAACCCTTTCTTGTGGCATATCGTTAAATACGTTTATTGAAATAAATTAGTACTTTCTAGATAGATATTTTTATCAGGTATACTGTTTACCAGATATGGAACTCAAAAATGATTAAAATGTGTTTCTAAGCTGGTTGACCTTTTTTTTAATTAAAAATTTGATTGCGTTTGACTGCAACTCACCTGATGGTAAGTTATTATAATGCAGTCGAGGATGGTACACGCAAACTCAAATAATGCCTATACACTCTTGACTTGAAGATATCCAAATTATAGGAATCGGGAAACACTGACGAAGGCAAGGAGTTCCACTCCTTCGCTGTACGCATAATAAATGAGGAAGCGTAACGCTTAGTGCGAAAAGGTGGAACATCAATAACGAAGGGGTGCAACCGCTCCCTGCGCCTCGTTGACTGACGATGGAATGGAGTCGGGGAATTTTTTTTTTTTTTTTTTATTCACAATTGGTAAACCCTTGACAACATCTCACCTGGTGGTAAATGATGATGTTGCCGAAGATGGAAGCGGGCTTACCAAGATTCCCCAACGCAATGGGGAACTGGCTATCTTATCTTCATGCCGGAACACACCAATGATATCAACATTGATATTTGGCGGCAAGACTTAGATAAGATGGTGGTAGCTAGCCAGGTGGGCTTAGAAAATGCCCTACCACCAACCAAACCGAGTCTTACAAATGAGGTATTATATGAAGAACTTAAAATCTCTCAAGTAACTGGGCTTCAGTTAGAACTCTCGAAGATAATTTATTTGGATAACCTTCGATAAATAGTTTTATTAGTTATGAAGTACTGGTTTCAGAACCCTACAATAACTGTGGTCTGACACATTTTTGTACCGTTCCATAAAAGAGTATCGTTTCGTTAGTCACTATAGCTTAACACTTTAACTGCTAATTTTAACCTAAGGTAGAGTTAAAGCGTAGAATGCGAAGCAGCTAGCTTTCTTCAAGCTAACCGCTCGCCAATATGGCCTGGCAGTCAAAGTGTTAATGAATTTGACTAAATAAGAGCATTGACTGCGTTCCGAGATAGAATTTTCTCATTGCGTTAACCTGTTCTAACCCTGTTAATAACATTAACCATTTGTTAGAAAGTGTTTTCTTTTTATCCACGATTAGTAGGTAAGTTCTTGGCATCATCTCACCTGATGGTAAGTGACGATGACGCCAAAGACGCTTTATAGCAAACGGGCTAGCCTCTAGCCAAGATGGCTTGGCAATCAAACTGTTAATCCTTATTAATTATTAATGGGAAATTATGTTTATTTGTTTGTCATCATCCATCATCATCATCATATCAGCCGAAGAATGTCCACTGCTGGACATAGGCCTCCCTCAAGGATTTCCACGACGACCGGTTATGCGCTACCCGCATCCAGCGGCTTCCCGCGACCTTCACCAGGTCATCGGTCCATCGAGTGGGAGGCCTGCCTACACTACGTTTGTTTGTAGTTCATAAAAAATGCAAGTCGCTTAAATTCACAAATACCTTACAAAATACCTGAGAAACACATTTGTACGAGTAACGTCACTCAGTCATAAAACGTGTCAAAAAGATTAATAAAAGTAAGTATATTCACATTACATAGAGAGGTATACTTATTATATTACTACGTCAGACTAAGTTGGTAGTAGTTACAAAGTTATAACAATAGCTACTAGTAACGTACGTACCAATATTACTTTCTCTAACAATCGGGGCCAAGTTCTCGCGAGGTCTCTGAGGGTAGCGTTGCCGAACTGAAACATTATCTTACAGTTAATTTCATGTATTAATTATAAGTTCGTAAAGAAAGTTTGGCAAGCAAGGGGGTTCTTGATAATACAAAAATATGCTTTGAAACTGATAGGGTTACAATATTTTAAGTTGTTGGTAATGATATTTTAACCGCCTCCGTGGCGTAGTGGTTGGTCCGCTTGCTTCACACCTGGAGGGCGCGGGTTTCCATTCCCACCGCGGTGTGACTTTGTAAGATCTGGTTTAGTTGGTAATATGCCATTTCCAAAGCCCGCCTGGATAGCTACCACCATTGTAATTTGTGTTTTGCCGCCAAAAAAAAAATTAACACCATTGATATATTTCAGCATGACGATAAGATGGCAAAACTACCAAGTGCTTTAGGCCATGTTGGTAAGCCCGCTTCCATCTTTGGCATCATCGTAACTTTACCATTAATTTATGATGCCAAGAACTTCTTTTATCTACAATTAAGTAGTACGCCCTTGACATCATCTCATCACCTGATGGTAAGTGACGCTGATGCTGAAGATGGAAGCGGGATAAAATAAATATAATACTATCTTTTGCCAGCGGCTTCGCTCGCATGAACAAAGTGTCCATGACTGTCAACGAGGGCGCGCGAGCCGCAAGCGGCTCGCGATCGTGGTAAGAAGTAGCTTATATCTTAATCCAGGTCCTTATCTGTCTACTAACCTAATTTAAGCCAGATACGTTTAGTAGTTTTTGCGCGAAAGAGTAGCAAACCTCCATCCATACATACAAACTTTCACATTTATAACATAAGTAGGATATAGGTTAATCAACCAAGCGTGAAACGAGTGAAGTATTAAAATATACAATCAAGTTTTTAATTATGAATCAGTGAGTCAGCGCCTCCTAGGTATCTAAAAAAACCACAGACACGGATATAGACTCACTCAAAGGTCATCTTTTGTCTACGTTCTTTGTCTTAATCATTATTTCATTGATTTTGAGTCAAGAAAGTTCTAATGATCATCAGTACATCAAAATAAGCTTTGAAAACTATTTGAATAGACTCTCTTCTCTCTATTTCACTGAATTAGATAATTAATTTTCTCCGATATTTCAATACTAAGAACTTCAATTCTCAGTATCTAGATTATCTTAATTTAATTGAGTTAGATGATTAATGTGACGAATTGGATTTGTTCTATAGTATTACGTCTAAACTTGCTTTTGCCCGCTGCTTCGCCCGCGTGGACCACAATAAATTAAACATTTTAAATGACTACCATAATATAGGTAGCTAGTAACTATATTTAAGCTAAACTGTTAAATTAACATCAAATTAAAACGAGTCTTACAGAGTCCGACTCTCCTGTAACCGCCTCTGTGGCGTAATGGTTTGTCCATTCGCTTCACACCAGGAGGTCGTGGCTTCGATTCCTGATGGAGTCAACTCGTAAGACACGGTTTAGATGGTGTAAGGGTATTTTCTAAGCCCGCCTGGCTAGCTACCAACATCTTATCTAAGTCTCGCCGCCAACCATCAGTGTTAACAACTTTGATGTGTACCGGCTTGAAGATAAGATAGCCAGTTCTCCATTGGGTTAGAGAATCTTGACAAGCCCACTTCCATCTTCGGCATCATCATCACTTACCATCAGGTGAAATGATGCCAAGGTCTTACCAATTGTGAATTATAAATAAATAAAAAGACCTCACCAAGGATCGAACCTGCAATCTCTCAATGTAAAGCGAGTGAACAGAGATTACTTTAATGGTAAAAAGGCAAGCTGGATCTCTGGATCATTCCACCGGAATAGGATGAAACGTAACTTAGACTTTAAGATGAACCCGAAGCTATCAAACAAACAAAACCATATGCGAATCCTTTCAGTACTTTTTGTGTGATGCGCGTATAAACAGACATACAAATAAACAGTAAAACAAACAAAAATCTCAAAAAGTATTTATTTGGGTTGGTTTTTTTTCTGGCTTGTACTTATTTATAATAGTAAAGATGATGGTAAAAAAAATATAATTTCATACTTTTCAATTAAAAAAATGCTTTAACAGTGAATGAAAACATCCCGAGGAAACGTGCACATCTGATTCCAGATGTGTATGAAGTTCCCGTTGCACACGCCCGTAGGTGTTAATCTAAAATTCCCTACATGTGACCGCGGGTGATGCTAAGTGCAACACCAGGCAACCGCCGTCTATCCCTTGGATAGCACGGTTAATTGTGCCACACGATATGAAGAAGAATTTAAACAAAATTATAACTTGATATAAGACTATCAAAGTGGCATGGCATTTAAAAACCTATGACACAAAAAAGCGTATAAGTAGAATCAAAGGTAACCAAATTCACTCAGATTGTTTTTAACAAAAGAAAAAGGTTTAATTTTATTGTATTTTGGCAAATAATGACACTTGAATGAATTTATTGCATATTTTACTTGATTTACAAATTTTTTTTGTTATTTTATTTTTAAGGACATGTTATGTGATTTCTAATGGTTTCCTGTAATCTACTACTAATACTATAATAATACTTTATCTTTATATTATTTTTCTTGACATGCAATTTTTTTTCTGACATTTATACATTAACATTTTTTTTTACTTATACTTACTTGATTTTGCATTTTATAATATTTTCAATTTTAATTAGGACATGAATTGAACTGACAAATTTGCGTAATCTTAATGTTGCTATCATATTTGTATTGTTTGTTTATGTACCTAATTGCTTATATTTAAATTATTGTCATTTCAAATACAATACAATGTACTGACAAACCATTATGACAGTTGTTATTTGTTTTTAAATTAATATAAATTCTCTTAGCACTTCAATCTGTTCATTTAGCAAGGCCACCGCATGGGTTGCCAATAATAGTAATTTATGATACAAGGATGGTAAAAAGGTCAATAACAAACGAGTGATATTTGCGAGCCCGAGCTGCTAATCAGCTAGAGTTATGTATTAACGATACACAGTGTGTTATAAATCCTCATTTTGTTTCATCTTTATTTTATTACAAAATATAATAGTTTTTAACGTTAAAAACATCAAAATAAAATCACACCCTGGATACTTCATAAAACGGGTCAGAAATGACATTTCAAAAAAGGATCGACGGAACAAACAAAATGGCGGCGAAATTCTATACGTTCGACAACCAAACTGTAACCAATCTGTATCAATCTGGGTGAGGAGGGGGCGAGGTCGGAATCTAGAGAGCGTTAGGGAGTGTCCATACTGTATGTTAGTACTGATATATATACTTTTTACGAAGCTTTTTAATGTTAGACTTATCCCGACATATTCCCATCTTTGGCAAGCTAGGGTTGAATGCTTTGTTAAGCATTAGTTATAGCAACAGCTTTCGTCCGAACCATAAAGGCTTTACCCGTCCCTCATCCCCGCACCGTCCCCGCACCGTCCCCTCACCGTCCCCGCACCTCGGGGACCCGGACTCGCCGGGCTTACAACAATACATGGCATTACGCCAAATTGCCGCCAAAATTTACGCTCTCGCCACCTTTTGGAGCGAAATCAATCAATGTCGTCCGACAGTAGAAAAACTTAACAGCGTATGAGGGAACGCTGTGAAAGCTTCGGAATAACTCCGTTTGGCAGATGCTGCTTGTTAGAAAAGAGACTTTTTTTCCTCAGACGAAAGAAAAACAAGGACGAAATCGTACTAATATCTTTCTCTGTCATCCTAAGTTGACTGATTAGACATGATATATTTTATGTATTATCAAATATATTATTATTAATTTATTTATTATCATAGTTTTATTTTCTACAATGTGTATTTATATTAGTTAATTTATTTTATCTGTGTTATTAACTATATACACCAATTAAGTATAATTACGTATGTACGTACGTTTATTTAAGTATTTGTTGTTTATATTTGTTATGTAATATTTACTAATTATTGAATGTTACGTATTTTATGCTGTGTGTACACGTCTTTTCTGCCACTGCATCTTAGTCAAAACTTTCTTCTTTCCCGGGTCTGCTGGAAGAAATTTCTTTAAAAATAAGTTGTACCCTTTGTATGACCTTACTTTGTAAAATGTGTCACTTATGTTTCTGGTGTAAAATTAACTGTAAATAAATAAATAATATTTAAAATGTAAAAATTCCGATGTTTCTTACTCCATCCCGTAAAAGCGACTGAACCTATATTTATGAAATTTGGCACACAGGTAGAGAGTGATGTAGATTAACATAATTGCTGCAATTGATTTCGGACAACTTGAAAGAGCATCACAAATTCTACTAATATAATAAATGTGAAATTTTGTATGTATGGATGTTTAGGACCTCGATTAACGTAACGGCTACTTTTTACACTATGTTCACGCTAGCGAAGCCACTAACATTTTTTAAAATTATTATTCACAATTGGTAAGCCCTTGGCATCATCTCACGTGATGGTAAGTGACGATGTGCCGAAGATGGCAGCGGGCTTACCAAGATTTCCCGAACAAAACTGGCTATCTTATCTTCAAGCCGGAACACATCAATGTTGTAAACACTGATGTTTGGCGGCAAGACTCAGATAAGATCTTGGTAGCTAGCTAGGCAGGCTTAGAAAATGCCCTACCACCAACCAAACCAAGTCTTACAAGTCGACCCCACCGGGAATCGAAACCGCGACCTCCTGGTGTGAAGCGAATGGACTACCATTACGCCACGGAGGCGGTTAAAACTTAACGTATATAACTTTACTTATATCTAAGATTAAGGCGGTAATTATACAGATTTTCGTTATTCTTGAAGTCAATTACTCCTAAACGAGAGAAAACACAAATTTTAAGGCCTTATTTAATTCGTACCCACCTATGATTTCGTTATTGTTGGTTAATGTTGTGTATTTCAGTATAATAAGTATATTAAGGCCCGATCGCCCTAATTCAGGGTAGGCTCGAGCCCCTCGGTGGGGACATATATGAGCTGAAATGATGATGATGATGATGAATACTATTTCGTACTTTTGAGTGAATTTCATTTTTTTTTTGGTTTCTTCTTTCCGGCTTACAAAAAGCGCGGAAAAGGCAAAGGTTACTAATACCATACAGCCAGGTCTGACGTATTTAAGCTTCCTTAGCTTTTGGATTTGTAATGCTAGTGCCGGTGCATTACAAATCTTCTCTGAAGTTCTTGACAGAATTTGCAGCAGCTACATTCTGAGGTGGAACACCCAGTTGCTGTAAGGCGTCTATAAAACTGCACCTAGAGCAAGTTGGGTTCTCACGTCCTCCTTCGTTTTATTTTCTTGTTCTCCACATTGCTCACGTGCACTAGACGATTTTCTCCAAAATGCACCACTTTTTAAACAAAATCCAAGCAGAAAACAATGAAAAAAACAACAAAATAAAACTACGAATGCGTCTACCACAAATCCCGCCAAAAAACCTGAGTGAATTTCATTATGAAGTCGGTTTTTAGTTTTTTTTTAACTTTTTTTTTTCTCTACGTTAAGTACAAATCGATCTGCTGACTAATCAACGTTGTATGGAGATCATAATGGAATACCTTAAAGCGTTATCCATTGATGCTTTTGTACTCTCCAGATACAGGGCACCCCTTATAACTCGGTATTGTAAAGAATCCATTTAAAGCGAGTGGAACTTACAAAGGTGAAAGAGCTTTTATATTTACCGTGTTTTGTATATTTCCGTGAACATGTTATTTATTTTCTCTGACATTTAGTCCGACCGTGATGAATTAAAGGAAAAGTTATGTATTATATTAATTTATGTATGTGGAGATGAGCCCCGTTAGCATGGGTTTCAAACCGGTTTCATTACATCAGCTCTTATACACATCCCCACCGAGGGGCTCGAGTCTATCCTGAATTAGGGCGATCGGGCCTTAGTCGACCACGCGGGCTCAGTGTGGGTTGGTCAACTTCACACACAACCTTCGAATTTTTTTTTGCAGATGTGTGCATGTTTCCTCACGATGTTTTCCTTCATTGTAAGAGTTAAGTCGAAAACACATTGATACGTGGCAGGATTCGAACCACGACCTCCCGGGCAGGAGGTAGCGGCCCTTGCCATTGCGCCACCGACGCTCCGACCACGGTTGGGTAAAAATAACAAAACATTACTACGCCCTATGAGTCGTCGTCGTAGCGTACTCGTAGCGGCACATCGGCGTAGCAACAAACACCGTAGCACACCCTAGACACTTCATACAACGGGCCAGAAGTGACAATATTTCAAAAAAGGAAAGACGGAACAAACAAAATGGCGGCGAAATCCTATACGTTCGACAACCAAACTGTTACCAATCTGTATCAACCTGGGTGACGAGGAGGTGAGGTCGCAATCTAGAGAGCGGCAGGGAGTGTCCATACTGTATGTTAGTATGTTATATATACTTTGACCGTAGCATAGGATGACTTTTTAATCAGTCAACCAAACCTGTATAAAAACGAACCCGCGACCTCCTTGTATGAACCGAGGGGATTAACCACCACACCACTTTGGCGGTCAAGTACACACAAACAATAAACACAAACAGATTTAGGTAGGTACGGAAAATAGATATCATTACGATTTCCAATAACATTGGGTTCCAATAACAGTAGGTACATGAAACAGATACATATTGCCCTATCATATATCCAAGTATTTATTCTGTACGATGTTGTCTATAATATAATATAATAAAACTGTAACGGGGCCGTGTCTGTACATGAAATATTTTTGGAAAATAATAACTGTGGTGGACATTACTAACGATACAGAGGCCAAAACAACAACTTTTGGAATTTTTGTCTGTCTGTCTGTCTGTCTGTCTGTCTGTATATTCGCGCATCACGCAAAAACTACCAGGCCGATTTTGATGAAATTTTGTATGGTGGTTCCTTATAGCCCGGGTTAACATATAGGATACTTTTTATCCCAGAAAATTCAAGAGTTCCCGTGGGAAAATCAAAAGTATTCATTTATAGAGTGGCTCACCACGCAAATGTGGCTTGACCTATTACAATCAAATTTTACACGTTGATACCCTTATCGCGAACTAAAACTGGGACATTGTAAATCCTAAAAAATTAGGGTTCCTACAGGAATGCAAAAAAATGTATCTTTAGAATGACTCAACGTAACAATATGAAACCTTTACATTGGGATGGGGTGTTTTGACCGTCATTGTATAGTCGGGTATTCTAAAGAGGTCCCGTGGGAAATTATCTATCGATACATACAATGATAACAAAATAGTACTTTTTTCTATATATTAGCTACACATACCAAACATTATAATCATAGTAGCAGAATGTCAATAGATGGCACTGCAGGGATAATAAAACGCGCTTAAGTTGTAATAAAACATTAAAATATTATTTCATACTTTTAAGTGGATTTCTTTTATGTATTTTTCAGCATACGCTACTTCAAAACTATGGTACGTAGCGATGTGTTTCATAGACGAACAGAGAGGTATTTTTTTACAGATTCCAATCGTGTAAAAAAATAAAAACACATAAATCGAGTTAAAAATCTTTTAACAGGAGGCACAGATATGGGAACTCTTCTGACGGCGACTATTTGCGTGTGACAGTTGCTCTCCGCCTGCAATATCAATATCTGTGAACCTTATCAATGTATTTGCGGGTCTTCGTTGGAGGCAATTGGCCATCACTCACTGAGTTGCAGTCGTGTTTGTGAAGATTACTACGTCACCAATTCCTTAATGACCTCACTCGGAGGGCACTGGTCTCGACCAGATGGAATATTCCGTCTTTGATGCAGCCGCCGGCCGGGCTTTAGTCGATCTGATGGCAAAAGGCCAGAGGGTTTAAACAGGTGCTATGGCAGAGAGGAACGTGTCTTCTTTGGGAAGCCACTTTTTCTGCCTCACTCCTCACCCGTACGGTACTGCTGCTCAATTTGCGGTGAGAAAGAAGCATAATAAGTAGGTTCTCGGTTTTGGAGGCAAATTACTGCATTGTGCCGCTGGTCTGTGAGACAACCGGCTGCTGAACCCTCAGAGGCCTTTGCCTTCACAGAGAAGATTGGCCTTCGCCTTCGAGAGAGGAGATGTGACGTGAGGTCCTACCTGCTGCTAAGGTCGTCTATTGCCATCCAGCGCGGCAACGGGAAGTGCGTCTTGGGCTCCTTTGGAGCTGATACGACTCGAGGATTTGACCCATATTAATATTGTTAGGAAATTTTATTACTAGATTGATACCTATAATGATTTGAATTAGTTTTTTGATAATATAGGTACCTATATATGTTATTTCATCATATCAGTTTATATACGTCCCCACCAAGGGGCTCGACCTGCCCTGAGTTAGGGCGATCTGGCCTTAGACGATCACGCGGGCCCATTGCGGGTTGATTGACTTCACACATAAGCTTCGAATTTCTTCGCAGGCGTGTGCAGGTTTCCTCACGATGTTTTTCTCACCGTAAGAGCGTCGGATAAACGTACATACCAGTATGAAATCGATATTCGTATAGATATTGGTAAGTGGCAGGATTCGAACCACGGCCTTCCGGACAGGAGGTAGTGGCCCTAACCGTTTTGCCACCGACGCTCTATATTTTATTTAAGATTTAGAAATCCTTACTTTATATTATAAATGTGAAAATGTGTTTGTTTGTTTGTTACCTATTCACACTTCAACACCTCTACCAATCTTGATGAAATTTGGCATGCAGGTACCCTGTATCACTGGGAATGAAATAGTCAACCTTTTATCTGTGGAAATTACAGTGTGTAAAAACAATACTCTTTGTTCGTTTTATTTAAAATCGTAACGAAAAAATGGATTGGTGTGATTTTTAGCACAGAGATGAGGTGGAAAATGATATAATTTACTAATAAGTATATCTTGACATAGTTCCCGAGGGATCTGGGGATAACAGTTTTCTACGCTCGCGCACGTCGATGGCGTCGCAACGGAGCAACGTATTAAAGTGATTTTTTGTATAGAATTTGTTGAGGGGGTGGGAAGTGACAAAGACTGCTAATCCGAATAGCCCGATAAAGTTCCTGAGGTACCTGGTGAAAACTCATGTCCACGCTTGCGAGCAGATTGCGGCTCGCGCACCACTCACCCTCAAAAAGAGTCAAAAAAGCTATGTCCACGTGGGCGAAGCCGCGGGCAAAAGCTAGTCCATAATATGATCATTATTGTATGTTTGTTTGTACTGGATAATCAAGCTGTAATTACGAAAAAGCCGCGAAAACAACAACATCAGTTTGGTACAAAACTGTTCTATACTCGTTGATTTTACCATACAAACTGATTATTTTTTCCCACGGAAATAATCTCAATTTTTTTTGGACTGCTTATAATATACTATCTGACAACGTTTCTATGACTTCTCGAGGGTGCGCAATGCTAATCCGTCTATACCTTTTAAATTTCAGCCAGATCCGTTCAGTAGTTTTTGCGTGAAGAAGTAACAAACATACACACTCACACACTCACAAACTTTCGCCTTTTTAATATTAGTGTGAATATGTATTAAGGAACAAATCACATATTATTGTGGTCTTTTGAGCCCAAACTAGAATTCCTTGTACTAGGTTGTGTAAACGAATAAAAAATATCAAATAGTTAAAAAATATCTGTGATTTTTTTAATATTTATATAATGTAATAAATATTTATTTAATACGTCGGAGCGCTAGGTTATGGCGCCACCATACATGCGTTAGAGTGCTACCTTTCTTGTGCTAGATTGATTCATGATCATATCAGCCGAAGGACGTCCACTTCTGGACAAGGATTGCTACTACAAGCACATAACACCACCTAAGTGTTTTATCTGGAATCGTTAGGGTCCCCGGAGGCTCGATTTTCCATACAAAAGTAGTTCCGCTTCAATACAAAAACAGCAAACTGGGTTGAATCCAAACTTTGCGAATATATTGAGTAGACACATATCGATGTTTGTGATTAGTTTTCTATCAATATATATAAAAATGAATACCTATTTCGCTTGGTCACAGCATCACGCGTGAACGGCTGGACCGATTTCGCTAATTCTTTTTTTGTCGAGTTCGTTATTGTTAGGAGAAGGTTCTTATGTAGGGTAGGGTAGGTTATTGTAGTTAAGTGTAGTGTAGTGTAGGGTAGGGTAGGGTGGGGTAATGTAGTGTAGGGTAGGGTAGGGAAGGGTAGGGTAGGGTAGTGTAGTGTAGTGTAGGGTAGGGTAGTATAGTGTAGTGTATGGTGGAACGTAGTTCGCCGGGACAGCTAGTGTACTAATGTTCTAAATGTGTACGACAAAGTGAAACTTGCAATTGTAACACAATATAACAATAACATAAATCAACTAGAAAAACGTGTAAGACCTGGTAATATGCGTAATTTGTCATATCTTCCTTTATTTTGTATACCTAAATCTAATAATGTATATGGTAAGAGAGTCTGGAGGTGCACACTACCTTGTGTCCTAAACAATCTACCTAAAGACCTAGTAGAAAAAATAGAAAATAGTAACAACAACCAAACAAAAAAGATCCTTAAAACTTTCCTTGCTCAGAAAAACTACCTAACTGACGAGGCTGGTGGACATCCAGACGCTCAAGTTGCGAGCTGTGCAACTAACAATAAACGCACATAATCTTTTTATCAAGATTTGCGTTTTTTGTGTGGCATCATATTTCCTTGTTTTTATTGAAATAAACAGTTTAAATTTTAATTTTTTTTTTTTTATATAAAACGGAAAAAAATAAAAGCATTTTAAAACTTTCAGTAGAAAACTAATTTAAGCCTTTGTTTAGTTATATTTTAATTTACTTCCTTAAAAACTAATTACAAACATCTATTCTACTAATTACAAACGTCTACTCATCATATTAGCAAAGTTAGAATTCAATCCGGCTTGTAGTTTTTGTATGAAATCGGAACTACGTTTGTATGGAAACGCGAGCCTCCTGGAGATTTTTAAGCGGTCAGTTTGGGTGTGGTCGGTGCGAGGCTGGAACCGCCCCCGTAGCTCAGAGGCAAAGTTCACTGGCTTTACACAGGAGGTCGCGGGTTCGATTCCCGGCGGGGTCAATTGTAAGACTCAGCTTGGTTGGTAGTAGGGCATTTTCTTAGCCCGCCTGGCTAGCTACCTCTATCTTATAAGTCTTGCCGCCAAACATCAGTGTTAACAGCATTGATGTGTGCCGGCTTGAAGATATGATAGCCAGATCCCCATTGCGTTGAGGAATCTTAGTAAGCCCGCTTCCATCTTCGGCATCGTCGTCACTTACCATCAGGTGAAATAATGCCAAGGGCTTATCAATTGTGGATTTAAAAAAGTCCCTTTGATACGAAACAAAATCCAATGCCCCGTGTAATGCGGGGTACCCCGCTTTACGCACCGGCTGGTGAGCTCAAAGTATTAACTTTGTAACCTAACAGTTGCGTAACAGTCGCCATGCCCTAACCTAGTTAGACCCACGTCACGCCTGGCGATGTAGCAATATTACATGGGGATATTTTATTTTTCCCCACATTTACAAGTACAAGGGCTTTTGGTCTCAAGTGGCCTTTAGTTCTTGTCATTTGGTATATAAACGTAAAATACGGTCTTTGCCTAAAATCGCAAATAAAATTTTAAAGACGTCATATTGACCGGTGTGAGGAAAAAAAAGAGATTAAGCTTAAAGAAAGAGTTAGAGAAAGAGAAAGGGCGGAAGCGAGGGAAAGCGTGTGACGAAGTTAGACTTTTTAGTTTATTTTCCATCTAATTTGGTATAAAAAGTTTGTTTTTGTGTTTTCCATTCTAAATTTGTTCTTTTTTACTGCCTCGATACCCGTACTACGGTAGGGTAAAGGAAGTATTGTTATCGCTAAAATATAAGATTTTCAATTTTCATAAAAATATTTTCTATATCATTAACACATACCGAAAAACCGAATATCTCAATTCTGTTTGTACGTCCGTGCGTCTGTGTATCCAATTCTCGATTTTTACATGTTTTTATTCCTTTTCACCACTTTCAATTAAGTTTAAAAAATGTGATCAATTAAAATGAAAGGTCTTAAAGTCACCTAATTTTGTGTGTTGGATTCATTCAACATTTACTATTTGTTTTCGAGTAATTTTGAAGCTAATGCCAAAACAGGGTCTACAGTATATTTTTTTACATCAAAAGTGGTAATATTTTGTAAAATTGTGTTCAAGTAAATCGATTTTTATTACCTACTTTAAGTATATTATATAGTTTTGCCATGTTGATAGCTTTACACAGTCTTTCAATAATTTAAATTGAATATTGTCATTTGACCCATCTTAGGGCCTTAAGGATATGCATACATAGAAGAGTTAAGATTTTTAATTCAGTAAAATATTCCTTAGCGTCTCTCACTCGGTTGATCGACGACCTGGTGAAGGTCGCGGGAAGCCCTTGGATGTGGGCAGCGCAGGACCAGTCGTCTTGGAAATCCTTGAAAGAAGTTTTTGTCCAGCAGTGGACGACTTTCGGCTTATATGATGATGATGATGATTCTTAGCACAGACGACAAGAACAACATGTTCTTCCCGCAGTTCACGTATTTTCAGTACTACAAAATCTCTCTGGCAACCCACAGCACTAACCCAAAGCTCAATAATGCCGCAAATTTACTCTCTTTAAATCCTTATTTGGTAAGCCTTTGACATCATCATCTCACCTGATGATAAGCGACGATGATGCCGAAGATGGGAGCGGGCTTACCAATATTTCTCAACGCAATGGGGAACTGCCTATCTTATCTTCAAGCCGGAAAACTGCTGTTCAAATTGATGCTTGGCGGCAAGACTTAGATATGATTGTGGTAGTTAGCCAGGCGGGCGTAGCAAATGTTCTTCCACCAATCAAACTGAGTGATACAAAGTTAGACTCGGCCAAGAACCAAACCTGCGACCTCCTGATGTAAAACGAATGGACTTAATGGTTACGCCACACGGAGGCGGTTACGTGAATTAGCAGCTCCTTACTACCCTGATGCTAACTAACATTATCCAGCTAGCCGCATAATCCCTTAGATATAAAAATCTCACTTCTGCTTGCTGTCTACCTCGAAGCCTAATTAATGCACCGAGAAACTGCATCCAGTACTTTTTGTCCCTTTTTGAATATTTTTTCCAGTCAGTTTTCGCAACCAATTGCTGTAGAAGAAGTATTCTTCTCACTCTGCAACTAGTAACGTTATCTATCAAAGTTCGAGGCAAAGCGCCAAACCGTCAGGCCGTATAATATTCCTGCGATACGGGAAAAACCCGTGACCCAGTAGTGGCGACACTATACATTGAGCACGATATGGTAAAAGAGTCAACTAGGGACCAAATGTAACTACTACTTTTAGCGGGGTATTTACCAGGGGCGGGGGCAAGACGCGTGATCGCTAATAAAATGTCGGATACAAGTAGAATACATAAAGAATACAACCTTAAAGCTTTTAACACAATATATATTAATAGCAAATGAAAAAATAAACATCATATTATGTACCTATAAGTAGTTTGACTCCGTTTACTGACCTAATAGTTATAAATTTCATTTAATTACTAAACTTTTCCTTCAGTTTTAATACACTTTAGAGTATGTACCTTGAAAACAAAGCAGCGTTATCTCATGTATATTATGATCATTTCCAACAGAGAAAAATCCGTGACCACCATCAGTGGGGACACTATGCATTGAGCACGATATGGTACGAAAGCCGACTGGGGATCAAAGGCAACTAACTACCACTCTTAGCCAGGCATTTACCCGGGGCGGGGGCAAGACGCGTGATCGCTCATAAAATGTCGGATACAAGATGAATACATAAAGAATGGGGCCTTAAGGCTTTTAAAACATACGAATATCTATAAAAACTGAGAAAATAAACATTATATGTATCTTTAAGTAGTTTGAATTTGGTTTACACATTTTTCCTTCAGTTTGAAAACATATCGCAAAATTGGGCAATAACATTCAAGATTTTAGGTATTTTTTTCAAAATAGGTCATATAATAATAATAACATAATTTCATTTGTGAAAAATCAAGAAATAAACAATCATTAGTTAATAACGTCAAAATTCAATCCTTGAAATAAACCAGATTATGTCTTTTTTTTTCTTGTATTAACAGGCTCACATGTATAAATCTAACACTCACAACACACCCGCACGCACGCACACGCACACACACACAAACACACACCGGAACACACACACAAATACACGCATTGCATGCTTGCATGATAGTTCAGGATTGTAATTACGAGTATTCTACTTTTAATTTAGTGAACCTTTTAAATAGTTCCCTCCGTTACTTTTTTAACAAAATAATGTATTGCGCCAACTGGAAGAGGACTAATGCCTATAACACAGGCTCTTGCCTAGCTTAGGCTTTAGTTGTTATAATTTTAATATTGATCTGTATTTCTTGCTGCATGTGGAGAATATTTTTGTAAACTTTTTTAGGTCAATAAATAAATTATTAAAATTATTATTATTATTACATGATAACAATATGACACGAAAAGTTATACATAAAAATTATTGAATGTCATTGATACCTTTGACAAGAGTATGCCAGTTCACACGGACAGCACCCGGTCACGAGTATAACGCGAGAATCAGACATCGCTCCCATCAACCATATTAGAGGGAAAGGAACGACCCGATTCCCGATGCGCCACCATCCGCACGAACATTTTAGCGGAACTATTAGAAAATGTTTATAAAAATTAACGTATAAAAATCTTACGCCACCATCTTTTAAATGCAACATGAGACTCATGGTCTTCGCTTGTGCCTTAATACCAGAGTGTCGTAAGTTTGGTTTCTCCCAGGGAAAACATTCATGTGACGAATAGGTTAGTTTGCTCTCTCTGGGTATATTTAATGTCCATATATGTAAGTACTAGCTTTTTCCCGCGGCTCCACCCGCGTGGACATCGTTTTTATGACTGTCTTTAAGGGTGATTAGTAAATTATGTCGTTTCCCACCTACTCAACCATCTCTTTGCAAAAAATCACAACAATCGAGTATTTTTTTTAGTTCCCTCAGGAACTGTATCATATTATGCTATTATCCCGGGATAAAAAGTAGCCTATGTCCTTAGGAATAACAGCAGGACGCGAGTCAGGGCGATAACAGGAGCGTTGACGGGCCACTTTGCCACAAATGCACACCTGCAAAAAATCGGCCTGACGCACGACCCGACCTGTAGGGCCTGTGGTGAAGATATAGAATCAATGGAACACCTACTGTGTCACTGCGATGTCCTGGCTAGCAAGCGTATGTACCTCCTAGGTGATGGCTACCCAACACCGGAGGACTACAAGCACCTTCCAATCAGCGGAATTGCTGCATTAATGCAGCACATCTTCGAGTAGGTTGGGGTGCAAAGGTTATAGGGGTAGACACAAAAGATCCCATTGGGTCGAAGTGTCGCTGCAACTTCAGCCCCCACTTACAAAGATAAGATAAGATAAAGCCTATGTCCTTCCCCGTGACACAGGCTACCTGCATGCCAAATTTCAGATTGGTCAAGCGTGAAAAGGTAACAAACAAACAAACAAACACATTTTCACATTTATAATATTAGTAAGGATTTCATCGTATCAGCTCATATACGTCCCCACCGAGGGCCCAGTGCGGGTTGGTCGACTTCACATACAACCTGCGAGTTTTTTCGCAGGCGTGTGCGGGTTTCCTCACGATGTTTTTCGTAAGAGCGTCGGATAAACGTAGATATGAAATCTAAATTCGAAATCAAATCATCAAAGAGCGTCGGTGGCGTAACGGCTAGAGCCGCCGCCTCCTGTCCGGGAGGTCGTAGTTCAAATCCTGCCACGTACCAATGTAAGTATTTAAAATTATATAACTATGTATATCAAGTTTCTGGTTACAAACATCGTGAGGAAACCTGTCCACACGCACACGCGTTTTTCGGGTGTATATATGTATGTCCGTTTTTCGGGTGTATATATGTATGTCCGTTTTTCGGGTGTATATATGTATGTCCGTTTTTCGGGTGTATATATGTATGTCCGTTTTTCGGGTGTATATATGTATGTCCATTTTTCGGGTGTATATATGTATGTCCGTTTTTCGGGTGTATATAAGTATGTCCGTTTTTCGGGTGTATATATGTATGTCCGTTTTACGGGTGTATATATGTATTTCCGTTTTTCGGGTGTATATATGTATGTCCGTTTTTCGGGTGTATATATATGTATGTCCGTTTTTCGGGTGTATATATATGTATGTCCGTTTTTCGGGTGTATATATATGTATGTCCGTTTTTCGGGTGTATATATATGTATGTCCGTTTTTCGGGTGTATATATATGTATGTCTGTTTTTCGGGTGTATATATATGTATGTCCGTATTTCGGGTGTATATATGTATGTCCGTTTTTCGGGTGTATATACGTATGTCCGTTTTACGGGTGTATATATGTATGTCCGTTTTCGGGTGTATATATGTATGTCCGTTTTTCGGGTGTATATATGTATGTCCGTTTTTCGGGTGTATATAAGTATGTCCGTTTTCGGGTGTATATATGTATGTCCATTTTACGGGTGTATATATGTATGTCCGTTTTTCGGGTGTATATATGTATGTCCGTTTTTCGGGTGTATATATGTATGTCCGTTTTTAGGGTGTATATAAGTATGTCCGTTTTTCGGGTGTATATATGTATGTCCGTTTTACGGGTGTATATATGTATGTCCGTTTTTGGGGGTATATATGTATATCCGTTTTTGGGGTGTATATATGTATGTCCGTTTTTGGGGGTATATATGTATATCCGTTTTTCGGGTGTATATATATGTATGTCCGTTTTTCGGGTGTATATATATGTATGTCCGTTTTTCGGGTGTATATATATGTATGTCCGTTTTTCGGGTGTATATATATGTATGTCCGTTTTTCGGGTGTATATATATGTATGTCCGTTTTTCGGGTGTATATGTATGTATGTCCGTTTTTCGGGAGTATATATATATATATATATGTCCGTTTCTTTGGCTGAGCCTAAACGTTTTTAATGGATTTTGGAGTGCCAAGTGTCGTTTGATTTATCTCGATCCCTTAAGTGATATATAATAATTCATTATAACCTGACTGCCCAAAAAAATATTCTTTAAAGTCGTGTTGTAATTTATTTTTTTATTTCTTAGATAATTCAGAGTTTTACAGCCGTACACCATCAGCGAGCGCTGCAGCTCAATAAAAACTCGTAAAGCATGAATACGTAATAAAAGTTCGTGAAGAATTTAAAGAATCTACGACACAGGGACAAGAATCTACGACACACGGACAAGAATCTACGACACAGGGACAAGAATCTACGACACACGGACAAGAATCTACGACACACGGACAAGAATCTACGACACACGGACAAGAATCTACGACACACGGACAAGAATTTACGACACACGGACAACAAAATCATGGAGAGTAAGTAGTTCAAGGCTTCAGATGGGAAAGAGAACTTACTGAACGTAGGTACTCTCTAAAAAATGAAAAGCAAAATCAAAAATTTTGAAAAAGCCTATAAAAAAGAATTTATTAACTTTTTAGAAATCCGCCGATTAGAGGAAAATAAGAAACGAAAATCCAAGAAAATCCTTCGGGTACTGCCATTCTCTGCTCTAAAATAAATTGAATATAGGTAAGAAGTTTTCTGAGTTTGATTAGTTCAGTATGTAAGTTAATATAATCTTTGATCAATTTAAATTGCTATATTTAAACTGAAATTCAGAACAGAGAGGGCAATGGTAGCCCGCGACGGATTTTCTTGGATTTTTTAAATTTATCTTTCGTTTTTTATTTCCCTCTAGGCGAAGGACATTAAAAAAAGGTATTTATTCATTTTTAAATTAAGTTTTAACACCTGGCGAGGGCTTTTTTTTTTAAATTTACATTAGTTATACACAAATACACATAACCCTCCTTTTAGGCTTCTCCGTAGTCGGGTAAGAAGTATATGTAAAAACCATGATTAATTTTTAAAAACCATTTTCAAAGCGAATGCATTTTTAACTAGAGTAGGCACGTTATCCCTGCCTAACCAGCGCCATTCATGAAGTTTAAAAAAACTGGCCAAGTGTGAGTCGGACTAGCTCTCCGAGGGTTCCGCACCTCCACACCTCTCCACACAACTGCATAGTATTATGACTATGATACCTATTCAAATAACAAATAAGACTACAGCGCGAGCGACAAAAACTTGATTTTTTTGTCATCCAATTCGGACTCCTTAGTACGAGTACGACTCACACTTGGCCTATTTTTATTATTTTTTTTTGTATTTCAGTATTATTAAGTAATCAAAGTTTTATGTTTGTATGTATTACACTTTTTACGATACAGCTAAATCAATAATAAGATAAGATATAATTGACTGACTCGGTGGCTCAGTGGTTAGTGCCCTTGACAACTGATCCGAGGGTTGTGGGTTCGATCCCCACCCAGGGCAAGCATTTGTGTGATGAGCAGATTTGTTTGCTCTGTGTCTGGGTGTTAAATATCTATATATGTATGTATTTAAACGTATATAAGTATGTATATCAGTCTCTGGTAACCCATAACACAGGGAATCCTACTTTGGGGCCAGATGACCATGTGTGATGTGTAATATATAAACACAAAGTAAAACTTAGAAACTACAACTTAAAAATCCGAAGAAAAACACAACTTCAAAACAAAATCTAAGACTTAAATATAAGACTTAATTAGACCTTTGAAAAACAAGTTTTTTGTATGGACACCCCCCTTATTCTTTCACTTTTTCTATTTTTTTCTTATAGTCGCAACAGAAATACACATTTTGTGGAAATTTCAACTATCTACTTATTACCGTTCATGAAATACAGCCCGCTGACGGGCGGAGAGACAGCGGAGGCGTAGTAATAAGTAGTAAATAGTAGTAATAAGTAGTAATAAATGCCCTTTGGTCATGCGTTGGGTGTACAGGCCCTAAAAAGCTAACTGCCATATCTCTCAATTACACCAAAATTATTTTTTTTAAGTCGACGATGTAAAATTCCAGATTTCCACTTCTAAATTGGGCCAATAGATCCCAAACAAAGCCGATTATTCTGTTCGGTATTATTGTATTGTTTTCTTTGTATTTTAAACAAAGGTCGAAACGGGAAGAAAGAAAAATTCAGATCACAAAGAAAACGGTGGCGTGAATTCCGATTTTTTCGGTCCCCCACTCTGAGCCTTTGTGAGAGAAGACGATGAAAGTAATTGGGCCCAAATTTGGGGATTAATTGGATATTTCAATCAAAATTACTATCGTTTTCTTTGGAGATGGTACTCAATTTATTCATTCTTATATTTTAAGAAGTGTTCAATTATAGAATACGATTTATTTATTAATTACAAACTTCACATTTTTATTTGGAAAGCTATTGAAAGTTTCTTGCCAGTTCCCCATTGCGTTGGGGAATCTTGGTAAGCCCGCTTATATCTTCGGCAACATCGTCACTTACCACCAGGTGAGATAATGTCAAGGGTTTACCAATTGTGCATAAAAAAAAGACTGAAAAATGCAAGGAGTGACAAAACATTCTGAATACTTTTATTGTAAACATGTTAGTTTAACAAAAATATAAAAATCGACCAGAAATCCCACATCTAAGTTGTACAATTCAAATAAAAATTTAAATAAATTTATGATCTACTCTTTCTCTCTTATCGTGCTATCCAAGGGATAGGCGGCGGTTGCCTGGTGTGGCACTTAGCATCATACGCGGTCACGTGTAGGGCATTTAGATTTACACCTACGGACGTGTGCAACTCGACTTTCATACACATCAGGAATCAGTTGTGCAGGTTTCCTCACGATGTTTTCCTTCATAGTTAAAGCAATCGCTAAGTATATGTATGTAAGTTTACAAAAACTCATTGGTACATTGGCCGACCGGATTTGAACCCCGAAACTCTGGTTAGAAGGACCGAGTCGTTACCATTTGAGCCACCGACGTTTCATAATAAATTTATTGTCTTAAATTACCTACAAAGACAAACCTTTATTGTTAATAAAATTATCTTCAGCAGAAATCAATCAGTTTTTTTAGACACGTTAGTATTGTTAGACGCATTTAAAATTTTCATTAGGTAATAAGTAAATAATATCTACTTACCGTTTTAATAATTCAGTTCCAAAAAGCAAGGTAGCACACCGTCGATCAGCTCCCGAACAACGGGCCAAATGTTTTCCTCATACTATTCACGAACAATTTATGTAAAACCACTTCTACTCCTAATTATTTTCACTCTAAAAGAAATTCCGAACAAAAGTGACACTTCATCCACTATAAATTAAAATAAGATCGTAAGTACATTTGCCGAGAAAAGTGTTAAATTAATTCACGAACGGTTTTTCAGGGAGTGAGTTTTTCGCGCGGTTTCTGTATCAAATGTGATACGTGCGGTCGCGGCGCCGTTACGTGTTGAACTGAAAAGCGCGCAGGCTCCGCCGGGGAATCATTGCTAAGAGCCTCCGGTTAGGATGAAACGCGCTTATTTAATTATGGCGATGACTGTACATGACGAAGAGGCTTTTTGTCTTGACTAAAGTGATACTCGCACGGTAGTGTTCTGTCCTGGTGATATTTAAAAGTTTCAATCAGAAATTAATGTTTGCGCGAAATTAATCCTGAAAAGTACATCTCTGATGTGATTCTAAGAATATTTTATGTGCTTATTTTAGGGTTAACATATACTTTTGTATTTTAAGTGGCAGTATCTCCGAATAACTTTACCAATTTGAATAAAATATAGAAACCCGACTGCTTAAAACCGTTGCCGACTCGTAGTCACACCAGATTATCACACCAGTATGACAAACAGGATTTTTTTTTCTAAAACATCCTAAACCATCCTACTAATCCTACTTATTAGTACCAAGTTTTGTGTGAAAGAGTAACAAACATACATACATACATCCAATAAAATATTATAAAAGCGCAAGTTTGTAGGAATGTATGGATGTATGGATATATGTTTGTTACTCTTTCACGCAAAAATTTCAAAACAGATCTGGCTGAAATTTGATAGCTAGACAGATTAGGACCTGGATTAACAAATATGCTACTTTCTTCCACGCTCGCGAGCTGCTTGCTGATCGCACACTTCGCACCCTCGAAAAGTCATAGAAACGTTTTCGTCCACGACTGTGAAGCCGCGGAAAACAGCAAGTACAATATGATTATACTTTATACTTCGCACTTCAAATTCCATAAAGCCGTTTATGCTTAAAGATCATACAGAGCAAAAGCGGCGGAGCGGCAAAAAAATTGTTCTTATCTGTGATACAGAGAGACATACTTACATACAGACACCTGAAGAAAATACACCTTCTTCGTAGACAGTCGAAAAAAATCCTTAAAAAGATCGGTAAGTACATAATATAATTGGATTAGGTAGGACGCTCCCACAACAAAAATGTTTGATATTTATTTTATTTGTTACGAGTTGGGTTCACTGTTATTACTGAGGTATTCAAAACCTACATTTCGAGAGACGTCCACAGCTGAACATACCCCCTACCCTTTCCCCCTTTTACCCTTTTACTAAGACTTTGTCCGTTCGTCTGTCACCAGGCTGTATTTCATGAACCGTGATAGCTAAACAGTTGAAATTTTACAGATGATGTATCTCTTTTGCAGCTATAACAGCAATTACTAATGCGGATGGTGGCGCATCGGCAGCCCGGCCGTTCCTTTCCCTCTAATATGGCTGATGGGAGCGATGGCCGACTCTCGCGTTATACTCGTGACCGGGTGCTGTCCGTGTGAACTGGCCAACTCTTGTCAAAGGCATTAATGACATTCAATGGTTTTTATGTATAACTTTTCATATCATATTGTTTTCATGTTCTAATTATCTAGTTCATATCAAGGATTGAATTTCAAAGTTATTAACTAATTAATGATTATTTCTTGATTCTTCACAAATGACATTGTTATTATTATTTTATGACTATCAGAAAGAGTGTAATTTGTACCTATTTTTAATAAATAAATTGAATTGAATTACTAAAAATTAGAAAAAATAAAAAATAATACAACAAAAAAGGTTTTTTAACATGAAGAAACTAGCGCCATCTAGTATGATGGTACGGAACCCAATGTGAGCGGTTCTGACTCGCACTTTGCCGGTTTTTTTCCATAATCGCCACGCTTGGCAGGCGGGTTGGCGATCGCAGTGTGGTGCTGCCCATCCTCCGGTTGTTGATCCCTTAGTCGACTCTTACGACACTCTACTCAAGAAGAGATGGAATTTTACTATTCTTGGGCTGCACCAGAAGACTCCTAGTTCTAAACTTGGTTATGGCAAAGTATATTAGTACTAACATACAGAATGGACACTCCCCGCCGCTCTCTAGATTGCGACCTCACCCCCTCGTCAACCAGATTGATAGAGATTGGTTACAGTTTGGTTGTCGAACGTATAGGATTTGTTTGTTCCGTCATTCCTTTTTTGCAATATCTGTATGAAGTGCCCAGGGTGTGGTTATCTAATATATAAAATTCTCGTGTCACAGTTTTCGTTCCCTTACTCCTCCGAAACGGCTTGACCGATTCTCATGAAATTTTGTGAGCATATTGAGTAGGTCTGAAAATAGGCCAACATCTATTTTATTTTAGGGTAGGGTAGTGTAGGGTAGGGTAGGGTAGGGTAGGGTAGGGTAGTGTAGTGTAGTGTATGTAGGGTAGGGTAGTGTAGGGTAGGGTAGTGTAGGGTAGGGTAGTGTAGGGTAGTGTAGGGTAGGGTAGGGTAGTGTAGTGTAGTGTAGGGTAGTGTAGGGTTTGGGTAGTGTAGTGTAGGGTAGGGTAGGGTAGTGTAGTGTAGTGTAGGGTAGGGTAGGGTAGGGCAGTGTAATGTAATGTAAGGCGGTACGTAGTTCGCCGGGACAGCTAGTATATTCTAAAATTGGTTAGTCCAATCCAAGTCATTGCGTTCGCCAATAAAATTTATTACAAAAGAACAATATATAGATTTAATAGAATATCGTCTCACCTTGCAAATCCTTTCTACCACACGATAATATGAAAATATATTGCCGTGACACACAATAAGGAATCCGTGTAGAAATGCCGTGCAGCTAGTTTATGGAGTGTAAAAGATACATGGCTCATGGCGTATTGTAGGATATCAGAGTAATACAGCCCACGTGATCCAACAAAACAACACGAAAAGATTTTAAATACTCTAAACTGTAAACAGAGTTAAGTCTGATAAAATAAAAGTTAAAAAAACTGAAACCCAACTACGGAAAAGTATGAAAACATGAGTTCTCCGCCTGAAATCATAACCTTTATTTTTTCTTTCGCAAGCCATAATGATAGGTACTTATAATAAAAAAAAATTCGAGCGAGACCTACAGTACTCGCATATGATGTGGAACATGTGACAAAATACTTTATAAAAGGACGGCAAAGATACGGCAGACTAGGCTGTATGGTCATAGATACCTTTGCCTTTTCCGCGCTTTTAAAGCCTGAAAAAAGGACGGCAAAGATACGGCAGACTAGGCTGTATGGTCATAGATACCTTTGCCTTTTCCGCGCTTTTAAAGCCTGAAAAAACGCGACTCCCTGTTACACATTTCCGTCCCATGGGACACATTTCCGTCCCATTTCACGAAATCACTCCCACAAATTGCAGGAAAGCGAGAGCAACGATGTTACACATCAAAAAAAGATTACGATCGATAGGGCTTGCGACCACGGCTATTACTCCAAATGAAGGGAAAAATAAAGGCTATGATTTCAGGCGGGAAACTCTAGATTTCATACTTTCCCTCAGACGGGTTTTACTTTTTTTAACTATTAATTATTTCAATATTTTTTGGGCTCAGAGTAAAACGCCGACTCCAGCTCGCTACCCGCGGCCGTGTGTCGTGTCGATTGATTGTAGCGCGCGTACATTGAGCCGACTCATAATATCGTTTGTGAGACTATTTGCTAAAAAAATTAAAAACATAAGCATAATATGTAATACATATATATTTAGAATAAGCTTGTCAAGACCTTTCTTTTGAAACCAAACATGATATGTATATCTAAAAAAATATTTGTGGGTTGTGTAATTCATCTATAAAATCCGCCATGTTTATTTTTTTAATGCTTTATTCCCTATAACACGCGGAGTGATGGCACAAACCCAAAGACACCAAAATTGCCAAGATCGGTTAAGTGGTTAAGGAAATACAAGAGGAACAGATGAACATACATACATACCTACATTCTTACTTAATATTATAAATTTGACAATGTGTTTGTTTGTTAGCTTTTCACTCTTCTACCAATCTTGATAAAATTTGGCAAGCAGGAAGCTTGTGTTACTAGAAAGGACATATCTAAGCCTTTTTTATCCCGTGAAAATAGTATAGTACGATGCAGTTCCTAAGGGAACTGAAAAAAATACTCGTTTTTGCTTAATTTCTTTAACATTATTACGGAACATGCCCTCTTGGAGATCTACCAGATACGCTAAACTACCAGGTTTATGATATAGCGTCCCCACTCACCGTCAGCTTATAGTGAGGGCCTCTATTCCTGCCAACGCCGTGAGGCGAAGGCAAGAACCAACTGCTGTAGGTCTTGCTGCCAAGACGCTTGTCCTGGTACTCTGCAAGGCGAGTGCCTCGTGGAAGAAAACCACTACCTACTCTCTAGGTAGGTCCCGGAGCTGCAGGCACGCTCACAAGGGAACAATGGATTGTTGTGTTTTTTTAAAGAGATAGTTGAGGAGGTGGGAAATGATACAATTTACTAATTAGCATATCCTGACATAGTTCCCGAGAAATCTGGAGCAACGGATTGAAGTGGTTTTTTTTATAAAATCGTGTGAGGGGGTGGGAAGTGACAAAGACGCTAATCAGAATAACCCGATATAGTTCCTGAGGGATCTGGAGAAAACTGATGTCCACGTTTGCGAGCCTCTTGCGGATCGCGCACTACTCACCCTCAAGGACAGTCATAAAAACGATGTCCACGCGGGCGAAGCCGCGAGTAAAAGCTAGTAATACATACTGAAGTGCAAAATAACGCTTCAAAATCGTTCTTGCTTTCCGTTTCTAATTAAATTCTCTTTTATTCCGCTCTTTGTTGAAGAATTGATTTTGAAATAACTGTTACCTTATGACAAGAGCGAGAAAATAAAAAGATGATGGTGTATTGTCGTGTGATATTATGTTTTGGTAAATATTTAAATTTTAGTGTGTTATTTTGAGGCCCTCTATAATAAACTCTTTTTTTTATAACTCTTTTAAATAAATATTTTTTTTAAATAGTTACCAATAAAAAATATTCCGATTAACCCCAAAATATTTTGCTTTCCTAATTTCCTCTATTAGGCAGGCCTTCCAAATTCAACGTATCATGTGGCGAATTCTATGATGGTATTTTAGCCCTTTATACATACATACATAGACTGTCAAAAACATTCTCCTTGTTTTGTAACCAGTCAAGTACGAGTCGGATTCGCCCACCACATCTCTCCACACAAGTACAGTAATGATAGCAATTGTCTTAGAATATACGGTTTCTTACTGAATAATATTGTTTTAATTAAAAATTTGAGTGCGTTTGACTGAATTTCACATGATGGGAAGAAGTGATGATGCAATCGAGGATGGCGCAAATTCAATTAATTCCTATTCACTCTCGCCTTGAAGGTCCCCAAATTATACGGTTTTTTAGTGTGGACTCATTCTCGGCAATGTCTAGGTAGCCATCAAATTACAAAATGTTTATTTATTCAAAGAAGATGCATAGTAGTCTTACTGATAACCTGTCTCATTCGTATTGATCCCTCAAGCATCGTGGAATATCTACATTTTATTCTTTTTAGGGTTCCGTACCTCAAAAATAAAAAAGAACCCTTATAGGATCACTACGTTGTCCATCTGTCTATCTGTCTGTCTCTCAGTCTGTCAAGACCTTTTTTCTCAGTTTTTTTTTTTTTTTTTCGAAATGACAAGCTTGTTGTTGGTCGTTGGGACTTTACAACTTCACCGGGCAGGGGAGGCGAGTACGGAAGGCACTCAACCTAGTGCAAAGCAAAAACTGCCTAAGGGTTTTTCTCAGTAACGCGTGGAACTTCAAGTTAAAAATTCATGTCAAATACTTAGGTCTGTAAAAAAACAAGCTTATAAGTCATGGCAATATAATTTTGAACAAAAAAAACCCGACTTCAAACAGGAAACTAAGGTTCCCCTCGATTACTCTGGGATGCCATCATCAAATCCTGGTTTCATTATCATGGTACCACCCTTGGAATATCTCCCTTCCAACAAAAAAAGAATCATCAAAATCGGTTCGTAAACGACGAATTTATCCGCGAACACACATAAATAAATAAAAAATATATAAAGCGGTTAAAAATAGTACAGTAATAGTAAATTATTGAACGTGAAAAATTTAAAAACAAAATAGTCATATAGAGGGCAAAAAAAAAGTGTGTGTGTCAGCTCCGACGCACGACTGGAGTTTACTCCTTACGAACGATTATAAATGTGCTGGGGGATGCGCAAGATAAGTTGCGCACAAAATGAATAACTATACTATAGAACACATGTTCACACATGTGAAAACATGCCATAGTCTCTGTATAAATTGTACCGTCTGTTGAGGAACTGATTTTATAGCGTGTACGGTGATCGTTGTCAAATCATCATCATCATATCAGCCGACGGACGTCTACTGCTGGACATAGGCCTCCCCAAAGGATTTCCATGACGACCGGTTCTGCGCTGCCTGCATCCAGCGGCTTCCCGCGACCTTCACTAGGTCATCGATCCACCGAGTGGAAGGCCTACCTACGCTACGTTTTCCGATGCGCGGTCACCACTCACTTTGTCAAATAGCGCACCAAAAAACCTCTCGTGTTTGTGACCGGGCATTAATAAATAAATAAATCTTTATTGTACAAGAGAAAGATTACAAAGACTGTGAACCTTAACTCCTAAACTAGGTAGAAACCTGTATTTCAGGAGTTAATGACTCCCCTGCTGTAAATTACAATATTTAACTTTCTATTGTAACTATATATTTAGATACTCTTAAGTTAGGTTAGTTACAAAAGTCATTCATTTCTGAAAACGAGCCGATGGCGACTTTAAATGATCGTAATCAAGTTAGGAACCCTTATAATTTCACCATGTCCGTCTGTCTGTCCATCGGTATGTTAAAGCCGTTTAACTCAAAGACTGTTATAACTATAAAGCAAAAATTTAGTATGGTGGTCGGTTGGTGTATTTGGGTGAGGTTACCATCCCCCTCAACCGGAAATTTTTCCGTTCCACTTCCGTATCCTGTTTTGTGAGCGACTGTTTTACAATGACACACAACAACTTGTTTAATTTTTTGATTTATGACCTCAGATGATTTATTTTCATAATTTGTCATGTTCAGTTCAGTTCACGTGGACGAAGTCGCGGGCAACAGCTAATTTTAAATATGTAGGGGCTTGAAATCTTCACTGTTAAGATAGCATATTGTTTTTTTGGTAACGACGTTTTAGAAGTTTTTCCAGGAAACATAGCAGAGTAATATATATGTGCATATGTGAATATTTGTGATACATACACGATGGCCAGGCAGGGAAGACACATCCAAAATATTTTTTTGGTTGCCATCTAAGGGTATCCGAATCAGCCCCATGTACGTTTTACAAAATTCCACGGTCTTCAAGATATTCGCGATTCAATTTTCCGATTTTGTAAGAAAAATGTCTTTTCTCGACTTTGACATCAGTTTGTGAAAAACAATCATATACCCCTAGATCATAAGGCATCCAAAAATAATTTTGGACGTGTCTTCCCTAGCCATATAAATAATTGTATACGCTAAACACGTTAAAAAATCGACTTCCATCACAACAACTAAGTACAATTTTGCATTATTATTTTTGGTTTTCGTTAATTTTCTTATAAAGTACTTCACTGAATTTGATAAAATTTATGTAGGACCACACGGAAAGCACGAGCTTTCAAAAAAACCCATCAAAATCGTTACACCCAGTCTAAAGTTCTGAGGTAATAAACATTAAACAAAACAGTAAATTAAGAACCTCCTCCTTTTTGGAAGACGGTTGAAAATGAAAAACCTTTCAAAATATGAATTCACAAACTTTACAACTTTCCTCAGGAAACTGTTTAAAAAATCATCTCTTCATACAACTTTTTTTTTCTTGCTTCTAATCTATCAATCAGCTCTAATCTTTCAGCTCATATGCGTCCTCACCGAGGGGCTTGAGTCTACCCTGAATTAGGGCGATCGGGCCTAAATCGACCACGTGGGCCCAGTGCGGGTTAAAATGCTTGCTTGCTTCTAGTTTTCTTCTAAAATTCTTTCGCACACACAAGCACATAAAATACACAGACAGTAGCTAGCACGTAAAATACACAGACAGTAGCCAGCACGTAATATACACACACAGTAACTAGATCGTAAAATACACATACAGTAACTAGAACATAAAATGCATAGACAGTAGATAGCACGTAAAATACACAGACAGTATCCAGCACATAAAATACAGAGACAGTAGCTAGAACGTAAAATACACAGACAGTAGCTAGAACGTAAAATACTCACACAGTAGCTAGCACGTAAAATACACAGACAGTAGCTAGAACGTAAAATACTCACACAGTAGCTAGCACGTAAAATACACAGACAGTAGTTAGCACATAAAATACACAGACATTAGCTAGAACATAAAATACACAGACAGTATCTAGCACATATAATACACAGACAGTAGCTAGCACATAAAATACACAGACAGCAGCTAGCACATATAATACACAGACAGTAGCTAGCACATAAAATATACAGTCAGTAGCTAGCACATATAATACACAGACAGTAGCTAGCACATAAAATACACAGACAGTAGCTAGTACATAAAATAAAGAAACTGAAACCTTGAACGGACGAGGGCGTTAAACTTATTGATTTTTTTATTATTTATAGACAGCGAACAAAAAACACAACAAGTTTCGCGTTACAAATTAACCATAAGCACCTTTTAAAGTAAATTGCTAGGCTTCGGATGTCTATTGTTATAAATAAAGCTGCGTGGAAGCGTGCAGCGGAGCAATATTTAAAGCATGGTAAGCTTTTAGGTGGGTAGGTAGAGCGTCGGTGGCGTATTGGCAAGGGTCGCTACCTCCTGTCCGGGAGGTCGTGGTTCGTATCCTGCCACGTACCTATGTGTTTTCCAACTTCAATTTCATATATACGTTCATCCGACGCTCTTACGGTGAAGGAAAACATCGTGAGGAAACTTGCACACGCTTACCAAGAAACTCTAAAGTTGTGTGTGAAGTCGACTAACCCGCATTGGGCCCGCGTGGTCGGCTAAGGCCCGATCGCCTTAATTCAGGGTAGGCTCGAACCCCTTGATGGGGATGTATATGTGCTGATATGAAGAAGCGTTTAGGTGCTTGCGTTGATGTCTTTCATATGAACTAATGTTTCGTGGACCAACATGTTGAAAGTTTACAAACTACAACCCAAAAACAGAAAAAATTCTTACTGTCGATTTATCCTTATGATACGTAAATATTATGTTTTGTAAAATACATACATACTACTCTTTTGTATTTATATCTTTCATTTAGGTTTTTTGTACCAACCCAAACGCACTTCAAGTCATCGCTGTTATTGCTACAAAACACTTATTAAAACGTAGTAGTGGTTATATCCTCTTTGGCACTAACCCTGGGTAAGTCAAACAACTTAGTTAACTTGGATATAAGTTCCTTGGGGTAAGTATAAAACCTCCTTTGATTAAGTTGTACTGAGTAAATACTTTTTTGTGTCTCTGGATTTAAGGGATAAAAGCACCTAAGATGCATACATAGAAACTCCTTAGTTAGAAAAACTCAGATCTCCGTTTTTTTTTTGATCAAGGATATAAAATCTTCTTTTATGTAACTACTACCTGCAAAAAAACTCGTTAATTAATAGTAAATTAAACTTCGTCGGTGGCGTAACGCCTAGGACCGCTACCTCTTATCCGGGAGGTCGTGGTTCGAATCCTGCCACGTATCAATGTGTTTTCGAATTTAGATTTTATATGTACGTTTATCCGACGCTATTACGGTGAAGGAAAACATCGTAAGGAAACCTGCACACGCCTGCGAAGAAACTTGAAGGTTACCAACCCGCACTGGGCCCGCGTGGTCGACTAAGGCCCGATCGCCCTAATTTATGGTAAGCTTGAGCCCGTTGGTGGGGACGTATATGAGCTGATACGATGATTCAGCAAAAGTATTCGCCACTCGTGAGTGAATTAGTCACACTTATCAATGGTTTTAGCAATTATAAAATTGTTAATTAAAGCAGGAAAAATCATCATCATATCAGCCGAAAAACGTCCACTGCTGGATATATTTTTTTATTCACAATTGATAAGCCCTTGGCACATCTCACTTGATGATAAGTGACGATCATGCCGAAGATGGATGTGGGCTTACCAAGATTCCCCAACGCAATGGAGAACTGGCTATCTTATCTTCGAGCCAGAACATATAAATATTGTTAACACTGATGTTTGGCGGCACGACTTAGATAAAATGGTGGTTGCTAGCCAGGCGGGCTTAGAAAATGCCTTACCACCAACCAAACCGAGTCTTACAAGATAACCCCACCGGCAATCGAACCCGCGACCTCCTGGTGTAAAGCAAATGGACTAACCATGTGAAAGGCCTCCCCCAAGGATTTCCACGACGACCGGTCTTGCGCTGCCCATATCCATCGGCTTCCCGCGATCTTTACCAGGTCGCCAATCCACCGCGTGGGAGGCCTATCCTACGATACGCTTTCCGGTGCGAGGTCGCCACTCGAGAACTTAGGAAAAATGCTTCTCCAGTGTTTAGGTACTAGAAAATCAAAGTTAATTTACGGCTCTAGTAAACATTCGTGGATAAAAAAAACACTTCGGAAGTGCCGACAGAAGTGAAAACGTTTTACAATTTTATAAGTTTCGACCCTCCGAGCGTTCCTGGCCAACGACTAGGTTGACAAAGTTTTGACCTTGCGAGTGTTCCTGGTAAGGTGTCGGTTACGTTACATGGTTACAGTGACGAGAGTTCGATGGTTTTTTCCCATCTCGAAAAGGCCCAACGCGCCTAAAAAAAGTAAGTTTGTGGTTTTATGAAACCACGGAAAAAGTGAAACTTTACAGAGGACGAAACGATCATGGCTGCTCTCGCTACGGTATAGAGAACGAAACGATCATACCGTCAGACGAAAGCGACCGTCACGCGACATGCAACACACAGACGAAAAAAATTGAAACGATGTAATAAAAGTTTCACTTTAAAAAAGTTGGAACTTGGCATGTGGTCGCGACCCTAGAATAGCAGCACACCATCCCTTCCCGAGGGTGCCGTAAGAGGCGACTAAGGGAACATGAGCCGGAGAGTGAGCTGCAGCGTTCTTCCCGCATACTGTGCCATCACACTGCACACTGACATAAGACATAAGACATTTATTGATTCCTTGTCACCAAACACACATACATAATCATCATATCAGCTCATATACGTTCCCACCGAGGGGCTCGAGCCTACCCTGAATTAGGGCGATCGGGACTTAGTCAGCCACGCGGGCCCAGTGCGGGTTGGTCGACTTCACACACAACCTCCGAGTTTCTTCGCAGGCATGTGCAGGTTTCCTCACGATGTTTTCCTTCACAGTAAGAGCAGCGGACAAACGTACATATGAAATCTAAATTCGAAATCACATTGGTACGTGGCAGGTTCGAACCACTACCTCCCGGACAGAAGGCGGCAGCCCTAGCCATTACGCCACCGAAGCTCGACATACATAATATCGGGAATAAATTAAATAAAAAAATTAAGGGAGAAAAATAACAGTTACCTAATATTACAAGTAGAGAAAAAAAAAGACTATCAAAGTATGATTTGTGTGTATGTGTGTGAGTTTGTGTGTGTGTGTGTGTGTGCGTGTGTGTGTGGGTGTGTGTGTGTGTGTGAGAGAGGAGAAAAGTAACAAAATAACAGTAACCTAATATTACAAGTAGAGAAAAAAAAAGACTATCAAAGTATGATGTGTGTGTATTTGTGTGAGATTTTGTGTGTATGTGTTTGTGTGTGTGTGTATGTGGTGCAAGAATCACGGGCCGCGCTCAGCATATACTGCTTATGCTGCAACACAGCGCTGGTTTCTTAGCGTGGCCCAGGGCTGCTGCGATTGCGTGCACGATGCGGTCAGCCGTGTTGTAGTAATATTATTATAATATTTATGATATACATATAATATGATTTTGTCAACCTGTTCATAAGTGTCACTTACTACTGTCAGGTAGGTAGGAAGGACGCGGTGACCCACAGTTTTAGTATTCTAGAAGAACTGCGATCGCTGATCCGCCTGCCAAGCGTGGCGTTTATTGCAGTCCCTCCATCCTGGAGGAGGATGATCATCATCACATCAACCACAGCAGGCTGATGAGCAAACAAGTAAAAATCAACTTTCTAAAGAATTTCGGCACCCCTTGATACTTACAATACTGATTCAAAATCATCATCATCATCATCAGGTTTAAGTTGCCAGTAGCATCAGGGTTTGAGGGTCGGACGTAGTAATTATGTACTGAAAATTTCAGGAATCAGGAAGTTATACAACATTATTAGTGAAAAGAACTAGAAGTATTTATTGTTTTTCGAAGTTTTAGCGTGGCACTGACGTCAACTCTCGCCCACGCTAGTTCGTACGAGTTATGTCAGATGGCGCTACTATTTGCATGTAAGGAAAATCTGAGTAAAATATGGAGACGGGCGGATCCTTCTGTCCCAAATCTGTGCCGTTAGCTTTTCGCACAAAGTCTTCAAGGCTTTTCGTTCCCGCTTCAATGTGTACGCAGCCTTAGGCTCTCGCCAGCCTATCTGAATAACGACATTGGCCAGAAGGTTAATTACTATCCTCGAGTTATTCGCGGAATGGGCGAGCAAATTGTAATTTTATTCTACGAGAGGGTGCTGGGAGCTGTGTTACAAATAGACGCTTCTAATAGTGGGGGAACTTTCGTTTTAAAACTCGAAGTTGGGATATGAATACACAAGTGTGTGGTTTAGAGAGAGTCGATAAGGCGCTTGTCCCACCGCCGACGAGAAAGCGACTAACTATCGACTATTTTCTCACTCAAGAAACGTACAAGTACCTATATGTAGATCCCGTGTCAATGAAAGAGATACATATATTAATAGTTCATCGCCAGCAGTGTCAACAGTCAGTCTATTGTACGTTTCTTGAGCGAGTTAAGCGAGAAAATAGTCGATAGTAAGTAGCTTTCTCGTCGTCGGTGGGACAAGTGCCTTACTCAGTGAAAATTTTCGAGAACTCTATTCATGTGAACTGGCCTACTATAGAGATTAAAATTTTATCAGCTTTTTTTAAAATAACTCAATATGGAACTTATAAACCTGACTGACTCGGTGGCTCAATGGTTAATGCTCTTGACTACTGATCCGAGAGTCGTGGGTTTGATCCCCACCCAGGGCAAACATTTGTGTGATGAGCAGATTTGTTTGCTCTGTGTCTGGGTGTTAAATATTTATTTATGTATGTATTTAAACGTATATAAGTATGTATATCAGTATCTGGTTCCCATAACACAGGGAATCGTACTTTGGGGCCAGATGACCATGTGTGATTTGTCCCAGAATATTTATTATTATTATTAATTTTATCATCATCATATCAACCGAAGGAAGTCCACTGCTGGACATAGGCCTCCCCCAAGGATTTCCACGAAGACCGGTTCTGCGCTACCCGCATCCAGCGGCTTCCCGCGACATTTACCAGGTCATTGGTCCAGTGATGACATACGGAACTAAGACATTGTCGCTTACTATGGGCCTTATACGACGGCTCAAGGTCACCCAAAGGGCAATGGAGCGTGCTATGCTCGGAGTTACTCTGCGTGATAGAATCAGAAACGAGAAGATCCGTAGGAAAACCGAAGTAACCGACATAGCTCTCAGAATTGTGGCAGTAGGCGGGGCACATAGCCCGTAGAACGGTAATTTTATGGTTGGTATAGATAATAATCAAATAATCCTCCCTTAATTATTATCGATGGGGGGAGTGCTCGATAGCCAGTGAAATGTGCTACACCAGGAGCAACTCCTGAGGGTCAGCTCTTACTCACTTCAACAAGCATCCCCAGCTCTTGTACAAAAGATTTCGCCTCCACACACCAGATTACCTTAACATCCACAGCAAATGGAACAATAAAAAAACCGGTCAAATGTGACTCGGGGTCCCACAAACAGGGTTCCGCACCAAAACTAGTACATAATTTGTTAAAAAAAAGGTTTTGCAAATTGTGTGATGTATCAAATTCAAGGGCTTGTTGTGAGAATCTCAAGCATTTTTGATGTGTAACATCTTTGCTCTCGCTTTCCTGCAATTTGTGGGAGTGATTTCGTGAAATGGGACGGAAATGTGTCCCATGGGACGGAAATGTGTCCCATTTTAACAGGAAGTCGCGTTTTTTCAGGCTTTAAAAGCGCGGAAAAAGCAAAAGGTATCTATGACCATACAGCCTAGTCTGCCGTATCTTTGCCGTCCTTTTATAAAGTATTTTGTCACATGTTACACATCATATGCGAGTACTGTAGGTCTCGCTCGAATTTTTTTTTATATAATTATAAGATAAATAGTTTTAATGTTATTTAAGGAAATAAAATTTACCAAGGACTATATAGGCCTTATCTCCAAAACTACTTGGGCAGAAATCTTGAAAAAAACATAGTATATGCGGCTGAATGCATAGTGAATTACAGAAAACCTATAAATAAACCTAAAGTCGTTCCGTTCTATAACCGGTATTTTTGCTTTTTATAAGTTTCTTTTTTTCCGAGCAGGTCTAGGTTTTTAAGGTACGGCGAACCCTAAAAAACGAGCGAGCCTAACAATATTCCCATCTACGATGTGTATCATCTGACATAAATATAATATCTACTAACCTTCCGGCCTCCAGCGTCGTGTTAAGCGAATGGCCATGTCTCTTTAGCCTTCGTGACTGAAAACAAAACTCATTTCCTGTTACACACTTCCGTCCCTTTGCACGAAATCACTCCCACAGATTGCAGGAAAGCGAAAGCAAAGATGTCACTCATCAATAACTGCCAATCAGAGTGACACATGTCTCACGCTTGCGCGCCGCAGCATATACTCTGCCGCTGACCCTGCCTGCCGTGAGGTGCGTTACAGATAGGACACAGCAATATTACTTACGCACGTGGAGGCCCAGATCGGGCCCCCGTCACTCGGCCGAGAGCGCGAGATAAGTACCTACACAACGGCGCGGCCTACAGGCCGCGCTCGTCAGTCGGTTGTCAACTCGTACAGAAAGCGGAGCGATTAACGAGCAAGCGAGTGCGCAAGTTGAAACATGTTCGTCGCGCGGTCTCACAACCCTGCCTGTTGATCAGTTGCAACAACACTAGACCAGCTAGCGCAAAAGAATCTCTCACGCGCATTGATTCGGTTCATTCTTGTGTAAAAGCGCGATTGTTATCGGTGTATGTATAGGTATGTTGAAGTGAAACTGAAGGCACTAAGCGCGGCTGCGAACTAGACTGTTCTTTATTACTACGTAGCGAGAGTTGCTATTTATTTAAAGCGTCATTGTGAGTACTTCATCTGTACTTGCACTATTATTATCATCTGTGCCCAGATAAAGCAGCGCCCCCTCCCAAGGTATCAGAGTGACCCCATCGGCGCGCTTACCGTCCACACCGCTTAGGCCGGTCGGCTCCATAGTTCAGGCCACTGCGACTGACACCAGAACCCGACGACTGTACTGTTATTCATTCTTCCTTCATCCGATCTTCTTTTCATTCCATCTATTTGTTTTTCACGCCATCTGACAATTTCATTCAAAAAAAACAAAAACTCGATCATCAGCTCACATTAAAATAAATTTAATAAATTCATACTTTCATATCTTCCATAAGACCCATTACGGGTAAGATTAATTTATGTTTTTATACGTTTGTAATTTATATTTAAATTGTCAGTGTTTTAACGTTTTTCTAATTTGTATCTTATTTTCAGGTCTTTTACATTACTTTTACTACAAATAAAATTATCCGAGTACACACGGCATTTTTAAGAACCTACGCCCTGCTATCTACCTACCTACCTGCCGTGCGACACGACTAACTTCGTTGAGATGTCTCGTATATTATTATTTTTTTATTCACAACTGGTAAATCCTTGACAACATTACGCGATATCTTCGCAGATTGTTCACCGATTTTCATAATCCTTTTTTTTTTTGATAGCGAACTACCAGGTTGGTCTCGTAAAAATATAATCAAAATCGATTAATTAAGTACTTTTTACAAGAAATTACCAAAAACTGAAAAATCTTCTAAAATTGTACTTGATTGTTGCGATTTAAGTTGTTTTTAAGGTTCCGTACCAAAGGGTAAAAACGGGACCCTATTACTAAGACTCCGCTGTCCGTCCGTCTGTCTATCTGTCACCAGTTTCATGAACCGTGATAGCTAGGAGTTAAAATTTTTACAGATGATGTATTTCTTTTGTCTCTATAACAATAAATACTAAAATTAGAAAAAGTTTACCAATTGAGAATAAAAAAAAAAGTTAGTCTCCTTACAAATAAAGTGGTTTTTTTAAACGTAAAGAAACTAGCGCCATCTAGTATGATGGTACGGAACCCTATCTGTGCGGTTCTGACTCGCACTTTACCGGTTTTTTAACATTTTCAGCGTTATTACAGCCCGTGTGTGTATTTATGGTATTCAATGTTCCTTCTCAGTTCACTACGACTTCCCGAAACAGCCGGCTTAGAGACTTTCTTTGTCTTTTTAGCTTAAGAGCAATGTCTGTGAAATAATCTCCGATTGCTTTTGTTCTGTGTCGTGATACTGACGCCCATGAGGTCATATGTCGCGCGCGACGAGAGAAAATTATCTCTTTCTACGGGCTTTTGTCGCGTGTGCGAGCATGCCGTTACAGGTAGAGAGTGTGTAGAGTAAAAAATCGCGGCGACATAGCAGTTTGATAGGCGACAAATCTTTTTATGATACAAAGACACCGAGATATGAAAGTTTGCTTGATTAAGTAATAATTAGACACAAAAACAACTTTTATTGTTTGTGAGGTGGGCAAACGTAGTGATTATATGCTCTTTGGAGGTAAGGGGACTGTCTGGCTCCGTTGGTTTTCTTGCAAGTTTCTGAGATTTAAGCAAAGGAAAAAGTAGGTACCTAATTTGTTATTTGATGATAAAACAATAATAAAATACAAAAAATCTATAAACAGTCGCTAGAAGTTTGTCGATACCTCAAGGGGGTGCCGACATATATGTATTCAATCAAACGTCAAAATAAGCCTATTCCGGTGCGTTCATGCTCGGCACGAGATAAAAATCTCCACACACTCTCTACAAATGACAGATGAGAGCGCGACCAGTCTTATCTCGCGAGGGACATGCTCAGTGTCGAGATACAACCGTTATGTCGCGCTTCGAAGTCTACATTTGACATTAGTGGGTAGACAAAATGGACCTCATGCTACGCCTGCTGGTACGACACGGCAGCGCCCTTAACCTTAAATGACTGACTGGTCCATGTAATTTCGCCTTGACCTTCCTCTTCATCTCTTTTCCTCTATCTCATTATCATCATATCAGCCGAAAAACGACCACTGCTGGACAACAACGGCCTCCCCAACGATTTCCACGACGACCGGTCCTTGGAATTCTTATGTGGGGTAATAGCACAGATGACCATAAAGTGTTTATAGCACAAAAAAGTGTGTACGTGCCATGTGCGGTCCATGTGGTCCATTCCAAACATGTAGACCACTATTCCCTAAGCTGGGTATTTTTACTCTTACAAATATATTATACATATTGGAATGCTGTAAATTCATCAAAACACACGAAAAATTATTTAAACCGGCAATATCTGTAAACCCTAGAAACACTAGAAAACCGAATAGACTCGTACTTGATCATATCCCTAGGACAACATTGTGTCAAAACCATTGTTATAACATGTGTGTAAAAATCTTTAATAACATTCCTCATGACATCAAAGTATTGCCAAACAAACAAATGACTAAAAAATTTAAAGCATGGCTCATGAATTTTAGCTTTTATTCTGTACTAGCTTTTGCCCGCGGCTTCGCCCACGTGGACATAGCTTTTATGACTCTTTTTGAGGGTGAGTGGTGCGCGAGCCGCAATCAGCTCGCAAGCGTGGACATGAGTTTTCTCCAGGTACCTCAGGAACTGTATCGGGCTATTCGGATTAGCAGTCTTTGTCACTTCCCCCCCCCCCCCCAAGGGCCACTACCTCCTGTCCGGAAGGCCGTGGTTCGAATCTGCCACTTACCAATATCTATGCGAATATCGATTTCATACTGGAATGTACGTTTATCCGACGCTCTTACGGTGAGAAAAACATCGTGAGGAAACCTGCACACGCCTGCGAAGAAATTCGAAGCTTATGTGTGAAGTCAATCAACCCGCAATGGGCCCACGTGATCGTCTAAGGCCAGATCGCCCTAACTCAGGGCAGGTCGAGCCCCTTGGTGGGGACGTATATAAACTGATATGATGAAATAACACATTACCTATATTATCAAAAAACTAATTCAAATCGTTATAGGTATCAATCTAGTAATAAAATTTCCTAACAATATTATTATGGGTCAAATCCTCGAGTCGTACGTATAAGACGCACTTCTCGTTGCCGCGCTGGATAGCAATAGACAACTTTAGCAGCAGGTAGAACCTCACGTCACATCTCCTCTCTCGAAGGCGAAGGCCAATCTCCTTTGTGAAGGCAAAGCCCTCTGAGGGTTCAGCAGCCGGTTGTCTCACAGACCAGCGGCACAAATTAGTAATTTGCCTCCAAGACAGAGTACTTAATAAGCTTCTTTCTCGCCGCAAATTGAGCAGCAGTAACGTACGGCTGAGGAGTGAGGCAGAAAAAGTGGCTTCCCAAAGCAGACACGTTCCTCTCTGTCATAGCACCTGTTTAAAACCTCCGGCCTTTTGCCATCAGATCGACTAAAGCCCGGCCGGCGGCTGCATCAAAGATGGCATATTCCATCTGGCCGAGACCAGTGCCCTCCGAGTGAGGTCATTAAGGAATTAGTGACGTGGGAATCTTCACAAACACGACTGCAACTCAGTGAGTGATGGACAGTTGCCTCCACCGTGGACCCGCAAATACATTGATGAGGTTCACAGATATTGATATTGCAGGCGGAGAGCAACTGCCACACGCAAATAGTCGCCGTCAGAAGAGTTCCCATATCTGTGCCTCCTTTTAAAAGATGCTAAACTCGATTTATGTGTTTTTATTTTTTTACATGATTGGAATCTGTAAAAAAATACCTCTCTGTTCGTCTATGAAACACATCGCTACGTACCATAGTTCCAGAGTTTAAAGTAGCGTATGCTGAAAAATACATAAAAGAAATCCACTCAAAAGTATGAAAAAATATTTTAATGTTTTAATACAACTTAAGCGCATTTTATTATCCCTGCAGCGCCATCTATTGAAATTCTGCTACTATGATTATAATGTTTGGTATGTGTAACTAATAAATAGAAAAAAGTACTCTATTGTTATTATTGTAAGTATCGATAGATAATTTCCCACGGGACCTCTTTAGTTTTCCGGGATAAAGGATGCCCGACTATACAATGATGGTCAAAACACCCCATCTCAATGTAAAGGTTTCATATTGTTACTTTGAGCCAATCTAAAGATACAATTTTTTGCATTCCTGTAGGAACCCTAATTTTTTCGGATTCACAATATCCCAGTTTTAGTTCGCGATAAGGGTATCAACGTGTAAAATTTGATTGTAATAGGTTAAGCCACATTTGCGTGGTGAGCCATTCTATAAATGAATACTTTTGATTTTCCCACGGGAACTCTTGAATTTTCTGGGATAAAAAGTATCCTATATGTTAACCCGGGCTATAAGGAACCACCATACAAAATTTCATCAAAATCGGCCCGGTAGTTTTTGCGTGATGCGCGAACATACAGACAGACAGACAGTCAGACAAAAATTCCAAAAGTTGTTGTTTTGGCCTCTGTATCGTTAGTAATGTCCACCACAGTTATTATTTTCCAAAAATATTTCATGTACAGACACGGCCCCGTTACAGTTTTATTATATTATAGATAGAAGAGATTTCCTTAATGTAAAATCTTAACTAGTTTACTATTTGCATGCTGCGCAGTCAGCTGAATAGAGAAACGAATTATTGCAAAACACCTTGATGTAACCTACTTCACTGCAAATAAATAATCATTTCATTTCGCTGCCCGCATCCATCGGCTGCCCGCGATCTTCACCAGGTCGTCGAACCACCGTGTGGGAGGCCTTCTTACGCTACGTTTTGCAGTGCGCGGTCGCCACTCGAGAACTTTATTGCCCCTCTATATTTTCTTTCCCTCTATCTCTCCTCTTAAAATAAGTAAATGTCCTTTATTGCACACCAGAAAAATCATTACAGAAACTCTATTTTTATTCATATTTATCAGAAAGAATAATTCACTTTGTATTAGTTTAAATACGCTTGCGGCCCAGTGGTCGGATTTAATTACGAGTATATGTTTTCTTTTAAGTATTTCATCTTTAATCACATATTTTTATAGGGAAAACAATTTAAACTTTCAGTTTTCACGTGCCTGAATACTTACAATTAACAAAAAAATACGACTGTACTTTAGACCACACGACTGAAGTAAAACTTATTTAGCTCCATCTATATGTATGAAATTAAATACTTAGTCTTCAGAAAATAATCTTTTTTTTTGTATAATCTAATCTTTTTGTCATATTAAGGTATGGACAGTTTATGAAAAGAGTTTTATTGTCCTCTGAAAATGATCAAATCTTTTTTATCTTATTGTTTTGACAACCGATATTGTTGCCTTGGCACCCGATATTGTTGGTAAACAAAAAAAAATAGGATCTCTCTTTGTATCCTCACTAATTTATATATCCCTCTCAACTTCCGTTCGCCTCGCCCGATCAAACTTCCGTAACGCTCTCGTCACGCATCCACCAGCTTACTCCTCAAGTCAAGCGTGCCTAAAGAAGTTTTATTTCAATAAAGTCTATAAATACCAGCTACTGTGTATACTCTACGTGGTAGAAACCAATTAATATTGAGTTTCGAGTAGACATGGCTTAAGCGTGCGTTTCAGGAAATGTTTCGGCCTGTTTTCCTGTTGTTCAGGAAATCCCGTGTTTTTCCTGCATTCCTTACACGCCTACCACCAAAGGTCTATTAGGTTCCCACAATTTGTAAGAAGTACGATTTTCCGACAGGTGATTTAAGGCCTTAAGATGGGTCAAATGACAATATTCAATTCAAATTATCGAAAGACTGTGTAAAGCTATCACCATGTAAAAAATATGTAATAGACTTAAAGTAATAAAAATCGATTTAATTGAATACAATTTTAAAAATTTTACCACTTTTGATGTAAAAAAAATATACTGTAGAAAATTTCTAGAAAAAAACAGTTAATGTTGAATGAAACCAAAAAACAAAACTCGGTGGCTTTAGGATTTTTTTTATTATAATAGATCACATTTTTTTTAAACTTAGTCGAAAGTAAAGGAAAGTAATAAAAACATCAAAAAATCGAGAATTTAGCGTTCGGTCTTAACGTAACAGCCACGATGAAGCCCGCATTGATTTGAACTTAGAGTGAATAGACTTACGTTCGATATTATTTTAACACGTATCAACCTGCTCGAAATGAGTCATCTTAAAGCCTTAAGACTTTATGATAAGCCCTTTCATCTCACATGATGGTAAATGACTATGAGACCGAATATGGAGGCGGGCTTATCAATATTCCCCAATGCAATAGGGAACTGGTAACCTTATCTTCATGTCGGAACACGTCAAAGCTGTTGCAATCAACAAAGCAGACGTTGATGTCACATGGAACATTGATGTGTGGCGACAGGAGTTAGATAATATGGTGGTAGCTACCCAGGCGGGCCTATAAAATGCTCTGCCTACCGCGTATATTTTTTAAAGCAGTTAGTCCAAAAAAAAATTTAAGAGGCCTTACTGAAACTCGTTTTACGTACAAATTAAAATAACATTTCTTTAAAAATGTATGAGCCAATTTATACAGTTGTCTACAGTTCTGAACTTTCCAAAAGTAATGTTGTTCATTTTATTAAGGTGTTCATAAGAACCTTGAAATTTGCTGATCTTTTTTAAAATGAAGAATTTAGAAAAAGTAGTCAATACATTTTGAGCAATTATCTGTTTTGCTCATGTTTAAATCGGTCCACCCATTTTTAAGAATTGTTAGCTTTATTTTGTACTAGCTTTTGTCCGCGGCTTCGCCCGCGTAGACATCGTTCTTATGACTGCCTTTGAGGGTGAGTGGTGCGCGAGCTGCAAGCGACTCGTGGACGTGAACGTTAGTTTTTTCCAGATCCCTCAGGCACCATATTGGGCTATTTTTATAACCCCCTTAACCAATTCTATACAAAAAATCACTTCAATCCGTTGCTCCGTGACGATGCCGACGCGCGCGAGTGTGGTAATGACTTTTCCCCATATGTAGCAAAAATGATTGAAATTGAATTAAAATACCCAGTTTTGTGGAAAATGATTTAAAATACTCAGTTACGGGTTCGCTACACCACACGTAAAATTTAGTAGAATCGGGCCTAAACGGAGTTTTAAGAAAAAAAAATTTGGGGTAAAATAGAATATATTTATTTAATAAAAACAAGGGTAAATTGGTATTTTAAAAAAGGGATGGCCGTGAAATTACAGATCAGGAATATCGTTTTAAACGTAACTATATCTATGAACATAAGATTTATTTATAAAAATTTAAATCGACTAAATTTAATTTAATGCCAGACGAGCAATGATCGTCGCTCCCCCAGTATTCGAATAAACCACAAATAAAATTATGAAAATAGAATTTCACTTAACCTTGGGTTGGTATTACACACAAACACACAAAACACTAATTAATTTAAAATTAAATTACTAAAAGGCAGATTTTCGCCGTTAAGAATTTATTAAAGTTCCACTTCCCTTTAAGCTGCCAGTAGGACGCGCAGTGCGGCAAAAATGGACACCGCCAGCGATAAATGCTGCGGCCCAGGACTGGCAATGATCGAAGGCTTTTTTCTGAAGTATTTGGAAGTTCGGGAGCGGCAAACTCGAGCGTACGGAAAACCCTACGAAAATAATAGTACATGAAGCTCGCACCAGCACCAACCAAACACACACCATGGTTTCCGAACATAAATTACTTACCTCCGATTAACATTTAGGAAGGCTTTGTAAAAATCCAATTAACTAAAACTTTAAATTTAAAATTATTTTTCCAAAACAGCAATGGTTTCCACGGTCATCACTTATTTTCTTGTAATTGTCAAAAGATAACAATCACTTCAAAGTAAATTTTCATCCTTTGACCAGAATGACTTTGTAACGAACATTTTGCGTTTCAAATTACCCACAAACACACAAAAAAAAATTAGGCGAGAAGAAAATATTTTTTTCTTAAACCGATTCTACTAAATTTTACGTATGGTGTAGCGAACCCGTAAGTTAGTATTTTAAACCAATTTCTTTTGTTTTTGCTATATTGGGAACTATGTCAAGATATGCTAATTAGTAAGTTATGTCATTTTAAACCCCCTCAACTATCTCTGTGAAAAAAGTAATAACAATCCATTGTTCCGTTGCAATATTTAAAGCAATTAACTTAAAAATATCGTATTTTTCAGTTCGCTCAGGAACTGTATCGGACTATGTTATTTTATTGGGATAACAGTGACACAGGCTACCTGCATGCCAAATTTGGTGTTGAAGTGTGAAAAGGTAACAAACAAACAAATAAACAAACAAGGATGGAAACTAGTTTGAGTAAGGCGTCTTAAGGTTTGGTTGCGTAGTTTTTTATGCCAAAGCTTGCCTGAAAGAGATCGCTCCCATAGTCACACATAGTACAGTCGAAGTCAAAAATGTAGATACGTTTAAAGCATCAAAAATAAGTATACACGACCTTATATAGTATATACATAAGGTCGAGGATACATATTTTTGATGCTTGGAACGTATCTATATTTTTGAACTTGACTGTTCATACTCAGAATACATACACATAATTCGGCACATTATTAGGTGACTTTAGGAATTATTACATGTGAGCGGTCAGTTCCTTTTTAAATTAAAAAACTTGTTTATGACATATTGTATGGCTGAGACCTCCTTTTAGGTACGGAACTACCTGTGTTAGGGGATCTCGCCCCTCCATTATTTAAGCTATGGTATGCTATGGCAAAAAAACTCAATGAAATCAAATTTAACTACAAAGGAAATGCCTATTTAATTGAAGTTAAAAACAGTATGACTGTCTTCTGTAGTGTCTGCGTGTGTCTGTAGTGTGTGTGTGTGTGTGTGTGTGTGAATGTGTGTGTATGTATGTGTGCGTGTTTGGGGGGGATGTAAGTGTTTTTTATAGTTAGTTTTAAGATACCACCCCAAGAAGTCGTTCCGTTTTGTCAAAGCTAATGGATTACATTTAAACTATGTGTTGGGAAGACTTGCTTCTAATTTCGGCATCAACTTTACTTAGCATCATCATCATATCAGCCGAAGGACGTCCAATGCTGGACATAGGCCTCCCCCAAGGATCTCCACGACGACCGGTTCTGCGCTGGTTTTTAGCATCTAGTTAATATAGTATTAAAACGTGGATTAAAAATAGACGGCCGAAAATAGTTTATTAATTCAGAATTTATTTCTAACAAGTCGCGCCACCCACATTGTGACTTTCAAAAGTAAGTATGTAGTTATTTCAACCGTCTGTATTTCTCTGAATATATTTAATTTAAAATGTATCGTACTTTCAACATTTACTCACATTGGATGCGGGCAGTTTAAGACTGGTCGTCGTGGAGATCCTTGGGGAGGCCTATGTCCAGCAGTGGACCTGATGTGATGGTCATGATGATTTTTTTTAACTCCCACTCCAGATCCTTTCTGGTGCAAAGTATAACTATAGCAATACAGCGTGGCAATGCTGCGAGCCTCTTTCAGAGGAACCCTCTTGAGTTAATATTATTAACATTTAATTTAATGAGGTAGTCTTATTGACATGTTATTTATATAATGAATATCAAAAAGAAAAGATGTGAGAATAAAAAAAAAGTGTGAGGTTTTATGAAACCACGGTAAAAGTAAAACTTTACAGAGGACGAAACGATCATACCGTCAGACGAATGCGACCGTCACGCGACATGCAACACACAGACGAAATAAAATGAGACGATGTAATAAAAGTTTCACTTTAAAACTTTACAAACCAATGTATGTATGATGATGATTGACTTACTAATACTTTAAGGTATTAGGGGTGATAACAAAATTGATGTAAAGTCATCATACTGAACGACTTTACGCAGGAGACCCAAAGATAAATCGCACAAAAATCGATTTTGAGATTATTATTTTTTTGGAAATAAGCTATGGCTTCCTTGGGGAAAGTTGATCAGTATGATAAGTCAAAGCAGCAGCGAAATGGAATATATTTTTGGTTTACAACTTTACTGAACTCACAAAAAAAACCGGCCAAGTGCGAGTCGGACTAGCACTCCGGGTGTTCCGTACCACCACACCTCTCCACACAACTACAAAGTGTAATGAAAATGATTTTCATTCATATCAGCTCATATACGTCCCCACCGAGGGGCTCGAGCCTACCCTGAATTAGGGCGATTAGGCCTTAGTCGACCACGCGGGCCCAGTGCGGGTTGGTCGACTTCACACACAACCTTCGAGTATCTTCGCAGGCATGTGCAGGTTTCCTCACGATGTTTTCCTTCACCGTTAAAGCAATCGGTAAGTATATGTACGTAAGTATTTGAAAAACTCATTGGTACATTGGCCGTCCAGATTTGAACCCGGTACCTCTGGTTAGAAGAACCGAGTCGTCACCGGTTGAGCTACCGACGCTTTGACCGAATGAAAAAACACAAAACAAGCAAAAGACATCAACGCGAGCGACAATAAATATGCTTTTTTTGTCGTTCAGTTCTGACTCCTTAGCGCAAGTAAGACTTACACTAGGCAAATTTTTGTTATTTATTGTTTTACTTAAGTATTGGTTCTGTAGTCACACCAAGTTTCACGCTTGTATGTATTACTGTTTTTACGATAGAGCTGTATGTATCAAATATACTCTAAAGACCTATAAAAAAAGCACGTTTTTTTGTATAGAGACCCCCAATTAATTTTCACCTTTTTTTTTGTATTTGTTGTTATAGCGGCAATAGAAATACAAATTTTGTAAAAATTCCAACTGTCTACATGAAATACAGCCCGCTGATGGGCGGACAGACGGACAGACGAACGGAGGCTTATGAATAGCAAAGTATATATATATAAGTACTAAGTAATAGATACCCGTTGGGTGTAGGGAACCCTAAAAATACTTTAATTACAAATCGATAAGCAATCAAAGCCTATCAAAGTCTATCAAAGTCTATCAAAGTCTATCAAAGTCTATCAAAGTCTATCAAAGTCTATCAAAGTCTATCAAAGTCTATCAAAGTCTATCAAAGTCTATCAAAGCAATCTTTTCAATTATTTTTTTTTACTTTTTAAACAAAGTTGAATAACAAAAGTTGTTCAGTTTCATGAGTTGAAGCCCCTTCTCAAAAAATAGTCTCAATTTCATCTAACACGTATACAACAGGGTATAACAAAATTGGTTTAGGACCTGTTAACTGGGAGTTCTACACATCATACTGAAGAACTTTCCCCAAAAACCCATAGTTATTCTCAAAAAAAAAGGGAGTGTGTCAGCTCCGACGCACGGCTGGAGTTTATTCGTTATGAACGGTTATAAATGTGCAGGGGGATGCGCAAGATAAGTTGCGCACAAAATTAATAACTACTAAACAACACATGTACACAAATGGGCACACATGTACCCACAACACACACGTACATACATAAACACATATATACATACATACATGGATACATACATGGATACACACATGGATGATACATACATATTTACATACATACATACTAAAATTTAACTCCTCTTTTCGGCGCACACGGGTATTAATAACTATACTATACAACTATCGCATAACGATTTGATTTCACTCCCCATAAATTTTCATATCCCGGGCTTATTACATGAAAATCGATTCATAAGGAGTAAACACCAAAAATTGAACCCTCCATACAAAAATTCTTGGTCGATCAGCTGATCGATTTGTATGTAGTTTTTTTTTTGGGATCTCAACCAAGTCATCGAACAAAAGTTGTTCAGTATGGTGAGTAGAAGCACAAGTCGAAGCCTCTGTTAATGGGGGTTACACCTACTTTGTTACACCTGTACAAATAAAATCAAAATTTCAATCGACCGAAAATAAGTAGGCAGGTCATTGCACCATGTACGTAAAGCTAGCATTGACACCGTCTAGCATTGTAATCTGTTGCTCGGTTGTTATTCAAGCAACAAAATTTATTTGTAGTGATAAATTTAGTGCTTTTTGATGCTAACTGTTTCCCTAATGAGAATTTTGTTGCTCGAGGAATTTCTGAGCAACAAATTACAATGCTAGTCGGTGTCAACGTTGGCTTTACATCGCTCATTACACCGCGCACCCAGATCATTACACCGCGCACCTCGGTGTGACAGACACTTCGGTTTTGATAGATCATCGGCAATGCCCCTCTTTATGTCTTCGCTGTCTCTTGTATTTTGTTCTAAAAAGCTGACAAAATGATTTATTAGCAACGTTCGCCTCAGTCGTGGTTAAGGCTTTTATTTATACCTACCTCGTTGACCTTGGGTGGCCGGGCGGAGTGAGCACGGATCCCCCATACCCTCCCTCCTCGCAACACCTTCTTATTTTTTTTTACTGTTGGTTCTATATCACACTAATATTATAAAGGCGAAAGTTTGTGAGTGTGTATGTTCGTTACTTCTTCACAAAAAAACTACTGAACGGATCTGGCTGAAATTTGGTTTTGGAGAGTTTAGGACCTGGATTAACTCATAGGCTATTTCTTGTCACGCTCGCGAGCCGCTTGCGGCTCGCGCACTGCGCACCCTCGAAAAGTCATAGAAACGTTGTCCACGCGGGTGAAACCGCGGGGAAACAGCTAGTCATATAATATGTCTAGGTTGACCGTTTATGCGCCTCTGTGATGCAGTAGCTAGTTCATTGGTGCCGGGTTTGGTCTCCTGTGTGGTTCAATATTCATCATCATCATCAGTCGAAAGACATCCACTGCCGGAAGGATTTTCACAACGACCGGTACTGCGCTGACCGCATTCAGCGGCTTCCCGCAACCTTCACCAGGTTGTCGGTCTACCGACGGGTAGACCTGCCAACGCTAAGTCTACTGTTTGTCGCCACTCGGAAACTTAATTACTCTAACAACAATATAATATTCTACGAGCTATGTGCCTCGTAGGTTTAACAATTCTGTGAGCTATGTCGGTTACCTTGGTTCTTTTACGAATCTCCTTATTTCTGATTCGATCGCCTGAGGGCTCAATATTATATTGGCATAAGGAGTGATCACACTAATATCTGTTTACTGTTTATTCTGTACTGCTATCGTTATATTTTTGTAATTGTACAATAAAGCATATTTGATTGATTGATTGATTGAGTGATCGATATAGGTCCAAAACGCGTGGTTATTTTCTTCAATAAGGCTTCTTAAAAGAGAAATAAATAAAACTAACAAAAACCAATTACTTTAACATAGATACCTATCAAGCATCTGCGCCTTCTTTGACAAAATATAGAATTTAATTTCCTCAGAAATATCCTTTTCGAAATTTTCCGGAATATTTTTTCTTCTCGTTACGTTACGTTATTCAGTGGAGATACCAACAATTTTGTAACCTAAAAGGTATTTGCCCACGTATTCGATGCGATGCTCCGTGCCTAGCCCGAAGCGACAACACGACGTGTGGAGTAGTGTTGCGCTAACGTCGATTGATATGTAATCGATAGTGTAACGTGTCTCTACAACTGGCACCCCGCTGCACATTTTCTCCTGCCCTTTGTGCGTTTTCAATACATGTACCTGTATCTTGGACGCAATTATAAAATAATTCTTCTTCTTTTGTGTCAAAAATTAAAAAAAACTACCATAAAATTTAACATTAATTATACCATAATAAAGCATGTGTGAATCTATTTTGCAAAAACTACTTAATTGGGTTCTTAGATACCTATCATTCTCTTACATACTTATGTTGTTAAAGCTGTATGTTTTCCGAATTGAATAAAATAAAATAACTGACCGCCTTTGTGCATGCTACTTCTATTCTGTATCTATAATTGTATATTTTATTGTACAATAAAGAGTTCACAAACAAACTATTTTGTACATTTAGCCAGTTCAATTCCCGGCTACCGTAAGGGAGTTTACAGAACTCTATTAATCCAGTTCTAGTCATTTAAAAAAAATTAAATGATCTACTTAGAAAAAAACACCCTATGTACAATTTCAGTATTTTTCACATTATGCCAGTTAATGTCTCGGCTAAGGCAAGCAATTTTGCAAAAACCTAATAGAAAAGTTTTTTTATCCTTAAAATTGACGACATGGTTCTTATGATCATATTTTCTAATTTTGGAAGTCCCCATACTCACCCATCTCATTGTGCCACCCTGTAAACAAGCTATCGACATTAAATCTATCGATATTCTTAAAATTGACAACATTGGGAATTTCCCATACTGACCCATCTCAATCTGCCACCCTATATAGTATATACGCTATCGACATTGAAGCTATCGATATTCCTAAAATTAATGACATTGTTCTTAAGATCATTTTTTCTAATTTTGGAAGACCCCATACTCACCCATCTCAATGTGCCAGCCTGTAAATACGCTATCGACATTAAAGCTATCGATATTCTTCCATAACTACCAACCCCTAAATCATGATTACCATGACTACGCGCGTGACCACCCGTCGGCGGTTTTATCGAGTGTGAACCGCAAACGGAACGGTTTAAGGGCTCGCTAAAGTATAGTAAGAAGTCTGAGTATATTAAAATGTGTGAGACGAAGAAGATAACGGTTAGAATCACACAATTGTAATATTAGTTTTTTTTTTTTATAATAAATTTAAGTTGATGTGCTTTTGAAAAACTTTTTCGTATCGAGAACTATGTAGAGTTGTGTCATCGTAATTATTTTGATTATGTAGTCGGCAATCACCTACCTAAGAAATGCTTCTTTACCACAGTTACCATCTACACAAAATACATCAAGATCATCATTTACCATTTACACAGAATACACCAAGATAAACATTTACCATCTACACAGAATACATCTAGATCATCATTTACCATCTACACAGAATATACCAAGGTAAACATTTACCATCTACACAGAATATACCAAGGTAAACATTTACCATCTACACAGAACATACCAAGGAAAACATTTACCATCTACACAGAATACACCAAGGTAAACATTTACCATCTACACAGAATACACCAAGGTAAACATTTACCATCTACACAGAATACATCAAGATCATCATTTACCATTTACACAGAATACACCAAGGTAAACATTTACCATCTACACAGAATATACCAATGTAAGCATTTACCAAATACACAGGATACCCCAAGGTTTTTATTTACTATTTACAGAGAATACACCAAGTTAGACATTTACCAACTATGTGCACAGAATACACCTTGGTTGATATTTACCATCTAAACAGAATACAACATCTACGTACATTTTTTTTTGAGGTCGGTACCAGCGCACAGTTCGGCGTGCTCAAGCGTCGGTGGCTCAACCGGTAACGACTCGGTCCATCTAACCAGAGGTACCGGGTTCAAATCTGGACGGCCAATGTACCAATGAGTTTTTCAAAAACTTACGTACATATACATACCGATTGCTTTAACGGTGAAGGAAAACATCGTGAAGAAACCTGCACACGCCTGCGAAGAAAATGGGCCCGCGTGGTCGACTAAGGCCTAATCGCCCTGATTCAGGGTAGGCTCGAGCCCCTTGGTGGGGACGTATATGAGCTGTAATGATGACCAGCACACAGTTACTTACGAATCAAATGTTTTAGATTCGATGGTATTGTTGACACCGACCTCAAAAAATTTTTAAGCCCCTAATTTAATTCGTACCCACCTTTGATTTCGTTATTGTTGGTTAATGTTGTGTATTTAAGTATAATAATATTATTTCATACTTTTGAGTGAATTTCATTTTGAAGTCCGTTTTTAGTTTATTATAACTTTTATTTTTATTCTCTTTATTTTTAGTGATAATGCTATCTATCTAACAACGTTAAACCCAATCACCTAATCACCATTAGGAATTATCAGATCATAATACATGTGTTTCATTAACAGATACAAGTCCTGTGGCTTCCATCATCATCTGGAGATGATGATGGACGATTTAACTCCATAAAATTAAAGTTATGGAGTTAATCGTCCATCATAAGCTCAACTGAATAACCTGAAAGAATACAACCTATCGGTCTATGCATGCATACCTACGTATATATCTATGTATAATATTGAAAGAATTTTCCTCCAACTCCTAACCGTTAAGGAGTTGTACCTTTCTTCATCAGCTTATCAACATGAGATGATGACTAACAGACTCAAGTATTTTAAAAGCTTTAGAAAACATATGAATCACGTAATAAGTGCCTAAGTAATTTGAGGGTAATACTCTCGATTTCCCTGAGATCCCATTATCAGATCCTGACTTGGTAACAGTGGGACCCCCTCGGGAGTATACTCTTTTTGAAATTTTGAAAATCGGTCCACAATTGACTGAAAAATCGTTGACAATACATTTAAAAAAAATATACAGTCGAGCTTAGTACCTCCTCCTTTTTGAAGTCGGTAAAAATGGTAATGGTAAACGTGACACTTGGTGTGATTATAGTACATCAATACTGAAATAAAACAACAAATTAAAAAATCGGCAAAGTGTGAGTTGTACTCGCGCTAAAGATTCCGAACTGAAACAAAAAAAGCATAATATATTTGTCGTTCGCGTTGATATCTTTTGTTTGTAGTGTGAACAGGTATCATTGTCATTATACTATGTAGTTGTGTAAAGAGATGTGGTGGTAAGGAACCCTCGGAGTGCTAGTCCGACTCGCACTTGGCCGGTTTAAAAAAAATTGGGATCAACCCAGTCAAAGATTATGTTGGTAGATACTTATTACTCAAAACTGAAGATAAGATAGCCAGTACTCCATTGCGTTGGGGAATCTAGGTAAGTTCGCTTCCATCTTCGGCATCATCGTCACTCACCACCAGGTGAGATAATGCCAAGGGTTTACCAATTATGAATAAAAAAAACTCAAACTCAAATAACTTTATTGTACATCTAAATAAATTAATACATATACATAATTTAATTATCAACTAAGAGACGTACAATTTAGTCGGTCTTATCGCTAAGAGCTATTTCTACCAGACAACCCAGTGCTCGGAGAAAAATCAAGGAGACAGGTAGTTTATATAACTTTTAAGGAACCAGGCCAAAAGCGAAGACAGATACATCCAAGTTCAAAATAATAAATTCATAAGTTTCTTCACAACATGAATGTCCTCTCAATCCATAAGCTTCGACCCAAAGCGCAACATTCGGCTATCTTTGTATCCAAAGCTTTCGGCTTAAGACAACGTGAATTCAAGCTAGGCTTTGCAGCGTGATATTTTAAGCGGGACTTATGGACTTATGGTATGGATGAGACGGTATCGAGCAACATACTAGAGCCGGCTTCGCCTAAAGTTGTGTCACTTCAATTTGCCATGAGGAATTAGTACAGATACTCATAAGAAATTCACATTTCCGTTGTAGCTCGATAATTTTTTTTATTCACTATTGGTAAGCCCTTGGCATCATCTCACCTGATGCTAAGTGACGATGATACTGAAGATTGAAACGGGCTTACCAAGATTCCCCAACGCAATGGGGAACTGGCTATCTTATCTTCAAGTCAAAACACATCAATATTGTTAGCATTGATGTTTGGCGGCAAGACTTAGACAAGATGGTGGTAGCTAGCCAGGCGGGTTTAGAAAATGCCCTTTCACCAACCAAACCAACTCTTACAAAGTTAGATTCCGCCAGGAATCGAACCTGCGACTTTCTGATGTAAAACGAATGGACTAACCATTACGCCACAGAGGTGGTTGTATTTACTAAAACATTTTTAAATATAAATTACAGGCATCACATTATAAGAATCGATACAGAAATATCGGTTGTTGCTTTTTATTTACCTACATTAAACTGTTTGTATAACATTTTATGGATTAATCTTTGATGTTTCATCATTGTGTACAGAAGAGGTATACTAATATATGTTTAGAAATAAATTACATTTACAAATTTCATAATATATCATGGAGATTTATTTTTTAATGCTACATACAAATCCGATATTACCAATTTATCATTGAGACTCATGAGTTCATGGCCCCTGTATCTCGCTAGTTACGTGTACAAAGGTTTTTTTTAAAAATCTTTTAAATGGAGACTCCAGCGTATTTTATCTTAAAATTGTTATAGAAAATATTGTATGTTTTTGTTAACCAAAGTTTATTTTAATGCAAAGTTATTTTTAATGCTTTATATAAATCCGATATTACCTATTTATCATTGAGACTCATGAGTTCATGGCCCCTGTATCTCGCTAGTTACGTGTACAAAGGTGTTTTTTTAAATCTTTTAAATGGAGACTCCAGCGTATTTTATCTTAAAATTGTTAAAGAAAATATTGTTTGTTTTTGTTAACCAAAGTTTATTTTAATGCAAAGTTATTTTTAATGCTTTATATAAATCCGATATTACCAATTTATCATTGAGACTCATGAGTTCATGGCCCCTGTATCTCGCTAGTTACGTGTACAAAGGTGTTTTTTTAAATCTTTTAAATGGAGATTCCAGTGTATTTTATCTTAAAATTGTTAAAGAAAATATTGTTTGTTTTTGTTAACCAAAGTTTATTTTAATGCAAAGTTATTTTTAATGCTTTATATAAATCCGATATTACCTATTTATCATTGACACTCATGAGTTCATGGCCCCTGTATCTCGCTAGTTACGTGTACAAAGGTTTTTTTTTTTAATCTTTTAAATGGAGACTCCAATGTATTTTATCTTAAAATTGTTAAAGAAAATATTGTTTGTTTTTGTTAACCAAAGTTTATTTTAATGCCAAGTTATTTTTAATGCTTTATATAAATCCGATATTACCTATTTATCATTGACACTCATGAGTTCATGGCCCCTGTATCTCGCTAGTTACGTGTACAAAGGTTTTTTTTTCAAAAGCTTTTAAATGGAGACTGCAGTGCATTTTATCTTAAATTTTTTAAAGAAAATATGTTTGTTTTTGTTCACCGAAGCGAGCTATGCTTCTTGAATCCTTAAAACATGCTGAAATAAAATTTAAATAATAATTACCAAGAACGAGTGCCGTACATTTTTATACCACTCCTGAATTGCCGACGAGTGTTTAAAAAAATCGTTTGTGTCATTTCCCATTGAATTTAATGACAATATTATGTTGTATGACAACGGCGCAATGTGCCTCGAGGAAGATAGGGTTCAAGTCACAGGTTACAGCAACTTTTTATACGAAGAACTTAAGAGAAAACGCGGTCTAAAGAATAGGTATTTGAATAAAATGTTGCTGTCTCCCTCCCCCATACCTCTCCTTATACAGCAAGAAAGGGAGAACTGCAGCGCAGACCGATAATAGGCACTAAAATTGACCAAAACAGCATTTTGTAGTCCCCTATTTCCTCCTCCAAAACTTGAACAATATACATTTTTTTTTATTGATAGAAAGATAGATTAAACATTTATTCAAAGCTACATTACAGTTAATACACAAAAAGAAAACAAAAAATAATAAAAACTTCTTATATCTAAGCTTAAATGTAAAAAGAGGGTAGATGATACCTAAAATTGTGCCGTAGATTCGAAATGGCTCCGAATATTTAAAATATTTAAAAAGACGCTTTACCTATGCCTCTATGTTTTAATTTTATTGTTAACTAGTGGATGCCCGCAGCTTCGCCCGCGCAGATCCCGATTTTTGCGGTTCTCGTGGGAATTTACCAAAATCCTTTCTTAGCGGATGCCTACGTCATAACATCTACCTGCATGCCAAATTTCAGTACGATCCGTCCAGTGGTTTAGGCTGTGCGTTGATAGATCACTAGGTCAGTCAGTCAATTAGTCACCGTTGAGTTATATATATTTAGATATGCGTATTCTTTTTTTGTAGGGTGTCTGAAAATGACGTTTCAATTGGGCAATATTCTCAGTTTTTGAAGACTCCTTATTCCTGTTATAATTAGAATATGGGAAAAAACAAAACATAGGGGCATGGCCATGGTGGATATGGGTTCGAAGGAAAAAACATTTTCTGCTCTATTGTAATTATCAAGGGAGGAAACAGGGTACTACGTTTGTATGGAATATATGGCGTCCGCGTTTCCTCTTAAAGCAAAGTCCTGGTGCATGACACAGGCTTCAAATCTGAAGAAATTCCGTAACTTGGGTTACACGACCCGCCTAGAGCGTGCTCGTACGACAGAATTTAGTATCTTACATTCTAAAGTACACCGTATTCATAGCTAACATAGACGTAATTTTCGGTGTTAGATCCAGGTAGACTATAGTGTTACTATTTTTACTTTCGGACGAGTGGGAAGCGAGCGTTAGCGAAGGAAGACGAAAGAGTGAATAAGTTATCGAGATGGCAACAAAAAAGTAAAAAAAAACCGGTAAAATGCGAGTCAAAACAGCGCACAAAGTGTTCCGTACCATTATAATAGATGGCGCTAGTTTCTTCACGTTTTTTTGTATGGAAACTTCCACTTTTTCTTATTTTTAGTATTTATTGTTGTTATAACGGCAACAGAAATACTTACATCATCTGTGAAAATTTAAACTGTCTAGCTATCACGGCAAATAAAATACAGCCTTTTGACAGACGGACACACAGACAGACGGACGGATAGCGGAGTCTTAGTAATAGGGTCCTTTTTTTACCCTTTGGGTAGGGAACCCTAAAAATTTACGTTGAAATTTTGATGAGAATCGATTATCTTATATTATAAGAGTAAAAATGTAAAAATAAAAAATGTTTATGTGTACTTGTGTGTGACTGTGCGTCCTTTCGGTGTTTTGGTTCTTAATCTACCGAACGGATTTGGGTAAAATTCATGTGAGGGCAACATTATTTTTATATCTCCAGTTGTTTTCTTCAATTTTTTCCTAATTTGATTTTAAAGATTGGATGTACCATAGTAAAAAAAAAAATCTCAAAAATGACTTTAACGATTTTTATAAGACTCTGAACGTTACTGTAATCTAGGCCTACTGCACGCGGTATTTCGTTATTCCAGGAAAAATTTAAATTAGTTACCACCCATACAGACCCAAATTATTTCTATTTTTTATAACAAGTCTAATAATACCAATTTTGACTGTAAGGGATCCCGTAAGGAGTTCGCCTTTGCTGTACTTCTATTATTTTGTTAAATTTGTTTTTAAAAGCAATCAAGCAATCCTCTATTATTTACTACTAAATAAGGGTAATATACTACGTCGGTGGCTCAACCGGTAACGACTCGGTCCTCCTAACCATCAGAGGTACCGGGTTCAAATCCGGACGGCCAATGTACCAATGAGTTTTTCGAAACTTACGTACATATAATCACCGATTGCTTTAACGGTGAAGGAAAACATTATGAGGAAACGCAGAAACTCGAAGGTTGTGTGTAAAGTCGACCAACCCGCACTAGGCCCGCGTGGTCGACTAAGGCCCGATCACCCAAATTCGGGGTAGGCTCGAGCCCCTCGTTGGGGACGTATATGAGCTGATATGATGATGTATATATACTACGCCAGACGGTGAAGGCTTCGCAAGAAAGTATAACAGCATGGCTGTACAATGTATTAAACGTGGCAGTAGCACAAAAGTTATATCTCCAGAGGGAAATTCTATGTCACTTAAATACATAGCTCGTAGAACAGATGGCCGTTGGGGTAGCGTGGGCAGGCCTCCCACGACCGACGACCTGGTAAAGATCGCAGGATGCCGATGGATGTGGGCAGAGCAGAACCGGTCTTCGTGGAAATCCTTGGGGGAGGCCTTTGTCCAGCAGTGGACGATTTTTGGCTGATATGATGATGAAATGGCCCCACGTTTATGTATGCCGTCCCGGATACTACTCCCCCAAAGGTTGCTGCAGTAAGAGTGACACAAACGTACTGTAATTTTTGAAATATTTTTTTTTTCTCCGAGACGTATTTAATTACGTGACTCCACTTTTCCGTCGAGCCAGAAAAATACATTTCGTCACTAGAGATATTATAGAACTTCTGAACAGTTACTGCAGTAACCCTTACTCGCCAAAAGCACACCCTGGACACTTCATACAACGGCCCAGAAATGACATTTCAAAAAAGGAATGACGGAACAAACAAAATGGCGGCTAAGCCCTATACGTTCGACAACCAAAACTGTAACCAATCTGTATCAATCTGGGTGACGAGAGGGTGACGTCGCAATCTAGAGAGCGACAGTGAGTGTCCATACTGTATGTTAGTACTAATACATATACTTTGCCATAAGCTTATGTCACGGGTCTCTTTTGCATTTTTGTTTTATTCACTCATTGCAATACTGACACAACCAATATAACATGACCTATATTGCGGGAAACTCACGCTTCGTTCTGTAAGAAAAATCCACAAGCACCAGAAAAAGGTCAAATGGGTCTAGTTACGATGGTCGTGAAACTAATAACATGCGCTCGTAGCTCCTTTTGTTACACAGCTTCTTAACTATTCATAATGTGACATTGTTTGTCCTCGCAAGTTTAAGGCATTGTTTTTGTTAAAACAATGTAAGTTAACTATTGAGGTTAAGTTTCAGCAGTTTTCCGGGAGTTCTTAAAGATAGTCTTATGTTTTCAGCATGTTTTAAGGTGGGAATAATGTCTTACATTGTAGGTACCAAAAGTAACGCAGCCTGACTGGTTTTAGGGTCTCTAGTTCCTACGCTGCCCTGTCACTAATCAATGGGTGCTGGGAAAGAAAGCAGTAGTACCTCTCCAACTTAAAAGAATATATACGTTAGATAGGTAGATAGATAGATAGATAAAACATTTATTCAAAGCTACAGTACAATTGATACACAAAAATAATAAAAACTTCTTATATCTAAGCTAAAAAGAGAGTCATCATCATTACAGCTCATATACGTCCCCACCGAGGGGCTCGAGCCTACCCTGAATCAGGGCGATTAGGCCCAGTGCGGGTTGGTCGACTTCACACACAACCTTCGAGTTTCTTCGCAGGCGTGTGCAGGTTTCCTCACGATGTTTTCCTTCACCGTTAAAGCAATCGGTAAGTATGTACGTAAGTTTTTGAAAAACTCATTGGTACATTGGCCGTCCAGATTTGAACCCGGTACCTCTGGTTAGATGGACCGAGTCGTTACCGGTTGAGCCACCGACGCTTTTTAAAAAAGAAAAAAAAAAAAAGAAAAGAAAAAGAGAGTAGATACATAAAATTGTGCCGTAGCTCAGAAACGGCTCCGACTCAGCTTATGCTGCAGGTAAATATGTACCTACTGCGCTTATATTCTATTCTGTTACTAGCTTTTGCCCGCGGCTTTGCTCGCGTGGTCATCGTTTGTATGATTGTAAATGGAGCGCAAACATAAATATGAGTTTTCTTCAGATCCCTCGCGAACTACATCGAACTATTCTGATTCGCAGTCAGCCCCTCAACTATTTCTATGTAAAAAATTAAAAGTTTAAAAAAACCTAAAAAACTAAAAAGTTCACTCAAAAGTATGAAATAATATTATTATACTTAAATACACAATATTAACCAACAATAACGAAATCAAAGGTGGGTACGAATTAAATTAGGGGCTTCAATTTTTTTTTAGTTCCTTTTATATTCCTCGGGAACTACGTCGGGCTAAGCTAATTAGTGTATGTCATTTTCCACTCACCTCAACCATAACTATAGAATTACAACAATAAGTTGATCCGTTACGATGGTAACGTTTGTTATCACTTTAAGATAAACAATTTTCAAGTTATTTAAGAAAATAGGCGAAAATTTACCATACCCCTCTTAACTACGAAACAACTGGACCTAAAATCTTGGAAAAATCACAGTAAACATATAAGGTCAAATGCATAGATTACAAGAAAATCTATGAAAAAATGATAAAATCTAAAGAAATTTCAATTCCAGAATAAGTAGACCCTTATTTACCTAGAGCAAAATATATACTGAGAGGTCTTGTTCTGTTGGTTATCAAAGTATTGGTGCGGAACCCTTTTTGTTAATACCCCGGGACGCACTTGGTCGGTTTTTTTTTATTCCTTCGGGAACTGTATCGGACTAATAAGAAAGTAAAATAAGCTAAAAAATTACAGTTCATCGGCCAAATATCCTAATTTTCCTTTATTATACCACAGATTACTAAATAGTTACTTCGTAACTATACGCTATTTTAAAGGGATCAAAAGTAGCCATGTCCTTTTCCATGACACAAGCTACGTACATACCAAAGTTCACTAAGATTGGTTGAGTCGTCGAAGCGTGAAGAGGTAACAAACAAACAAACACATTAACAATCGTAAGGATCAACACATATACGTCTTCATTTCTGGGGTATATTTGATCGTAAAGTATATTTGATGCTGGCGCATCGGGAGCCGGGTCGTTCCTTTCCCTCTAATATGGTTGACGGGAGCGATGGCTGACTCTCGCGTTATACTCGTGATCGGGTGCTCTCCGTTTGAACTCACCCACTCTTGTCAAAGGCATTAATAACATTCATTGATCTTTATGTATAGCGTTTCGTGTCATATTGTTTTTATGTTCTAATGACATAATCTGGTTTATATCAACGATTGAATTTTGACTTTATTAACTAACGATTGTTTATTTCTTGATTTTTCACAAATGAGATTGTTATTCTTATTTTATGAGATAGTAGAGCGTCGGTGGCGTAACGGTTACGGTGGCTACCTCCTGTCCGGGAGGCCGTGGTTCGAATCCTGCCACGTACCAATGTGTTTTCGAATTTTAATTTCATATGTACGTTTATCCGACGCTCTTACGGTGAAGGAAAACATCGTGAGGAAACCTGCACACGCCTGCGAAGAAACTAGCAGGATGTGTGTGAAGTCGAACAACCCGCAAAGGGCCCGCGATCGCCTTAATTCAGGGTAGGCTCGAGCCCCTCGATGGGAACGTATATAGGGTGACTTTTAATTAGTTCTTGATAATAAAAGATATGCATGTACTCGTGATTTGATTACAAACAACTTTCCCAAGGAAACTATATGTCAAATATGAAAAAAATTTTAGTCCTCGATACGTAGCACGTTAACAAATCTGTAAAGATGTATAAAGCACCAAATTTTTTTTTCATATTTGACATATATGAATATACAATTATGGCAACAGACACCGCGACTATTTTTAAACGACTTCAAAAAAGGAGGTTTCTCAATTCGACCGTATGAAAGATGTTCTATTTTTTTCTGTCTAAAAACTGTGATAGATAATAATTTAATGAATTATTATATTTTAATGAATTTATTTTATGTTCATGTATAATGTCAATAACTGTTATTGGGGACACCCGTTGTCATTGAACAATAAATAAATATAGTTTTTTTGGGGAAAGTTGTTTATAATCACGAGTACATGCATATCCTTTGCTATCAAGAACTAATTAAAAGTCACCCTATATAAGCTGATAAGATGAAGAAGGTTATCAGAAAGAGTGTAGGTTGCACCTACTTTGAATAAATATACTGAATCTTGAATCTTGGGGCCCAGGTCTCTTCCCCAACACGTGAAGGTTGGGCCACACTCCACACGCGGGGGCCAAGTCCGGTCTGGTGGAGGTTGTACGGATCGTGGCAGACCTCACTGTCAGAAGTTTGTCAACCCGCCATTATGGCAACAGACACCACTTAGCGACTATTTTTAAACGACTTCAAAAAAGAAGGTTTCTCAATTCGACCGTATATACATATTATTATTATTATCTTTATATATATAAATCTTCTGTCCGTGTGTTAGTCATTGAACTCCTCCTAAACGGCTGGACCGATTTTGATGAAATTTTTTGTGTGTATTCCAGGGGGTTTGAGGATGGTTTAGATTCACAAATCAGCCCGGTAGATGGCGCTGTTAGTGTAGGGTGGAACGAAGTTCGCCGGGACAGCTAGTTTATATATATAAAAATGAATTGCTGATCGTTAGTCTCACTAAAACTCGAGAACGGCTAGACCGATTTGGCTAATTTTGATATAGAATTATTTCTGGAAGTCCAGAGAAGGTTTAAAAGGTGAATAAATATGAAAATGCTCGGAATTAAATAAAAAAAATCAAAAAATAAAATATTAGTCTAAAAATAATTGGTTTTAGGGTAGGGTAGTGTAGTGTAGGTGTAGTGTAGTTAAGATATGGTAGTATATAGTATAGGGTAGGGTAGTGAAGGGTAGGCTAGGGTTGGGTAGTGTAGTGTAGGGTAGTGTAGTGTAGTGTAGGGTAGTGTAGTGTATGTAGGGTAGGGTAGTGTAGGGTAGGGTAGTGTAGGGTAATGTAGGGTAGGGTAGTGTAGGGTAGTGTACGGTAGGGTAGGGTAGTATAGGATAGGGTAGGGTAGGGTAATGTAGTGTAGGTGTAGTGTAGTTAGGGTAGGGTAGGGTAGTCTAGGGTAGGGTAGTGTAGGGTAGGGTGTTGTAGGGTAGGTTAGTGTAGGGTAGGGTACTGTAGGGTAGGGTAGTGTAGGGTAGGGTAGTGTAGGGTAGTGTAGCGTAGTGTAGGGTAGTGTAGGGTAGGGTAGGGTAATTTAGTGTCAGTGTAGTGTAAGGTGGAACGAAGTTCGCCGGGACAGCTAGTTTTTAATGTTTGTTCGCGGATAACTTCGTCATTTTTGAACAGATTTTGATAATTCTTTTTTTGGTGGAAAGGAGATATCCCAAGGGTGGTACCATGATAAGAAAACCAGGATCTGATGATGGTATGCCAGAGAAATCGAGGGGAACCTTAGTTTCCTAATTAAAGTCTTTTTTTATGTTTTACAAGCTTTTATTTAACTTGCAATGTATGTATGTTTGTTCGGGTGGAATCTTGCAAGTTAAACTGACCTACTTTTCGATTTCCGATTGAGCTTAAATTTTACATGCATACGTATGTCGTGACACAATGCAATATTAAAAGCTTATACGTAAAAGTTTTTAGGTTTTTCGAAAATTTTAGTAATAGCAACCGGCACCAGCGGCCTGAAATGCATTGCGAAATACGGAAATGGTCGAGTAAATGCAACAAACAATCAAACACATTTATAGATAGATAGATAAACCATTTATTTTTCTAGCAAAACAGCACCACAGAACAAACAGCACCATAGTGCAAACAGCACCACTGTGCAAACAGCACCACTGTGCAAACAGCACCACTGTGCAAACAGCACCATAGTGAAAACAGCACCACAGTGCAAACAGCACCATAGTACAAACAGCACCACTGTGCAAAAAGCACCATAGTGCAAACAGCACCACAGTGCAAACAGCACCATAGTGCAAACAACACCACAGTGCAAACAGCACTACAGTGCAAACAGTACCACAGTGCAAACAGCAATATAGAGCAAACAGCACCATAGTGCAAACAGCACCATAGAGACCATAGAGCAAACAGCACCACAGTGCAAACAGCACCACTGTGCAAACAGCACTATAGTGCAAACAACACTTCAGTGCTAACAGCACTACAGTGCAAACAGCACCATAGAGCTAACAGCACCACAGTGCAAACAGCACCACTGTGCAATCAGCACCATAGTGCAAACAACACCACAGTGCAAACAGTACCACAGTGCAAACAGCAATATAGAGCAAACAGCACCATAGTGCAAACAGCACCATAGAGACCATAGAGCAAACAGCACCATAGTGCAAACAGCACCATAGAGACCATAGAGCAAACAGCACCATAGTGCAAACAACACTTCAGTGCAAACAGCACTACAGTGCAAACAGTACCACAGTGCAAACAGCACCATAGTGCAAACTGCACCACAGAGCAAACAGCACCATAGTGCAAACAGCACCATAGAACAAACTGCACCACAGTGCAAACAGCACCACAATGCAAACAGCACCACAGTGCAAACAGCACCATATTGCAAACAGCACCATAGAGCAAACAAGCGTTATAGATAAAACATTATAAGTAATTAATGAATGAGTTATACTCACTGCCTGGCCAGAAAAAAGGCCCAGGCTCAGCATAATGTTGTATTTAACCGCCTCCGTGGCGTAATAGTTAGTCCATTCACTTCACACCAGGAGGTCGCGGGTTCGATTCCCGGCGAGGTCAACTTTGTAAGACTCGGTTTGGTTGATGGTAGGGCATTTTCTAAGCCCGCCTGGCTAGCTATCACCATCTTATCTAAGTCTTGCCGCCAAAAATCAGTATTAACAACATTGATGTGTTCCGGATTGAAGATAAGATAGCCAGTTCTCTATTGCGTTGTGGAATCTTGGTAAGCTCGCTTCCATCTTCGGCATCATCGTCGCTTACCATCAGGTGAGATGATAGCAAGGGATTACCAATTATGAGTAAAAAAAAAACATGCACCACGCTGTTTTTCAGCCAAGATCAGATAAGGAGCATTGATAAGGATTAATTTAAATAAGGAGCATCGATAAAGATTTATTTAGATAAGGAGCATTAATAAGGATGTATTTAGATAAGGAGCATTAATAAGGATTTATTTAGATAAGGAGCATTGATAAGGATTTATTTAGATAAGGAGCATTGATAAGGATTTATTTAGATAAGGAGCATTGATAAGGATTTATTTAGATAAGGAGCATTGATAAGGATTTATTTAGATAAGGAGCATTAATAAGGATTTATTTAGATAAGGAGCATTGATAAGGATTTATTTAGATAAGAAGCATTAATAAGGATGTATTTAGATAAGGAGCATTGATAAGGATTTATTTAGATGAGGAGCTTGATAAGGATATATTTAGATAAGGAGCATTGATAAGGATTTATTTAGATAAGGAGCATTGATAAGGATTTATTTAGATAAGGAGCATTGCTTCAGGCCCACCGTGATGGACCCACCCAACTAAACAAGTAGCCCTGAGCCAAAGTATACATATTAGTACTATCATACAGTATGGACACTCCTGTCTAAATTTTTTCGATCAGTTGTACCAATTTTGAAAACACGAGGACCACTGATCTGATGGCATGTTTTCCACGTGCTGATTGAAAGCCATCACTGCCTCTTCTGCGTTCATAAAAGTGACACCTCTCATAAAATCTTAGATTTTTGGGAAAATAAAAAAAAATCGCGGGGTGCCAGGTCCGTATCAAGTGCAGGAATGGTCAGGAGCTCTACTTTTTCGGAGTCCAAAAACGACTTGTCATGTTGCAAGGTGCAAGTGGATTCGGTTTTTCGGTTGCTTCTCTCGAAGTTTCCGAAGCACAATGGGCAAACAAATCGTGGTGTGCCACACAGCATTCACACTCAAATGAAATCTTACAAAACGGACCCGTACGAAAAAAAAAATGTAATCATTTTCTTCCCCACGTTCCTGGCCTGATTTAATTTTGTTGGTCTATTCTCGTTTCCAAACACCAATTCACAAGACTGTTGCTTTTTCTATGGTTTAAAACAATAAATCCACGTTTCGTCTCCTGTAACAGTGTCATAGACATCATTGGAATGTCCGTGGTCATACACCGGTCAAGTACCGGACTACAACAAAGAGACACACTATTATGTATCGTATTTATTCACGAATAGAGTTCAAAGTCGTGCGCTCTCTACTGGAACGTATACGTTCCAGCGGGCCTAAGGGGTTAAGCAACATTTTTTCACCAATCAACACGAGCCCGTTTCTATTCTGACGTCAGTTCGTATGGAATCCCGCGACAACAAATTTTCTTAACTTTTAATTCGTCGTATATTTTTAAGGTAAAAATGAGACTTCGCTGTTCGTCTGTCTGTCTGTCCGTCTGTCACCAGGCTGTATTTCATGAACCGTGATAGCTAGTAGTTGAAATTTTCACAAATGATGTATTTCTGTTGCCGCTGGAACAACAAAAACTAAAAAACAGTAAAAAATAAATATTGATTATAAACGTGATTTTTTTGCTCGATATTGATAACGGTAACAGGTAGACACTCTAAATATTCAAATAATGTAGAGTTATATTAATGACTTTAAAAGTAAATAATCAAATTAAAATAAAATTAATATTTGACGGGGCGTGGCCGGTTTTTTTTTTATTTGGCTCATTCCCCAAATGTTCCCGAACCATCTCAAAGGTGAGTTCGTTACAATACAATGCAATATTCTTTATTGCATCACAATAAAAAAAGAAATTGTCAATTTAAAAGAAAGCCTATACAATATGCAATCTTTGGGTAGGGAAACAGCGATAAAATAAGTTAAGGGGCGGTGCAATAATTAAAAACTGAAAAAAATGCAAATAAACAGTTATATAAAATACTTAAATATTATAACAATAATTTATGAAATAATAAATATATACTTAAACAAACAAAAACATAAATAAATTAAATGTTTTATCTATCTATGGTAAAGAAAGGAAAAGGAAGTTCGTTCTCCCAATAAGTCGCTTAACAGATGGTCGCATTTGGAGGACGTCCTTCACAACTAAATACGGAAGACCACCGTCTCACGGTGCTTCCCACCCAAAAGCATTTTACAGTCGAGCGGCACAATCTTGTCAAGAAAGAGCACTTTTAAAATCATAAAAAATCATCGCTCTGAAATCTTTTCATGTGTTAAGGCGGAAATATTGCAGATTTTCGTTATTTCTGACGTTAATTACTCTTTAATGATAGAAAACCAAAGCTTAAAAAAATACCCTTATTTTTAAGATGTTCCTTAAAGTCAAAAGCTATTGAGCAGTTTTGGCTCTATAGAATGAAATCCCAAAGATAGGTCTACACCGTTGCTTTCAACTCTAGTTATGACTAATATTTTGAAGTACAAATTTTAAAAAATATACAACAATATTTGTTATGATAATACAAAGTGAGTAAAGTTATTATTTTTTAAACTTCCATTGTAGTTTTTGATTAAAACAAAAAACTATTGAAAAAGTGTGGTTATTTTCTTTATTTTTAACACGTAAAGAAACAGGCAGAGAAAACCGTTGCAATAATAACCACGCCTTAACTCCATTTTCACTACAAATGGAAAACTTCGATGTGCGATAAAAATAAATGACAACAGATTTTCTCGCCAATCTTTTTTTAAACTACTAAGAATTTATTCCAAACTAGCTTTTGCCCGCGGCTTCGCCCGCGTGGACATAGCTTTTATGACTCTTTTTGAGGGTGAGTGGTGCGCGAGCCGCAATTAGCTCGCAAGCGTGGACATGAGTTTTCTCCAGGTACCCCAGGAACTGTATCGGGCTATTCGGATTAGCAGTCTTTGTTACTTCCCACCCCCTCAACAAATTCTATACAAAAAATAACTTTAATCCGTAGCTCCGTTGCGACGCCACCAACGTGCGCGAGCGTAGAAAACAGTTGTCCCCAGATCCCGCGGGAACTATGTCAGGATATACTTATTAGTAAATTATATCATTTTCCACCTCATCTCTGTGCTAAAAATCACACCAACTCATTTTTTCGTTACGATTTTAAATAACTTAACGAACAAAGAGTATTGTTTTAGTTTCCTCAGGAACTGCATCGGGCTATGATAATTTCCACAGATATAAAGTAGACTATTTCATTCCCAGTGATACAGGGTACCTAAATGCCAAATTTCATCAAGATTGGTAGACGTGTTGAAGTGTGAATAGGTAACAAACAAACAAACACATTTTCACATTTATAATAATAATATAAGTAAGGATTTCTAAATCTTAAATAACATATAGAGCGTCGGTGGCAGAACGGTTAGGGCCACTATCTCCTGTCCGCAAGGCCATGGTTCGAATGCTGCCACTTAACAATATCTATACGAATATCGATTTCATACTGGTATGTACATTTATCCGACGCTCTTACGGTGAGAAAAACATCGTGAGGAAACCTGCACACGCCTGCGAAGAAACTCAAAGCTTATGCGTGAAGTCAATCAACCCGCAATGGGCCCGCGTGATCGTCTAAGGCCTGATCGCCTTAACTCAGGGCAGATCGATCCCCTTGGTGGGGACGTATATAAACTGATATGATGAAAAAACACATATACCTATATTATCAAAAAAATAATTCAAATCATATCAATCTAGTAATAAAATTTCCTAAAAATATTAATAAGGGTCAAATCCTCGAGTCGTATTAGCTCCAAAGGAGCCCATGACGCACTTCTCTTTGCCGCGCTGGATGGCAATAGACAACCTTAGCAGCAGGTAGGACCTCACGTCACATCTCCTCTCTCGAAGGCGACAGCCAATCTCCTTTGTGAAGGCAAAGGCCTCCGAGGGTTCAGCAGCCGGTTGTCTTACAGACCAGCGGCACAAAGCAGTAATTTGCCTCCAAGACTGAGTACTTATTATGCTTCTTTCTCGCCGCAAATTGAGCAGCAGTACCGTACGGGTGAGGAGTGAGGCAGAAAAAGTGGCGTCCCAAAGCAGACACGTTCCTCTCTGCCATAGCACCTGTTTAAACCCTCCGGCCTTTTGCCATCAGATCGACTAAAGCCCGGCGGCTGCATCAAAGATGAAATATTCCATCTGGCCGAGACCAGTGCCCTCCGAGTGAGGTCATTAAGGAATTGGTGACGTGGGAATCTTCACAAACAACGACCGCAACTCAGTGAGTGATGGCCAACTGCCTCCACCTCGGACCCGCAAATACATTGATGAGGTTCACAGATATTGATATTGCAGGCGGAGAGCAACTGCCACACGCCAATAGTCGCCGTCAGAAGAGTTCCCATATCTGTGCCTCCTGTTAAAAGATGCTAAACTCGATTTACGTGTTTTTAATTTTTTTACACTATTTGCAATCTGTAAAAAAATACCTATCTTTTCGTCTATGAAACACATCGCTACGTGCCATAGTCCCAGTTGTGTAAAGTAGCGTATGCTGAAAAATACATAATAGAAATCCACTCAAAAGTATGAAATAATATTTTAATGTTTTAATACAACTTAAGCGCGTTTTATTATCCCTGCAGTGCCATCTATTAACGTTCTGCTGCTATGATTATTATGTGTGGTATATTGTAGCTAATATGTGGAAAAAAGTACTCTATTGTTATTATTTTAAGTATCGATAGATAATTTCCCACGGGACCTCTTTAGTTTTCCGGGATAAAGAATACCCGACTACACAATGATGGTTAAAACACCCCATCCCAATGTAAAGGTTTCATATTTTTACGTTGAGCCATTCTAAAGATACATTTTTTTGAATTCCTGAAGGAACACTTAATTTTTTTGGGATTTACAATGTCCCAGTTTTAGATAAGGGTATCAACGTGTAAAATTTGATTGTAATAGGTCAAGCCATATTTGCGTGGTGAGCCATGATATAAATGAATACTTTTGATTTTCCCACGGGAAATCTTAAATTTTCCGGGATAAAAAGTATCCTATATGTTAACCCGGGCTATAAGGAACCACCATACAAAATTTCATTAAAATCGGCCCGGTAGTTTTTGCGTGATGCGCGAACATACAGACAGACAGACAGACAGACAGACAGACAAAAATTCCAAAAGTTGTTGTTTTGGCCTCTGTATCGTAAGTAATGTCCACCACAGTTATTATTTTCCAAAAATATTTCATGTACAGACACGGCCCCGTTACAGTTTTATTATATTAATAGAAGATAGGGATCACGAATGATAGTCATCTGATTTACTTTTTATTTTCTGTCAAAAACGACATTTTGTTCTAAAAATGTTTGAAATACCTAGACGCGACTTCATAGTTTTGCAGCGTCATTTACGTACTTATTTTGTAATTTTGATGAATTAAAAATCGAAGACTTGATGAAAAACAAAACGAGTAAGGTTTTCCGAAGTTTAAGTAGGAGGGCAATTTAGTGATCAAGAGTTCATAATTTATTTAGATGCTGTCGTCATTCCTGTGCAAATCAGTGTACCTCCAATAAATTATAAAATTTATATCTAGCTTTTGCCCACATGTGGACATAGCTTTTATAACGTCTTCGAGGATGGGTGGCTCGCTAACCGTAAGCGGTCGTTATTCTTCTATTATGTCGATTGCAATTATTATTCAATTTATATTTTGTCAGACCAGTCAATCCGTTGCTCCCTGATGATGTGAAAGAAACCAAAAAAAAATACGAGTGTGCTTTAGACCACACGACTGAAGTAAAACTTCTTTAGCTCCATCTAAATGTATGAAAATAATTCAAAAATAGTCTTCAGAAAATAATTACATATTTTGTTGTAATATGGAGGCATAGAGAGTTTACCAAAAGAGATTTATTATCCTCTGAAAATGATCAAATCTTTTTTATATCTTATATGTTTGTTTTGATTATTTCTATCTTCACAAATTTGTACATCCCTCTCAACTTCCGTTCGCCTCGCCCGAACACACTTCCGTAACGCTCTCGTCACGTATCCACCAGCTTACTCCCCAAGTCAAGCGTGCGTAAAGAAGTTTTCCTCCAAAAAATATCAAAGTTAATCCAGGAACAATGTCAGACCATGCTATTTTCACGGGAGAAAAAGTAGCCTATAATACGTTTTCACGCCTCGTCAGCTATTTCTTTGCAACACGCTGATCCTTTGTTTCGTTGAGACGTTAAATAATGACAAACAAACAAATGAACAAAGACACTTCCACATTATAATATTCGTAATGATGAACATGATTTTTCTATAGCACAATGAATGAATGAAAACTCATATGGAAACACAATATACGAAAATTTCGTTGCGATAACAAAAGGACAAAAAATAACAACACTAACGAGAAAGAATGCCACAACAAAGAATACTGAATATTACGCCACAGGTAGGCTAAGCTAGATGTTATCTATATAAGGTCTAACAAAATTAGCTGTAACTATTTTAACTGGTGCTTCCACCCATGAAACTGAACAACTTTCCCCATGGAACCCATAGTCAAATCTCAAAAAAAAATTTGAACTTCCCATACTAAGTTGCCTGATCAGCTGATCGAGTTAGTATGGGAGAGCCAATTTTTTTTTTGCGTTTTGACTATGGGTTCCATGGGGAAAGTTGTTCAATTTCATGGGTAGAAGCACCAGTTAAAATAGTTTCAGCTAATTTTGTTACACCTTATATATACAGGGTGTAAATTTGCATTCTTGCAATATTCACGGAGGTTAATATATAGCTGATACTGAATAAAAATCATTAATAAAATCGTCACTTTTTTTTATTGTTTTGATTGTTTTTTTTTATCGACAATACTTAGTTCACACCACTAAATTAAATCGAATTCGCTCAACTCTATCCGCAAGACCGACATCGGTTGCGGCGTTCATAAAAGAGTCGGTCTCACTCAAAGCACAAAGGGACCGCGTCGCGCGCGTTTGTCACTTCAGTAGCCGCCGCGTTGCTGTTTGAGACACTTGTGTAAACTGAGCTCGCTCGCTCGCAGTGGAGGCCCCGTCACAGATTACTAAATAGTTACTTGCCCCGTGGCCTGGCGAGCACCTGTGCCAGCACGTCCCCCGGACCTTACCCCGCTGAATTATTAGTTGTGGGGCGACGTGAAACATCTAGTGTACTAGGAGGAAATTGAAAGTGTGGTTGAGTTACGTGAGAAAGTGTTAGGCAGCGTTCGAAACTGTAAGACCGAATACTTTTGTTTTACGTAAATTAAAGCGTAATTCGCGTCGGCGTGCTCGACTGTGCCACGCGCAGAACGGTGGTCATTGCGAACAGTTACTGCGTAGCGTAGTAAAAAAGCGTCGGTGGCTCAACCGGTAACGACTCGGTCCATCTAACCAGAGGTACCGGGTTCAAATCTGGACGGCCAATGTACCAATGAGTTTTTCAAAAAAAAACTTACGTACATACTTACCGATTGCTTTAACGGTGAAGGAAAACATCGTGAGGAAACCTGCACACGCCTGCGAAGAAACTCGAAGGTTGTGTGTGAAGTCGACCAACCCGCACTGGGCCCGCGTGGTCGACTAAGGCCTAATCGCCCTGATTCAGGGTAGGCTCGAGCCCCTCGGTGGGGACGTATATGAGCTGTAATGATGACTGCGTAGCATCGGTGGCTCAACCGGTAACGACTCGGTCCATCTAACCAGAGGTACCGGGTTCAAATCTGGACGGCCAATGTACCAATGAGTTTTTCAAAAACTTACGTACATACTTACCGATTGCTTTAACGGTGAAGGAAAACATCGTGAGGAAACCTGCACACGCCTGCGAAGAAACTCGAAGGTTGTGTCTGAAGTCGACCAACCCGCACTGGGCCCGCGTGGTCGACTAAGGCCTAATCGCCCAGATTCAGGGTAGGCTCGAGCCCCTCGGTGGGGACGTATATGAGCTGTAATGACTGCGTAGCACACAAACTTGTAAGTTTTTGTACATTTTTGTTTAATTATGTGTAAATAGGCTGATTTCAGACTTTTAACTACGCCAAAAATACCTAAAAGTGCATTGGTATGCGACAGAAAGTGGTAAAAACAGTAAAAACTGTGTTTTTGAAGGTCCTAAGCCCATAAAGTAGGAAGGAAAATTTGAAATCAGCTGTGTACGAATGAATAATTGAATGAGGGATGAATGAACTGTCCATTTGTAAGTTGACGTCACAGTCGCGTATGGTGTGTTCCACTGGGCACCTACACAAAAATGGTTTATTCTTACGTGAACTTCAAAACAATTTCATGTAATAACTTTTTATCTTTCAAATATCAGACTTTCTGCATAAGCTGAAGTGATTTGTATAATTGTAAACTACCGCCTCCATAAATATTGCAAGAATGCAAATTTACACCCCGTTTAAAAGAAAGTCGTGTTGGTCACACCATTTATAACTCAAGAACGGCTGGACCAATTTTTATGATTTTTGTGTTTTTACATTTTAGGGTAGGGTAGTGGTTTTAAGGTCGGGTAGTGTAGTGTAGTGTAGGTGTAATGTAGTTAGGGTAGAGTTGGGTAGGGTAGTGTAGGGTAAGGTAGGGTTAGGTAGTGTAGTGTAGTGTAGTGTAGGGTAGGGCAGTGTAGTGTAGTGTAGTGTAGTGTATGTAGGGTAGGGTAGGGTAGTGTAAGGTAGAACGAAGTTCGCCGGGACAGCAGGTAATTAATACTGATATCATTATATCTGTCACCGCTGCCGCTGCGAGAGGTGGTTTCAATCTTGAAACTGAACAGCACAAGGAACCCAGACTATTCTTTAAAAAAAATCAAACTCGCACATGAGAGGAGAAGATGCTTTCTCTTGTTCCTACAGTAATATATGAAACGTAAATCTCTCTCTTTCTATTTTCACTAACTTATATCTCCCTGACAACGTCCGTTCGCCTCGCCCGACACTTTCCGTACGCATTCACCAGCTTACTGCCCAAGTCAAGCGTGCGTAAAGAAGTTTTACTTCAAAAATTGACTTTACACAAAATCGCTAAATCAGCTGATTGATATGTATGAAGAGTCCATTTTTTTTGCAAATTGACTAGGTATGGGTTCCTTGGGGAAAGTTGTTCAGTTTCACGAGTGGAAGCACTCCTTGCAGTGGTGGCATATATTTTAACAGCACCTTAAATACTGGTACTTGGGTATCAAAATTGTTCAGATTTTATTTTTTTTGTTTTGCCTCCACACAGGAACAAATGAATTGTACAGCCACGCTGCTCGCGAAGCCTTCACCGTCTGTCGTAGTCGGGTATACACAAATCAACAATAAACATTACACTTACTTCATCATATCAGCCGAAAGACGTCCACTGCTGGACAAAGGCCTCCCCCAAGGATTTCCACAACGACCGGTCCTGCGCTGCCCTCCAGCAGCTTTTTGCGATACTCACCGAGTTAGTCCACCGAGTGAGAGGCTTTCCTTCAATATGACTTCCGGTGCGAGGTTGCCACTCGAGAACTTTACTACCGTTGGGGTAGCTATCTGTTCTACAAGCTATGTGCCCTGCCCACTGCTAGCACTAACATAAAGTAGCAAAGAATAAAGCTAGGTATATCGGACTGGATGATAAAAGTACAAATAATTTTGGTTTTTATGAGACATACCTTCCCTAATTTTTTATGGAATATTTAACTACCCAGTGCAGTGGGTTTAATTACGTTTTAGTTATTCACCAAGGTTTATTAAAATCGTTTTAGCCATTTTTTAAACAAGAAATAAGACAAACCTGGATTTTTCTTGGAACAACAAACTACTGCGTGCTATAGACTATGTAAAGTTATAGTAAAGTACTGAGTTCCATCAAAATCGTTAGAACACTTTTTGAGTAAAAAAGTGGTAAGTGATTTTTAGTATGGTGGCAACCCTAAAAATCAAAATAGTGGAAATTTTTAAAAAAAACGGCTGGTTATATAAAATTAACATTACCGTAACCCAAATTTTATTTTAATCCGTCCAGTAGTTTGGAACTAGAGCACCGGACAGAAATACAGACACACACATACAATCATCTTTTTTCATGTTTTTTAGATTCTATTAGTGTTAGACAATCAATTCCCATCAAAATCTCAACTTCATTTTCTTTGGCCATCACAATAGCTCCTTCACTCCTTCATCATTCGAAAGTTAACGGCGGAGGGATATCAAACTGAAGTTATAGTAATGGCGGAGGCCTAAGAATGCCATAAGTGAAGTGCCATCTATACAGGGTGTAAAAAAATTGGTGTAGGACCCACCCGTTAACTGGGGGTTTTACTCATCATACTGAAGAACTTTCCCCAAGGAACCTATAGTCAATTCTCAAAAAAAATGTGGACCCTCTATACTAAAATGCACGAAATTGGGAGATCAGCTGATCGATTTGTGTAAAGAGTAAAACAATTTTTTTACGATTTCAGCAAAGTCGTAGAACAAAAGTTGTTAAGTATGATGAGTAGAAGCCTTAGTTAACGGGTTAATAGATTTGATGACTAAACACAAAATTTGAAATTTCCCAAATCATATAGTTTGTATCCAAAAATAGTAGATCTGTCGCCACAGTAATGTCATCAAACAACACCAGAGCAATACTCAAAAGAATAAGATTTATCACCAAAATAATAAATAGATATTTGCAATATGAGCAAAGTTGCTTCTGGCGCTTCGCTGGCCGCTCCCTCGGCACGCTCACTTCGCTCGCTCGGCTCGCGCATTGTCTTTAAAGTCAAATCTAATAGCTGAAAACTAAAAAACCCCATGACACCTGCTTCGACTGAGTGCCAGGGGACAAGGAAACCGGCAGAGTCTTTACGTCCAGTCTCCTACCGGCTATCGCCGACCTTTACGACGGGCCCAGGCAGGACCAGGGAGGATAGTGAAGCCGATACTCCTCTTCCTCCGCATTCAAACCTTTCCTGCCACAGAGACCTTTTCTCCTCTGTGCTGCGAAATGCAGCCCACCTCTTCTTCACATCATCACTTTCAGAGCCCGATAGGAGCGCCTTCCATCGCGCGGCACACACTCTGTCGCCGCGCACATGGAATCCCATTTGGCTTCGTCGTGCGATGCTGTTCCCACTCCTCTCCTGACCTTCATCTTGACCCAAATGTTATTTGCTCACAAATCAATCAATTTGACAAAGAAATTATTATTAAATTGATATTTAAGGGTCAATACAACAGTTAAGGTACAAATAGAATAGAATAGAATTCGTTCATTTGCCCTTGTGTTGGGTACATAGTATTAGGTGTTACAAAAATTTTGTTCATTCGCCAAACTCAGCTATAAAAACGATAGCATGCAAACACAAAGTAGAGAAAAAACTACAATACAATTAATAAATAAATAACATTCAAATTGTACTTAGACATTAGTAACAAATTTAAAATCCAAAAATTCCTTGACAGAGTAAAATGTATTTAGTAGCAGCAATCTTTTTAGTTCCACCTTAAACCTGTTTATTAGAAGTTCTTTAATAAATTGTGGTATCTTATTATAAATCATTCTGCACATCCAGAAACAGTTTTTTTGGGTACCTCATCGTAAACTAATCTCTCTGGGTATCTTCTACTCCTAGTGTAGCTGTTGCGTCTTTAGCCTCAATGTAAAATTTAGTTAGATGCGTCTTTACAAATGTGGCTGCTTCAAGAATGTACAAACACGGAAGGGGTAGAATTTGCAGATTTTTAAAAAATGGTTTGCACGACACGTCGGGAGCGAAAATCCTTCGTGCGCGTTTCCAACTCGCACTTGACTAGATTTTTATATTGTGTTGTAACAAAGAATATTATATTGTAACCCCTTACCTGATTACTAATTGGTCTAATTACCAATGAAGTTGTTAACGCCCCCACCAATGACTACCAACGACGTCGGTTGTTAAAACCCTAGCAACGTATTCTGTCGAGATCATAAAGTTACCTAGCTATAATTAAACTCTTATCAATAAGCCAGACAGTAAACCGACACAAGTTTAAATCTTGAAATTTATTTAATAGGCCAAGTGTACTCGTTAATCCTTCTCTCATACTCAGTAAACCGAAACACTTAATTTATTACTTATTCATAATTTGTTTGGCCCACTTACTTAATTTGACGAAAAACAAAAACAAAAGCTCTCTTCAGCGGTTATAATTACTTTCTCGTCTATATAACATTTATGAATACAGAGTTGCTAGCTGTTGGTTTTTATTTTTATCTTATTAACCCGGCGTGAATGAGGTGAAAAATAGTTACACCAAGTCTGTGAGGTGGGTGTGATATACCCAAATATAGAAATTGTCGATTTTGATAACTGAACATGAGGTAAAATTATAAAATTACACAGTTTTTAACAACTAAAAAGTATTTTTATTTCTATAAAAAAACAAAGTAGCATTTTTTTACACAAAAATCAACAAGATTTAGGAACTATGACTTAATACCAAAAAAACTGAGATATTTTGACAACTGTGCACACAAAATTAAAAAATATATCTGTCTTATATAGATTAGCTTCAAGATAACATAAAATCAACATAAAAATATAATATCTTCTTTTATGAGGTCGGTTATTACGTACCCGCTGTGTGTTTGCGCACATGTAGTTCACTAAAAATTAATAAAAAATAATTAAAAAATCACTTTAAATCACTCCTCGCGGCACCCTCTCCAGCTACCGAGCCAGCTGAGTTCCAGGAATCGCGCAGTTCTGAAATATTAAGTGTTTCATAAATCTTGCCGCCAAACATCAGTGTTAACAACATTTATGTGTTCCGGTTTGAAGATAAGATAGCCAGTTCTCCATTGCGTTGGAGAATCTTGGTAAGCCCGCTTCCATTTTCGGCATCATCGTCACTTACCATCAGGTGAGATAATTATTATTATTATTATCTTTATTTGTCCGACAACATGGTCCATTTTTGTTAGTAATACAAACGTCTTATTACACTAATGTTAGTAGAACACAGAATAAAATAATACAGTAACAGAGAATAAAAGTTAAAAAACCCTTCCACACCTCATGCGCTTACCAGTTACAGGAAGCATAGGGCCCCTGTCTGACTAGTACACGCATGAAGTGCGAAAAGAGTTGGGAATCATTCCTGTCAGCTATCCCCTTCAGGATGCTGTTGGGGCTGGCACGCAGCCTGCTCAGCAAAGAGGCTGTACGCTTACGCAGAATGGCATGAAAGCCATCAACATTCGCTTGCGCAAACATGCCAGAAGCACTGCAATATCGTGGCAGCCCCAACAGCATCCTGAAACCATTATTATATTGGACACGTAGGACATTGAGCGACTTCAGCGTACAATTGGTCCACAGGCTGCAAGTATAGAAAGACTGTCAGTACGCTCGAAACAGCGTTATTTTTAAGTCCGTACTACACCGAGCGAACCTGCGCACCAACATATGGCATCTAATCGCCAATGCCCTACGTTCCCTCTCTATATCTACATTGTCTTTAAGGCCGTCCGTCACGTGGTGTCCCAGATATTTAAACTGTGTTACCCTATTTAAAGGCACCCCATTCAAGCAAATAGGAGGCACAGTAGTTGGACACTTGGCGCCGGCCTTAAAAACCATGTATTCCGATTTTTTTACATTATAGATAAGGCCGTGTTCAGAGGCATAGATCTCACAAGTTTGGAGAAGTTCTCTGAGAGCCCCCACCGCCGGCGCCAGCAGCACCATGTCATCTGCATAGCTGATGTTATTTGTACAAATATCATCAATTTAGCATCCGACATGCCTACTGCTGAGACCAACGATGAGGTCGTTTATGTACACGCTGAAGAGCAAGGGTGAGCTTAAACCTCCCTGCCTAACCCCGCACTCCAACCTGTACTTATCAGAGAACGTATCTCCCCATCGTACCTGGTTCATTTGGCTGTTGTACCAATACTGAAAAACTCGTATCAAATCGGTGGGCACCCCTGCAGTCCTCAACTTGGTCCACAGCTTATCATAGGACACAAGATCGAAGGCCTTTGATAAGTCAAGGAAGGCTGCGTACACTGGCGTCAGCCTCCTGGTGTAGTACTGGACCGTGTGCTTGAGGCTCAGAATCGCTGGCTCAGTTGAAAGCCCGGGCCGAAACCCGAACTGCGCGTCATGGAGATCTAAGTATTTATAAATCTGATACTCAAGCAGACCATCCAGCATTTAGCCAAGACCGTCGCCAGCGAGATAGGGCGGTAATTACCCTTATCCGTAATATCCCCAGTTTTGTTTTTCACTATTGGCACAACAACAGTCCTCATGAGATCGGTCGGCAAATAAGAATGACTCGAGCACAATGAGTAGAACATCGCCAACACTCTAGGTAGGTGGACCCCAGCGTGCTTGAGACGCTCGATGCTCGATGCTGAGGCCGTCGTGACCAGGTGATTTCCCTCTAGACATCTTCATAATGGTTTCCTTAACCTGTTTTACCGTAAAACGGATAGGCTGTCTTACAGGACGTGTCTCAGAATGGAGCACCCCAAGTGAGGGACCCAAAGGTGATTTAACCCTAAAAGGATCTTTAAAAAGATTGGCGATGTCAGTTGGCTGTGCAACTCCCGCCACGCTCACAGGTTGGCCAGGCTTGATATTCAGATTATTCGTAGATTTCCAAAATTTTTTTAAGTCATTATTACTATGATGTTTAGCAAGTATATTTAATTTTATCTGCTCTTGGTTATTCATAAACCATTTAATTTTGCTTTTAATTTTTTTACGAGAATTATTCATATCTTCAAAAATTTTACCACATCTTGGTTTGCTGTGCAGTAGCCAAATTTCATATTTCAGTTTGGCCACACTGTGAGCGCAGCCACAGATTACTAATTAGTTACGCGCAGCGGACATGCTTATTCCAACCGGTTATAATACTACCTTTATGAGACCCTCTGCCCCCACACGAGCCAATGGCAGCCTCTGTCAGAATGGAAATGATCTTATGATACATATCATTAATTATTTTAACATGGTTGCCGTCTATACAGCTGTGTTCATCGCAGCACTGTGATACCTCATATGGGAAGTCAATTTCCCGAAGACCATTATGACAGAGTCTGCCATACAAATCAATTTCTTCATCACTTCTGATACCCCAAACTACTTTAACCCTTAAGTTCCTGCCCGCGGTCACAGTGACCCCGCCGAATATTTGAATTTGATTTTTTCCGTTAAACGGCTGCGCGCGTTGGCGTGCGTCTATGTACCTTCTCTACTTATCGGTTAGTGTCGCGCATGCGCTCAGCGAGGCTACACGTGCGCGCGTTTAGCTTGGGTGAGTAAAACAATCTCGTGCGCGGTCATGGTGACCGCGCGTAGGAAGTTACGTGATTATTTTGTATTATGTGTATTTGTTTTGTTTTAGTGTCAACATGAATAAAAACGACAAAAATATAACAAGATGGTTGGAAGAAGAGATGTCGGATGTAGAGGAGAAACATTTCACCTGTGTTTTATTTGTAAAAAACCCATCTGTTTGGAATGCGCCAAAAAATGTGCCAAAATTGTCGTGAAAAATTGTGAACTTTACCCTCTGCAATTTTTATCAAATTTTCATATTTTTTATATTTTTATAACTTTGTTTTTTTCAAATGTTTATAGATATTAAGAAAAAAGTGCAAATTGCTGTAATTTTAAGTTCCTATTTTGATAAATCTCATTATTTGAAGATGATTGTTAATTTTGAGTGAAATATGTCTGCATTTATGTTTTTGTCATTTCATAGAAATAAATATTGTGTCATTTAGTTTTTTTCTTTTCAATATCATTATTATAATCATAAAGTGCGTTTTATTTATTATTTGTTACAATATTGACTCATATTACATTAAAAAACACGGTTTTAATGTAGGAGTCACTGTGACCGCGGGCAGGTAGTTGCGTTATAAATATAGGTGGCAGGAACTTAAGGGTTAAACATGGCCAAGGGCTTATCAATTGTGAAAAAAAAACGGTGGGTATGAGATACCCGACTTCATTCACGCCGGGTTAATACTAGAACCGGGGCGACCGAGCGTTTCTCGGAGTCTCCTACGCATGTTAAACTAAAAAAATTATTGAAGTAAAACTTCTTTACGCACGCTTGACTTGAGAAGTAAGCTGGTGGATGCGTGACGAGAGCTTTACGGAAGTGTGTTCGGGCGAGGCAAACGGAAGTTGAGAAGGGTTTTATAGAAGATAAAAGGCAAAGAAGAGGGAAGAATTTCGCATGTTGGTCGCCGACATCCGTTTCAGAGGATAATAAAACTCTTTTCATTAACTGCCTGAAATGAAGTCGACCAACCCGCACTGGGCCCGCGTGGTCGACTAAGGCCTAATCGCCCTGATTCAGGGTAGGCTCGAGCCCCTCGGTGGGGACGTATTTGAGCTGAAATAATAATAATAACTGCCTATACCTCCATACGACAAAAAAGATATGATTATTTTCTTAAGACTGAGTATTTACTTCCATAGATATAGATGGAGCTAAAGAAATTTTACTTTAGTCGTGTGATCTAAAGCACACTCGTTTTTTTTTCCTTTGATGTGTTACATGTTGCCTTTCCCTTTCCTGCAATTATTTAGCAAATTAACAAGTATAAAAACAATGCAAAATTGTACTTGGTTGTTACAACTGAAGTAGGTTTTTTAAAGTATTCATCATCGTCATGTTAGCCGAAAAACGTCCACTGCTGGACAAAGGCCTCCCCCAAGGATTGCCACGACGACCGGGCCTGCGCTGCCCGCATCCATCGGTTTCCCGCGATCTTCACCAGGTTGTCGGTCCACCGCGTGGGAGGCCTTCTTACGATACGTTTTCCGGTGCGCGGTCGCCACTCAAGAACTTTACTGCCCCAACGGCCATCTGTTCTACGAGCTATGTGCCCTGCCCACTGACTCTTTATTTTAGCGATTCTGTGAGCTGTGTTGGTTACTTTGGTTCTCCTGCGGATTTCCTCGTTTCTGATTCGATCACTCAGTGTTCATCGTGGCCAATTATAAAATATCAGATATCCTTCGCCCTATTAAAGTGAGCAATTCTTGTATATAGAATCCCACCAAAAACATTTTCATGTAAAATGTTGCCAAGACGAGGTCATATGGCTCGCACTTTCAAAAAGTTATCTGATCTCGTGATAGTGCCAAGCTTCTAACTCTACACGGCCTAATTCTACAAGCCCTAACTTTACAAACTGTACACCTTAGTCCAAATAATATGTGGCTTAGCTGTTTCGTTACTACAAGAACTATTGTATAAAAAAATAAAATAAACAGTGAATAATATTTTCGCCTATCACATATTTTGCCTAAGGTGTAGAGTTTGTGAAGTTAGGGCTTGTAGAATCAGAAGCTTGGTATAGTAGATAATAAAAGATTTTCTCACATCCAACGCGTCATCGGCGAGACACAGCCACACCTTTGACAAAAAGTATTTGAAAATTTCATGCGATTCCAGCCCCTTTATGCATGTTTTATGTGAATGACAAGGATATATGGGTATGTATTGATTCTCCAGAAAATACCATAACCTGAGACTTGTCGCTTTGTAAACTAATTCAATTCAATATATATATTCAAAATAAGTGCAAATTAAACTCTTTCTGATAGTCATAAAATAATAATAACAATGTAATTTGTGAAGAATCAAGAAATAAACAATAATTAGATAATAACGTCAAAATTAAATCCTTGAATTAAACCAGATTATGTCATTAGAACATGAAAACAATATGACACGAAAAGTTATACTTATAAATCATTGAATGCATTTAACAAGAGTAGGCCAGTTCCAGCACGGACAGCACCCGGTCTCGAGTATAACGCAAGAGTCAGCCATCGCTCCCATCAACCATATTAGAGGGAAAGGAACAACCTGGCTCCCGATGCGCCACCATCCGCACGAAAATTTAAGCGAGCATGCACCACTCATGTCAATGCTAAGATAAAAATATTTATTAAAAGAAGTACTACACTTGTCATGTCTCATCGCTTCCACATCAATTCTTAGGTTGGTCATCATTTTATTACTATTAAAGACGATTAGTAGTGTTGATAGAAGAAACACTGTCTACCCATACATTTTTGTCATTTATATATTAGAATGTCTTATAATAACCTTTTCTACAAAGAGTTCTTTTGATACAATTTTTAAACTGTTTTTCTGACAAATTTAACACATCATCGGGTAATTTCTTATACATGAGTAAACATTGTCCCACAAAGGATTTATTGATTTGGCTAAGTCTGGTTTAAGTTAGTTGAAGTTTATTCCTATTCCGAAGATTTCTACTGTGCCTGTCACTATTCAGTGAAAAGAGATGCAGGTTTTTACGTACATACATTATATTTTCATAAATGTACTGACACGGGAAAGTCATTATATTAATATCTTTGAACTTATCTCGGAGCAACTCACGAGAACGCATTCCATAAATCGCGAGAATCGCTCTTTTTTGCAGAACAAATATGGTATTTATATCAGCTGCATGTCCCCACAAAAGTATCCCATAAGACATAATACCATGGAAGTAGCTGAAATATACCAGTCTTGCGGTGTCTATATCTGTAAGGAGCCTGATTTTAGCTAGTGTTTCTATGTGCGGGCCCTATTGAAGCCTTGAATCTACAGTTGATCCTAGAAACACGCTTTGATTTACAAATTCTAATACATTACCAGCTATGGATAAATTGTTGTTTACTTCAATAACATTAGGTAATATGAATTTAATACATTTGGTATTTTTTGCATTTAAGACTTAGTTGTTTAAAGTAAACCAATTGTACACTTTTAAAAGAGTATCGTTTACTTCGTCAGACATATCAGTTTTTCTGTCAACCTTAAAAACTAGTGATGTATCATCCGCAAACAACACAATTTTCGACAGTGATTCAACCATGAATGGTAGATCATTAATATTAACTTAAAAAAAGGAAAGGTCCCAAGATAGAGCCTTGAGGCACACCTATCTTTAGCCATGAACCCCTTGATTTCGTATCATTTATTGTACTTTTTGTATCCTATTTACTAAATATGATTCTAAAAGATCTAGAGCCTTATTTTTAACACCGTAATGGTCCAGTTTTACAAGCAGAATTTTATGTTCCACACAATCGAATGCCTTTGACAAGTCGCAGAAGATCCCTATCGAAATCTCGGATTTCTCAAAAGCATCATATATGTTTTTAACGAGTTCAACTCCCGCGTCCGTTGTGGAACGCCCTTTTGTAAAGCCAAACTGCAGGTTATGGAGCAATTTATTGATGTCAAAGTGAGTTAACATTTGTTTTAGTATAATTTTTTCAAAGACCTTACTTAAAACTTACTAGGGTCTTTCTTTTCACCGGACTTGAAGAGGGAACAACTTTACTAAATTTCATGAGATCCGGAAACACTCCAGTGTCAATACAAATGTTGCATAGATCGGCCAAGTAAGGGGCTAAAGTTTCAATTACGGACTTTATTAAATTAACAGACATGCCCCAAAGATCCTCAGTATTTTTTAGTTTCAACAACTTAAAAGCTTTTATAATTGTGTGTGGATTAATTTTTCGAAATGTAAAATGTTCTTCGCACTTTGGTACATTTTCAGAAAGTAATTGATTTGCGAGAATAGGCGACGATCCAAGGCTAACTAGGTACTGAGGGTAAAAAACCGATGGTTTCTTCTTCTGCGAAGCTTTCTGCTACCCCATTAGAGGATTCGCGAGGCTCTTTGACTGTATAATTATGAGGAAGCCGTAATATAGAATCCGCCGTTTTGCAAAACAGCGCCGGATTGTAAAACGTGAAACTAAGTGAGATAGACCACTCTATGTCTGGGTGTTAAATATCTATATGTGTATGTATTTAAACGTATATAAGTATGTATATCAGTTTCTGGTTCCCATAACACGGGAATTCCTACTTTGGGGCAAGATGACCATTTGTGATTGGTCTAGTTATTATTTATTTATTTAATTAGCATAGCCAGACATAATTTCCGAGGGATCTGGAGAAAACTCATTTTCACGCTTACGAGCCCCCTCGAAGTTAGCCATAAAACTCATTTCCACGCCTGCGAGCCCCCTCGAAGTCAGCCACAAAACTCATGTCCACGTTTGCGAGTCCCCTCGAAGTCAGCCATAAAACTCATTTTCACGCTTGCAAGCCCCCTCGAAGTCCGCCATAAAACTCATTTCCAAGCCTGCGAGCCCCCTAAAAGTTAGCCACAAAACTCATTATCACGTTTGCGAGCCCCCTTGAAGTCGCCAAAAAACTCATTTCCACGCTTGCGAGCCCCCTCGAAGTCAACCATAAAACTCATTTTCACGCTTGCAAGCCCCCTCGAAGTCAGCCATAAAACTCATTTCCACGCTTCCGAGCCCCCTCGAAGTCAACCATAAAACTCATTTTCACGCTTGCAAGCCCCCTCGAAGTCAGCCATAAAACTCATTTCCACGCTTGCGAGCCCCCTCGGAATCAGCCATAAAACCTACGTCTATACGGGCGGAACCGCGGGCATAAGTTAGACGTAATAATAAGAAGCTCCCAATAACAAAAGATTAGCCCGAACCGACACACAGAAACGAACATTCCAAACTTCCGAATACAACCTCGACAAATAGGAATTCTTAAGTCCCTTGTGGCAAGTGACACCCAACTACTTATTCCTGTTTTGTTTCCCGCAACCCGTTACGCGGAATAATGAGAAAAGTTTGTTGTTTATATAAACAAGATACATTTTGCGGGTACCCACCCGTACTGGTGCTGGTGGTGAACAATACCGGGTTGTTGTCATGGGAAACTAACTAACTTCTTAACCGTCTCCGTGGCGTAATGGTTAGTCCATTCGCTTTACACCAGGAGGTCGCGGGTTCGATTCCCGGTGGGGTCAACTTGTATGACTCGGTTTGGTTGGTGGACTGGTAGGGCACTTTCTGATCCCGCCTGGCTATCTACCACCATCTTAAGTCTTGCCGCGAAATATCGATGTTGATATCATTGGTGTGTTCCGGCATGAAGATAAGATAGCCAGTTCCCCATTGCGTTAGGAATCTTGGTAAGCCCGCTTCCATCTTCGGCAACATCGTCACTTACCACCAGGTGAGATATTGTCAAGGGTTTACCAATCTAAATATATATTTACCAATTGTGAATAAAAAAAAAAATATATAACTCAAAGGTGACTGACTGACTGACTGACATAGTGATCTATCAACACACAGCCCAAACCACTGGACGGATCGGGCTGAAATTTGGCATAAAGGTAGATGTTAAGACGTAGGCATCCGCTAAGAAAGGATTTTGGGAAATTCCCACGGGAACCGCAAAAATCGGGATCTGCGCGGGCGAAGCTGCGGGCATCCACTAGTTGTGAATAAAAAAAACAAGATAAAAGACAAGATAAAATCTTCTTGCTGTTCTTCGTACATTTAATCTTTCCTCTTCAACTATCTCCTGGTTTAATTCTTACCTGCGGGGGCGCTCTCAGTGTATTCGGACTGAGGAGTCTTCTTCAGACTGGTGCACATTATCTGCGGGTGTCCCTCAAGGTGGAGTGCTCTCACCTCTCCTATTTTCTATGTTTATTAACACCATAACTCAGGTTATCTCATCGAACTACCATCTCTACGCCGACGACTTGCAAATTTACAAACACTTCCCGGCGTCCGATCTCTTAGGTGCTGTTCAGGATATTAACAGAGACATGCAGGAGATATCGTCGTGGGCAAAGGCTTTTGGACTGTTGGTAAATCCTAAAAAGTCACAGGCTCTAGTTATTGGGAGTAGGTACATGCTGAACCAAATTAACTTCTCGCCAGCAACATCCGTAATATACGATGATGTAGTTATTCCCTATGCTAGTACAGCTAAAAACCTTGGCATTATTTTTGACTCAAGTTTGTCTTGGGTTGCTCAACTCAACGAAGTCAGCCGTAAGATGCACTTCTCCTTTCATGCTCTGAAACTTTTTAAATATTTCCTTCCACTAAAAACCAAAATTTCCTTGTCTCTGACTCTTCTTCTTTCTATTCTGGATTACGCTGACATTTGCTACTTAGATGTAACAGAAGAACAGCTCAACAAACTGGAGCGTCTCCAGAATCTCTGTCTTCGATTTATTTTTGGCCTGCGTAAATTTGACCATGTCTCCCAATACCGTCAGCAACTCAAGTGGCTTCCGATTCGTCTTCGCACGAATACTCATATCCTTAGTCTCCTTTTCAAAATACTTCACAATCCTTCTTCTCCATCCTACCTACGGGAACGCTTTAACTTGCAGCGTCCTCCCGACCAGCAATCCCGTGCTCATCTCAAATCCCTCCTTTCTTTTCCCACCCATTGTACCGACTTCTATTCTTATTCCTTCTCCGTGCATGCGGTTAGGTTGTGGAACTCACTTCCGCACGAGATTCGCGATAGTCAGAGTCTGTATTCTTTTAAATCTAAATTAAAAGAACACTTCTTGTCTTTTCCTTTTCAAAGTTAGCCATATTTATTTTATAGTTTATTTATTATATTATATGCATTTTATTATATTTATGTAATTAAATTTATTTAAGTATATTATTATATAATTACATTATGTAGTATATTATATTATGTATTATTTTGTAGGTACGTGGTATTTATTTAGGAATATGTTGTCTTTGTTAATGTACACGTCTTCTGCCATTCTTTTGTAATTTCTCTTTCCTAGGTCTGCTGGACGAAATTTCTAATAGAAATAAGCTGTACCTTTTGTATGTTCTTATCTAGTTTAATTTTTGTTTGTCCCTATTTCTGTGTGCAATAAATTGTGAAATAAATAAATAAAAAACAAGGTGGTGAACAATACCGGGTTGTTGTGATGGGAAACTAACTAACTTATTAACCGCCTCCGTGGCGTAATGGTTAGTTCATTCACTTCACACCAGAGAGGAGCGATGGCTGACTCTCGCGTTATACTGGTGTCCGGGTGCTGTCCGTGTGAACTGGCCTACACTTGTCAAAGGCGTTCATGACATTCAGTAATTTTAATGTATAACTTCTCGTGTCATATTGTTTTCATGTTCTAATTGGATTTTGACGTTATTAACTAATGATTGTGTATTTCTTGATTTTTTACAAATGAAATTATGTAATCACTATTTTATGACTATAGAAAGAGTGTAATTTGCACCTATATTAAATAAATATCTTGAATCTTGAACAAAATAAAAAAAATCAAAAATTGTTTATTTTTTAACGGTAGATTGTATACATGATATTGGTGTGTGTGTGTGTGTGTGTGTGTGTGTGTGTGTGGGTGTGTGGGTGGTCCAGGAGGTCGCGGGTTCGATTTCCGGTGGGGTCAACTTGTATGACTCGGTTTGGTTGGTGGTAGGGCATTTTCTAAGGCCGCCTGGCTAGCTACCACCATTCTATTGCGTTGGGGAATTTTCCATCATCGGCATCATCGTCACTTACCATCAGGTGAGATGATACCAACAGCTTGCCAATTGTGAATAAAAAGAATAAAAAATAAAAACTGTTATGGGGCATTTTTAACGTGTATTGAATTACGTAGACGAAGTGCTAAAATAATTTTATGTAACAATAATAAATAAATAAATTACAGTTATCATTATTAATATCTTCGAATGCATCATTGTTTATCTGCCAGATGAGATGTCAAAAATAATCATTTAAAAACTGGCCAAGTGCGAGTCGAACTTGCGCGTCGAGGGTTTCATACCACCACGCCACTACTCCACACAAGTGCAATAATGATACCTATCCATTCATTACAAACAAAAGAGATCAACGCGAGCGAAATAAAAATGTTTATTTTATTCAGTTAGGACTCTTTAGCGTGAGTACGACTCACACTTGGCCGGTTCTTTTTAATTACTTCAGGATTAGTACTGTAATTACACTTAGTTTCATGTATGTATGTAATTTCTTTATTGGTCAATTTACAATAAGAGCTTACAGTTTCCCAAGACGCTCTATTGTTAATATTTACAATTACAAATTACAAATATTTACAATTACAAATTATTGTTGTTTAAGAAGATGTATAAATTTTTAATTATTATAGGCATGCTATCCACAAAAATGTCAATATATTGGATCTCGGCAACGAACCATTGAGCAAATGTATTGACCTAGACGTAGTAAGGTGTAGCGCTCGCTGCGCGCGCGGCGCTGCAGTTGCGAACAGCTGGTGCCGTCGCCGACCCGTGCGCACGTATTTTTGTGGCACAAAGAGACTCATATTATTCAACACCTCAGAGTTTTTGACTTTTATCCGCAACAGCAGACAGATGGACACCAAGTAGCAACTTCCGCCTAAGCTCCAAGGTATCGAGTCCGACTGAGCCGTATACGAACAGAGATGGGAAGAGAAACGGGTAATATCCGTACATTCGCTTATAGAGGCACCTAGCGAACTTACGCTGCAGTCTTTCTATCATGAGAGAATACTTGGTGTCATAGGGATCCCAAACAATTGCGCAGTACTCCAACTTGATCCGGACAAAAGCATTATACAGCACTAACGCAACTCTAGTATCCCCGAACTGGTAAGCTGTTCGCATTATGAACCCTAGAACTCTATTAGCACTCTTACATAAACTTATTATGTGTTGACGAAAATTAAGTTCAGCATCCATCAATATGCCTAGATCTTTTTTTCTGTTTCTCTTTTCAGAGATACACCACGAAGACAATATATATGTCGCCATAATCGGGCATCTTGATCTTGTAAAACTCAGTACACTACATTTTGATATATTAAACTCCATTATATTGCAGTGACTCCAATTCTCAACACGGTTAATATCATACTGCAAGCCTTTGCACTCTTCGTCGCTTTTGACTGATTTAAAGATCTTCAAGTCGTCAGCGAACATCAATCATCGGGTGTTAGTGAGGTTTGTTGGTAGATCATTAATCATCACAAGAAACAAGGTGGGTCCAAGGGTACTGCCCTGACTCAGTCCGGATCTAGTAAAGTATTCCTCAGACTAGTAAACGCGAAGCTGTACGTATTGTTTACGATCCTTAAGGTAGTCAGCAAAAAAACTAAGAAGTTTCGGACACATTCCCAGTGAGGACAACTTAGATAACAAGATATCGTTATCAACAACGTCAAAAGCACGTCGGATGTCCAAAAATTCCGCATCCACTTGAGCCCTAGTATTCACTTCATGTATCGAATAGTCTACGAAATAAATTTGGTTAGTTATAGTGGAGCGAGCAGTACAAAAACCTTGCTACGAATCGTCAATAACCGCATCAATTTGTCGAGTAAGATAATAATTAAGTTTTGATTCGAATATCTTCCCAAAAATAGGCAATATCGCTATCGGCCTATAGTTCATAACATTTGTTGAATAACCAGCCTTTGGATCAGGACTCACTCTGGACAACTTCCACCTTACAGGATAATGACTCAGTTTAAGGGAGAGATAGTACAAATATAACAGAGGTTCTTCCAATGCAAATAGACAATCCTTGACTAATAATGTGGGTATACCATCCGGCCCAGCAGCTGCATTGGCTTTAAGGCGACGAACAGCTCGGCGCAAGTCATCCACTGAAATGCTGTCCATACGTACATACATACAGTCCATAAGCAGTACCACACTCAGTGTTCTGAGCTACTTGAGGGTCCAGTAATGGAGTGTTAGAGAGAAAAACGGAGCCGAAGTATTCGGCGAAATCTGAAGCCGCGTCCTGTCCCTCTACCACTTTGTTTTTGTATGTAAACGTGGTACATTGACGCCTATTTTTGCGTCTTTCTTTAACGTACTTCCAGATTCGTCCTGGATCTTGAAGAATATTGCACTCGGAAGATTGTAAATATTGATGATAGGCAACGTCGACCAACTCTTTGACTAAGATTCTGTAGAATTTAAACATTTCACGATTAAAATCCAAACCCTTCTCTTTATATTTGCAGTGATAAGAATGCTTAATTTTTATTATAGAAATAATTTCAGAAGTGTACCACGGTGGGTATTGACGCTGTTGGGACCAATTTCCAACTTATTTGTTGGAACAATATCACTAATGGCTTTAGTTAATAGAGAATAGAATGAGCCTGTAGCAAAATCTACGTCTTGGTGGTTATAAACTCGGTGGTAATAGGGGTTTAAGGTACTAATATACAGAGTGTATAAAATTGGTGTAGGACCCATTAACTGGGGTTTCTACTCATTATACTGAACAACTTTCCCCAAGGAAGCCATTGGAAAAAAACTACGCCCCATACAAAAATGCACAAAATTTGTCAATTAGCTGATCGTTTTCTATGAAGAATTCAAAAAATGCTTTGCGATTTCAGCAAACTTGTAGAACAGCAGTTGTTCAGTATGATGAGTAGAAGCCCCAATTTTGTTACACACTGTATATACTTTGGTTTAATAAGTATGAAATTGGGCAGGACACATAGGTAGGATAGCATCAACAAGATGGACTAGATTAGCAACAGTATGGAACGGACCGGGAGGGAGAAGGAGAAGAGGAAGACCGGTTGAGCGATGGGAAGACGAGATCAAGGCGACTGCGGACGAAGACTGGCTAACCAAGGCGCAGGACAGAGATAGCTGGGCTCAGATGGAGGAGGCCTTCCCCCGAAGACGGGTCCCTAACAATTAACAAAAGAAACAAAAATAATAAATGTAAAATAATTAATATTACTGGTAACAATATTAGAATAAAACACACTTTATTGCACAACATAAGAGAAAAAAAAAGGTACAGTGATTAAGGAAGTTGTACATTTAGGCGGTCTTACCGCTAACAAGCGATCTCTTCCAACTCTTCCCTATTTTGATGTAATTGTTATAAATAAACCACTAATTACCCATAAACGATGAAAATAAATTGATAGGTGATTACTTGTGTGATGAGCAACTAAAAATATTCCATTATATATTATTTAACGTAGATAATAAGTAAATATTATATGAGGTTGTTTTAAAAACCTGTTTTCGTTGAAACCTTCAAAATATTATAATTTAGTTTGTATAAACTAGATAGAATACCATGATACTAAATGCCTTTCGTAGAATTGTAAAAGTTACTTATTACTTGAACCTTTTGAATAGCTAATTATTATTATTATTATTATCTTTAATTCAGGCTTTGCCCATAATTTGTTAGTACAACTTATAGTATGTTAGTAAACAATAACATATAATTAAAAACAAAATGAAATTAAAATTTACCATACATGGCGACCCTGGACTCAATGTGAACATGGTTCCATCGGGCAGTCCACCCGCTCCAGTATGGTGTTAAGGAGGCCGCTGGGGCTGTCCCGCACGCGACGCATCAGCGAGGCGACTCTCCTACGCACAATACAGTCATTGCGTGCCTCTGCAAACATTTCTGATGCGCTGCAGAAACGAGGCAAACCCATCAGCATCCTAAACCCATTATTATATTGAATGCGAAGGGCATTAAAGGCCTTGAGGGTATATCTGACCCACAGGCTGCAGGTGTAAAATGTTTAGCAGAACGCCTTAAACAAGGTTAGTTTTACTTCTCTAGAGCAGCGTGCGAACCTGCGAGCCAGCATATTGCACCTCATGGCCAATGCCCTACGCTCCCTCTCCATATCCATATCATCAGACAGATCCTCAGTGACCCAGTGCCCCAGGTACTTAAAATGTGTGACTCTACTCAGTGCACTTCCTCCAAGATAGACTGGTGGTACAGCTTTTGGCCACTTATTGCCTGCTTTAAATATGAGTAGTTCACTTTTATTTGTATTGTACCTGAGGCCATGAGCCACAGGGCAAAATGTTCACACAACTTCAGGAGCTGTCTGAGGGCTCTGATTGATGGACTCAGCAGCACCTTAAAATAGAATAAGAATAATTTATCTTTTCTTCACTAATTATTAATACGCATAAAATTATAAATTTTAATAAAAGATAAAATTAGTGTGGAGATATAATAATGTTGTTAAATACTATCAAAAAATTAATAACAATCCATATTTATATTTTTTAATCACAATTGGTAAACCCTTGACAACATCTCACCTGGTTGCAAGTGACGATGTTGCCGAAGATGGAAGCGGGCTTACCAAGATTCCCCAACGAAATGGGGAACTGGCTATCTTATCTTCATGCCGGAACACACCAATGATATCAACATAGATATTTGGCGGCAAGACTTAGATAAGATGGTGGTAGCTAGCCAGGCGGGCTTAGAAAATGCCCTACCACCAACCAAACCGAGTCTTACAATTGACCCCGCCGGGAATCGAACCCGCGACCTCCTGTGTAAAGCCAGTGAACTTGCCTCTCAGCTACGGAGGCGGTTTTCCAATAACTAATCCAACTAACCTATATATTTTTTTCGATATGAACATATCATGTTTTATTGTAGTTTAATATTTTCGATTCAGTTTTTTAAGTTCTATCTCTCTCTCTTTAATTTAAGAGCTAGGATCTTAGCGGTGCAGCATCCAAGTCTTTTAGAGTTTAATACCATTTAATTTCTTGTATTACAGTTTTGAGAATAAATTTTGTGTTAACAATTTTTTTATTTAATATTAATTTTCTTCTTGAAACTCTTTGTTCCATCCGCAATTTCATACTTAAACACCTAAAACTTTTTCTACGATAAAACAAAAACAAAAAAAAACCGGCCAAGTACGAGTCGGACTCGCGCACGAAGGGTTCCGTACCATTATCTATAAAAATCACGTTTGTTGTATGGGAGCCCCCCTTGAATATTTGTTTTATTTTAATTTAATTATTTATTTTTATAGTTTTTTTTTATTATTTTTTTTTATTTACAATTGGTAATAAAAAAATATATATTATAGTGAATATATAACTAAATATTCCGTTAATATTTTAAGCGTCTACCTGTTTCCGTTATAAATATCGAGCAAAACGGGCAAAAAAATCACGTTTTTTGTATGGAGACACCCCCTCATCTTTTCACTTTTTCTAATTTTTTGTATTTGTTGTATTTAGTATTATTTGTTGTAGCGGCAACATAAACACATCATCTGTAAAAATGTAAACTGTCTAGCTATCACGGTTCATAAAATACAGCCTGGTGACAGACGGACAGACGGACAGCGAAGTCTCAGTAATAGGGTCCCGTTTTTACCCTTTGAGTACGGAACCCTAAAAAACTATAAAAAAACCATTTCTTGTATAAAGACCCCTAAAAATTATCCCTTTTTTAAAGTTTTAATATTTGTTGGTAAATCCCTCATAATAACATCTCATCAGCTCATATACGTTCCCACCGAGGGGCTCGAGCCTACCCTGAACTAGGGCGATCGGGCCTTAGTCGACCACGCGGCACAGATGAGATACAGTACCCAACCTAGTAACGATTTTAATCTAATAATTCATAAATGTAACGGAAATCTGCAATCTTGTACATGTCCTGTAATAGAAAAGGTGTCAAACACCAAATATCTAGGAGTCATTGTAGATCAAAGACTGTCCTGGCATAATCAAATAGATCAAATTTCAAATAGAGTGAGGAAACTGTCATGGATCTTTAAAACTTTAAGGCATGTGATCCCTGCCACTAAAAATGAAAGCTCTACAACTGCAACAAAACCCAAAGCTAACTTACTAAACACTCTGTATATTGTTTTAGTGCAATCAGTTTTTACCTACTGTCTCACTATCTGGGGTGGTGCCAGTAAAATAAAATTTCTGGAATTGGAAAGATCACAGAGATTATTGTTGAAAGTGATGCATTTTAAGCATAGAAGATTTCCAACTGATGAATTATTCACCTTATGTAAAGTGCTTTCTATTAGAAAACTGTTCATCTTACAGATAATTTCAAAAAAACATAGAAGTTTAGGCTATGACCCTAACATACTAAACAAAAGACGAAATGATATCGTAGCATCCTCTAAATTTACAAAAACATCTTTTGCACAGCATCAATATAATTATTTATCATCGTATTTATATAATAAAATAAATAGTAAGACTAATATATATCCCCTGAATATGCACGATTGTAAAGATACTATAGTTAAATGGCTCAATACTCTTCATTATGAAGAAGTAGAGAGTCTTTTAAAACACACAGCCTAAGATATACGAACATACACTTCTTAAACATACATTGTACATACAAACATAATATAATTGCACATAAATACAAAAAGCCACACGCACAACCCACACGCATAACACACACACACACACACACACACACCACTCCACGCACATACACTCTCTCCACACGCACAACACACACACACACACACACACACAAATTCACTCAATCACATGCACACATAAATACTTCGCGCGCGTGCTTAATAATACGTAGCGCATATATTTTGTAAAGTATTGTTGTTTTAAATTATTTTAATTTTTTATACTGTATCTCTGTGTTGTTTATTAGTTATGGAAGCGCGGATTCTTCTGGCACAAGTATTCTTATACTTAAAAGAAGTCTCCTGCAACATGTATTATTTTTCACAATGAGATACCGCAATAAACTTTTTTCATTTCATTTTCATTTCACAGTGCACGCGGGCCCAGTGCGGGTTAGTCAACTTCACACACAACCTTCGAGTTTCTTCGCAGATGTGTGCAGGTCTCCTCACGATGTTTTCCTTCATCGCAAGAGCGTCGGATAAACGTACATATGAGATCGAAATTCGAAAACACATTGGTACTTGGCAGGACTCGACCCACGACTTCCCGGATAGGAGATAGCGGCCCTTGCCATTGCGCTACCGACGCTCATACTTAATGAAAATTTCAGCAATCTATGGACCTATTTAGTATTCTCGATCCAGAAGGAAAAAAAACAGGAATTTTTTAATTGTCGTCGTAAAAGACTTGTGATGTTACCTACTTGTTTACATCACATCTTAATTAACCGCATCCTACTTCATTGTTAAGATTTCTATGTTTGATCCCCTGCAGGAAGCCCCTATAATGAGTATCTTTGATCTCGGATTGCCACCATTGTCTGCGAAATGATTAAAACGGGATTACACAGGCGACACTTTGTTCCGGTTCTCATCTTACTTGGTTAATGCGTGTTGTTCCGAATTCGGCCTTGTTCCGATTTCAGATAAAAGGCTGGAACCATTGATGTTAAATAAAGATAGGCCCATCACTTTAAAAAGGCAACGCTTATATAAAAGTAACATACTGCTTTAGCAAAATGAACCAACGTGAAATGAATTACTACTAATTATTACCGAGACCAAAAAATAATAATGCAAAATTGTACCAAGTTGCCAGTGATGAATTACGGAACTGAGAGATGGTCGATTACTATGGGCCTCATAAGAAGGCTCAAGGTCACCCAAAGGGCAATGGAGCGTGCTATGCTCGGAGTTTCTCTGCGTGATCAAATCAGAGACGAGTAGATCCGCAGGAGAACCAAAGTAACCGACATAGCTCACAGAATCGCTAAACTGAAGTGGCAGTGGGCAGGGCACAGAGCTTGTAGAACAGATGGCCGTTGGGGCAGTAAATTTCTCGAGGAGACGACCGCGCACCGGAAAACGTAGCGTAGGCAGGCCTCCCACGCGGTAGACCGAAGACCTGGTGAAGATGGCGGGAAGCCGATGGATGCAGGCAGCGCAGGACCGGTCGTCTTGGAAATCCTTGGGGGAGACCTTTGTCCAGCAGTGGACGTTTTTCGGCTGATATGATGATGATGTACCAAGTTGCTGCGATGGAAGTGGGTTGTTTTAACGTGTTTAGCGTTTTTAATTTATTGTGGTGTCCACACGCTGTTGTTTGTGAGTTAACATATATACAAATTACATATATACAGATTTTATAGAACATAATATGTGTAAGTATTGATGTTGTTTTTACCTCAACGTTTCGACTATGCTTCAATAGCCGTGGTCGCGAGCAGACTGAAGCCGCGGTGTCATCGCCGCCGCCGGCGCATCGCAGGAACGACTCCATCTACCCTCACATTATTTTGTGAAGGGTTAAGTTCACCACACATGTCACTTAAAAACTTAGGGTCACGACACACTACACTGACATTGTGCACAGGCCACACGGGTGTTTTTTTCGCAGTTTACTCGTCGACACTTATCAATCACCGAATTCTATGACAAAGAAAGCTTGTATCCCTGATCACGATTAAAATTTTTGTGTTTCTTAATTTCAACATCAATACATGCTCATACGTTCTATAAAATCACGTCAAGTTCCGCTTTCAATTTGTCATTATGAATAATCGTGAGAATTTAAAGTGTTATATAACATGCATATATCTGTGGTATCACTGAGAAAGTTTTATATTGTCTGTGGCTTTTCACTTTGCAGATTGACGCCAGAAACAACTGCCTCCGTAGCTCAGAGGCAAAGTTCACTGGCTTTACACAGGAGGTCGCGGGTTCGATTCCCGGCGGGGTCAATTGTAAGACTCGGTTTGGTTGGTGGTAGGGCATTTTCTAAGCCCGCCTGGCTAGCTACCACCATCGTATCTAAGTCTTGCCGCCAAATATCAATGTTGATATCATTGGTGTGTTCCGGCATGAAGATAAGATAGCCAGTTCCCCATTGCGTTAGGGAATCTTGGTAAGCCCGCTTCCATATTCGGCAACATCGTCACTTACCACCAGGTGAGATGTTGTCAAGGCTTTACCAATTGTGAATAAAAAAAAATGGTCGGTGACATAGTGACAAAAAGAAGTAATAGCTGCTTCGAGCCATGCAGTGTGGACAAAGATGGGATGCAAGATCCTCTTGGCGCAGAAGTTCGGTCGATGAGTGCCTGAGAGCCTAGTAAAGGAATGGTGAACGTCATGGGTGAAGGCGAGGAGATTTAGCAATCTAATCAGATAAAAATAAAAACCGGCTAAGTGCGACTCGGGTCGCACAAACAGGGTCCCGCATCAAAACTTTAACTACCAACAGAACAAGACCTCTCAGTACATACTTCGTAAAAAAAGTTTTGCAAACTTTCGTGTGACATCTTAACTAAAATTATAAAGAGTAAACATTTGATTGTTTGTTTGTTTGCATTGAATAGGCTCCAAAACTACTGGACCGATTTGAAAAATTATTTAATTGATGGGAAGCCACACTATCCCCGGGTAACATAGGCTATATTATATTATATTTTCAAAAAATTAGGAATCCTTACTAAAACTCGAACAATGTAACCCAAGGCAGACCTCATAAAATTCGCCTGACAGAATAAAGATAGCAAATCTACTTACACTGCAAACTATAAGGCCATCTGCAGCTTGGATATCGAAATAAATTATAATACTACTTTTATGGCATAAATCTAAATCTAAACTAATATTATAAAGAGGAAAGATTTGTATTTTTGTATTTTTGACCCGTGCGAAGACGGGACGGGCCGCTATAATATATATAAGGAAAACATGACTGAGTAACTGACTGATCTATCAACGCACAGCTCAACCGAAGAGTACAATCAGCCACTATGCTTAGCGTTTGTGGACTATGAGAAAGCCTTTGATTCGGTCGAAACTTGGGCTGTGTTACAGTCTCTCCAGCGGTGGCAAATTGACTATCGAAATTAACTAATTGTTTGTACGAAAACGCAAACATGTCGGTTCGCCTCCAGGATCAAAACTTGGAACCTATCCGGCTGCAGCGAGGGGTGAGACAGGGAGACGTTATATCTCCGAAACTGTTCACCGCCGCCCTGGAAGATGTTTTCAAGCTCTTGGACTAGGGTGGACTCGGCATCAATATCAACGGCGAGTACATCACCAATCTTCGATTCGCTGACGATATCGTGGTCATGGCTGAGACTATGGACAATGCTCGATGGCCTCAGTAGAGCCTCTTAACAAGTAGGTCTTAGAATGAACATGGACAAGACGAAAATTATACCGAATATGTGCACCTGGGACAAACAGTAAGCTTCGCAATATTTTTACGTCCCAGATACCACAGTGTCTTAAGACCAATTTCTGCGACTTACTATGGGCCTCATGAGAAGGCTCAAGGTCACCCAAAGGGCAATGGAGCGTGCTATGCTCGGAGTTTTTCTGCGTGATCGAATCAGAAACGAGGAGTTTCGTAGGAGAACTGAAGTTCTCAAAATTGTTAAACTTAAGTGGCAGTGGATGGGGCACATAGCTTGGAGAATAGATAGCCGTGGGGGCATATTATGAGACGGCTCAATGTACGCGCGCTACAATCAAGCGACACGACACGCGGCCGCGGGTAGCGAGGTGACATTTTTCTCTGAGCACAATAATATGGAAATAAAATAAAAGTTACAAGAATTAAAATCCGAAAACAATCATAGCCTTGATTTTTCCCTTCATCTGGGGTAATAGCGGTAGTCGCAAGCTCTATCGTAATCAAACATTATGGCTTGCGAACACGGCTATTACCCCAGATGAAGGGAAAAATCAAGACTATGATTTCAGGCGGGAAACTCTTGTTTTCGTATTTCTCCGTAGTCGGGTTTTTTTTATAAAATCAAATATCTTACGAAACAAAGGAGTTTCGTGTAAAGAGATAAGTGTTTATCGCTGGTACCTACTTAGCTAAACAAGGAGTGTTTTAAAAGATCGCCTTTGCACAAAAATCTGCTCCATAAAATCCCTTTCGATAGGCCAATAGGCACACCATATCATCTGAAGAAAGGCTGCATATTTTGTCAGAAATACTGATGAAAAACAACAATAAGCTTTAATAAAATTCATATTTGAGAGTTTTTTTCCGTTTATTTTAGTTAAGTAGCATCACGTCAAATTTCTACCTTTAAATCAAAACACATAGGGCTTAGTCCGACTCGCACTTTACCCGCCTTTTATTTCCTTGAAATTTAGTAACTGTACTTCAGGCGACAGATGTTAATTAAAGATTTGAGTGCGTTTAACTGCATCTCACCTGTTATGAAGTGAAGATGCAGTCGAGGATAGTACACGGATACGCGATAAGAGACTATCCAGAAACTCATGGACATGGCCTGCTTTGGCTGGCATCTCAATGAATTTCTGTTCACATTGTTGGGCATAGTTCAGGTCAAACATCTGCCTTATCCTGTGAGCAACCTACTATGTTAGTCGAGATGATGCACAAACAGAGCTGACTTTAAAAAATGAACTGCCAGGTTGGAAAGAGCTGTCTTAGTACATACGTCAAAAACCTTCACTTACAATGATGCCCTATCCATAGTTTTATAGAAATAACTGTCAGTGACTAAAAGCCCTGTGACGTCACGAGTGGCATTTCAATCGCGACGGCTGAATGCACCATTGTGCTGAAATGTCTTTGAACCATTGTTTGGGCCCCTGTCCGCGAGTGCCCGCGGCTCATTTCACGGTCTGGGCTTTACTTCGTTGCAGCAAAGTCGTGATGCTTTTTTTTTAATTTTATATATTATACTCTACTTTTAGTTTGTTTCAGATCAATGATCCTAATGGAAGTTTTTCTTGTAGAATTTTAAAAGAAGTAGAAAAGTACTTAGAAGTTTAGTGCACCTTAGTGTACTTAGTCGTGTCATCATCATCATCATATCAGCCAAACGACGTCCACTGTTGGATAAAGGCTTTCCACAACGGCCGGTCTTGGCTGCACGCATCCAACGGCTTCCTACGCTACGTTTTTTGGTGCGCGGTCGCTACTGGGTCGTGTAGATAAACGTAAACATAAAATTTAAGTCTCTTGTCTTCAAAGTACTTATTTAAAGTCCATATTATATCAATATAAATACAATTTTAAACCGCCTCCGTGGCGTAATGGTTATTCCATTCGCGTCACACCAGGAGGTCACGGGCTCGGTTCCCGGCGGGTTCAACTTTGTAAGGCTCGGTTTGGTTGGTGGTAGGGCATTTTCATAGCTCGCCTGGCTAGCTACCACCATCTTATCTAAGTCTTGCCGCCAAGCATCAGTGTTAACAGCATTGATGTGTTCCGGCTTGAAGATAAGATAGCCAGTAAGCCCGCTTCCATCTTCGGCATAATCGTCACTTACCATCAGGTGAGTTGATGCCAACGGCTTACCAATTCTGAATAATATCTTAATATATAAAGATAAATCTCGTGTCACAATGTTTGTCCTCAATGGACTCCTAAATCACTTAACCGATTATAATAAAATTCGCACACCATGTGCAGTTCGATCCAACTTGAGAGATAGGATAGGGTAGGGTAGGGTAGGGTAGGGTAGGGTAGTGTAGGGTAGGGTAGGGTAGTGTAGTGTAGGGTAGTGTAGAGTAGTGTAGGGTAGGGTAGTGTAGTGTAGTGTATGTAGGGTAGGGTAGGGTAGGGTAGTGTAGGGTAGGGTAGTGTAGTGTAGTGTAGTGTAGTGTAGGGTAGGGTAGTGTAGTGTAGTGTATGTAGGGTAGGGTAGGGTAGTGTAGGGTAGGGTAGTGTAGTGTAGTGTAGGGTAGTGTAGGGTAGGGCAGGGCAGTGTAATGTAATGTAAGGCGGTACGAAGTTCGCCGGGACAGCTAGTCTTAATATATAAGGTGTAACAAAATTAGCTGAAACTATTTTAACTCGTGCTTCTACCCATAAAACTGAACAACTTCCCCCATGGTACCCATAGTCAAATCGCAAAAAAAATTTGGCTCTCCCATACTAACTCGATCAGCTGATCAGCCAACTTAGTATGGGAAGTTAAATTTTTTTTTTGAGATTTGACTATGGGTTTCATGGGGAAAGTTGTTCAGTTTCATGGGTAGAAGCACCAGTTAAAATAGTTTCAGCTAATTTTGTTAGACCTTATATATAAATCTCGTGTCACAATGTTTGTCCTCAATGGACTCCTAAACCACTTAACCGATTATAATAAAATTCGCACACCATGTGCAGTTCGATCCAACTTGAGAGATAGGATAGGGTAGGGTAGGGTAGTGTAGGGTAGGGTAGTGTAGGGTAGGGTAGGGTAGTGTAGTGTAGGGTAGTGTAGAGTAGTGTAGGGTAGGGTAGTGTAGTGTAGTGTATGTAGGGTAGGGTAGGGTAGTGTAGGGTAGGGTAGTGTAGTGTAGTGTAGGGTAGTGTAGGGTAGGGCAGGGCAGTGTAATGTAAGTTAAGACTTGAAAACCAATTGAAACTAGTTTATTTTGGAGTTCATGTTTTGTTTACATGTCTGGCTATTTCCAAACAAATAGGGTTTAGATACCTACCCAATATGTGTCCGACGCGACGGAAGACACGGCTTGTACTATCATTCATCTGTGGCGGAGCCCGACGGAGGCGCGTCAGGCGCGTGGACTGCTACGGTACGATGGCCAGTGCCGGATTTATAAAGATTTCTTTTTTTTTTATTGTAGATTTTTTTTCTAAGATTTCAGTATGGTCGCTGAAGAAAAAGTTGTTCAGTTTCGTTTACTGAACTTGCCCTTAAAATAGTTTCAGCTAATTTTGTTAGACCTTATATATAAGGTCTAACAAAATTATCTGAAACCATTTTAACTGGTACTTCCACCCATGAAACTGAACAACTTTCCCCATGAAACCCATAGTCAAATATCAAAAAAAAATTGAACTTCCCATACTAAGTTGCCTTATCAGCTGATCGAGTTAGTATGCGAGGGCCAATTTTTTTTTTGCGTTTTTACTATGGGTTCCATGGGGAAAGTTGTTCAGTTTCATGGGTAGAAGCACCAGTTAAAATAATAATAATAATAATAAGTATTTATTTCAGGCATAGTCCATAATTGGTTAGTAACATTGATACTTATAAACTAGTGTTAGTAAAAAACAATGGGAATAAATCAAATAATTGAGATGGTCTCGATGGAGCCGTCCGCCACAGGGGCAACGCCGGTCTCTACTTGACTGCGTGCAGCCGTATCCAGCGCCCCAGTATCGGAGAGTCCCATCGGTCCACTAAAGTGCACAGGATGCTGTTGGTACTGGCGCGCGTTCGACTCATCAATGAGGCGGACCGCTTTCGCATAATACCCTCGAAGCTGTCAGTCTTTGCCTAAATAGTTTCAGCTAATTTTGTTACACCTTATATATATATATATAAGTTACCTATTTCATTAACAACATAATTAGTATTATCTTTTATACAACTTAAGTAACCCAAAACCCATTCCAACTCAAAAACTATACACATAAACAAAGTATAGTTTAAACTAACTTAAAGACCGTATTATACACTGACTTGGGCAAATTAGAATTTGACCCTTCATAGTATACCCTTTACATAACTTGCCAACCGTGTAACTTGAACATAACATAGTTCAAGTTTGATTTAAGGATAGGGTTGTCACTTACCTCCCGGTCTTCGGCCTGCATTCGGAAATTAAATTGCTTTTCGCGTCGATATTTGGTAACTGTGTGAGGTTTTAGATGTTATCGTCGTCTTAGTTTGTGTTATTTTGATTGATTATATTAAAATAGAACTTGTAGAACTTTACTTAAAGTTTACTTTAGTCTAGACAATTGGCAAACAGATAGGATATAACAAATAAAAGACATTAGCTGTTAACGGAACCAAACAAAGATACGTTTTGAGAACTTTGATAAGAAGCCACTACGTCGAAGGTTCGAAAATGATAAAGAACTAAAATCATTCTTCTTCTTATCAGCTCATATACGTCCCCACCTAGGTGCTCGAGCCTACCTTGAATTAGGGCGATCGGGCCTTAGTCGACCACGCAGGCCCAGTGCTGGTTGGTCGACTCCACACACAACCTTCGAGTTTCTTCGCAGGTGTGTGCAGGTTTCCTCACGATGTTTTCCTTCACCGTAAGAGCGTCGGATAAATGAAATCATACATATGAAATCGAAATTCGAAAACACATTGGTACGTGGCAGGATTGGAATCACGGCCTCCCGGACAGGAGGTAGTGGCCGTAACTGTTGCGCCACAGACGCAAATGATTCTTACACAATTTTATTTTTTTATTTACCGCAAAATGGCAACCCTGGCAAGCTAGTAGGCTTCAGTATCGCACCCAGTAGAAGTTGGTAACCCAACACTGGCGGTTAAAACATCAATCAAAGCTACTTCTTAGTTGTAGGTAATACAAGTACCTTCTGATACTTAAACATTGACAGGCGATTAGAAGTATCGCGTTACCCTATAACTTAGAACAAAAAAAGTTCAAATAGAACCGCAATAAATTCAATTTGAAGCCAATCAAAACCAGTCCAAACCTGTACGTACACTGTAAACGCACACATATACATCAAAAGCTCCCCAAAATACTCGATGCTAAACGTCGTCGTCGAAGACACGCATACACACACAACTCACTAATACCGCTCGCGCTGACATGTTTCAAAAAGTGGCTTCACTTGACAGTGCGCAGCATTCTATCTGACTTTTTATCTTTCTTTTTTATTAAAATTTTGAGTGCGTTTTGCTGCACCTCATCTGATGGTACTTAAGTGCCGATACAGCCGAGGATGTAACACGCAAGCTCAAATAATGCTTATTCACTCTCGTCTAGAAGATTCCTAAATTATACGAATCGGGGAATACAGACGCCGGCAGGGAAATCCACTGCTTGGCCAAAGTATAATATATATTAGTACTGACGTAACTTGGCCGTTCACAAACATTAACGACAAATGGGTGGAATCGCCCTCTGCGCTTGATCGTCCGATGATAAAATGGAGAGGGGGGAATGAGGTTGTGAAGCTCCAGGGCACACTCTCCGAAAGCCCTTTAAAGGTTCTATGGGTAGTCAAAACAAAGCTCTTTGCTGTTCAGTTTAACTTCTAGCCTAGGGCAGTCTGAATATCGAGTTGATTGCTAAGAAACAACGAGAGATGGAATCTGGAATTTTTAACCTCCGACGAAAAAAAGAAGGGTGCTAAAGGTTTGATTAAGGTGTATGTGTCTATACATGTTATCGCAGTTTCCAAACGAGTGGACCGATTTCAATATGGTTTTTTTTTTTGGGTTACGTAATCATAGTAGGAACCTTTATAGTTTCACCATGTACGTTTGTTTATCTGTCTGTCCATCGGTACGACACAGCCGTTTTACTCAGAGACTTTTACAGGTACAGATATGTAGTTTGGTTGTATAAATCTGTGACCCCTATAAAGTTATGAAATAAAATCTGTTTTATCTGTACCTCCGCGGGAAATGCCCTGTTGGGAAATGAATACGGCAGAAAACACTTTTTTAACCGCCTGAATGGTGTAATCGCCAGTCCATTCACTTCACACCAGGAGGTCACGGGTTCGATTCCCGGCGAGATCAACTTTGTAAGACTCGGTATTGCTGGCGGTAGGGCATTTTATTTTTCAGATGCGCGGTCGCTACTCGAGAACTTTACTGCCCAAACGGCCATCTGTTTGACGAGCTATATGCCCTGCTCACTGCCGCTTCAGTTTTAAAGATTTTGTGAGCTATGTCGGTTACTTTGGTTCTCCTTGGGATCTCCTTATTTCTGATTCGATCGCGTAGGGAAATTCCGAGCATAGCTCGCTCCATGGCCCTTAGGATGACCTTGCGCCTTCTTATGCGGCCCATAGTAAGCGACCATGTCTCAGTTCCGTAATTCATTACTGGCAACACACACTGGTCAAAGACCTTAGTCTTGAGACACTGCGGTATTTGCGGAAAACGTAGCGTAGGCAGGCCTCCCACGCGGTAGACCGACGAACTGGTGGAGATCTCGGGAGGCCGCTGGATGCAGAAACGCAGAACCGGTCGTCGTAGAAATCCTTAGGGAAGTCCTTTGTCCAGCAGTGGACATTTTTCAGCTGATATGATGATGATGACGAGTGCATTACTTCATAGCCCACCTGACTAGCTACCACAATCTTATCTCGGTCTTGTCGTCAAATATTAGTTTTAACAGCATTGATGTGTTTAGGCTTGAAAATAAGTTAGTTAGATACCCATTGCGTTGGGAAATCATGGTAAGCCCGCTTCCATCTTCGGCATCATCGTCACTTACCATCAGGTGAGATGATGCCAAGGGCTTACCAATTTTTGATAAAAAAATGGGCATCGAAAGTAAAGTTGCTCCGATTTGGGTGAAATTTGGTCGCGGGTTTTTAATTCCACTTATTATTTAGTTCTGTTTGCGATGTAGCCTCGGTATCGATCGGTGTCCTGGTCAATACCTACACACATCAACTTTTCCTAGATATTTTTTTTTATTAAAAATTTTAGTGCGTTTGGCTGCACCTCACCTAATGGTAAGTGCCGATGCAGCCGAGGGTGTAACGGGCAAGCTCAAATAGTGCCTATTCACTTTCGACTTGAAAATTCCTAAATTATACAAATCGGGAATTTTTTTTTGAATTTTCAAATAAAAGATGCATTTTTGAAGAACTATTAAAAATTATTACTTAGAAAATGTGTAGGGTAGAAACTTTCGGGATGAGCAAGTGCTAACCTCTCAGTTCTCTCTCTCTTGGCCTAGCCTTATCCCATTTCTATTTGGGGTCGGCTCTCCTCGTCATCTTTCGCCACACTTGTCGGTTTTGAGTCGTCGATTTGTCTATTTGAGCTTTCTTCAGGTCGTTGCTTACTACAGACATCCATGTTTGAGGGGGTCTGCCTCGTTTTCTCGGGCCGATATCGATGTCCATGACTTGTCTGGTCATGTGGTCTTTGGGTCTTCTCAATACATGCCCATACCATCTAAGACGGGACTCAGAGAGTTTTTCCTCGATGGGCCTGATCTTAAAACTTCCACGGATATGTTTATTTTGTACCTTGTCTAGTAAGGTAACGCCACCTGCCCATCTCAGCATCTTCATCTCCGTCGTGTGTAGTTTTGTGGTATGGACTTTCTTCACTGGCCAGCACTCGGCTCCGTATATAAGAGCAGGGCGGACTGCTGTTTTATATATCTTGCCTTTTACGCGTACTGGCATTCTTCTGTCGCATAGTACACTCGATAGTTCTCGCCACTTCATCCATCCTGTGTTAACTCGGTGGGTTACGTCGGCGTCAATCGTACCATCGCTTGTGACCACAGAACCCAGGTATTTGAATTGGTCGACTTCTTTTAGCTGGTGACCTTGTAAATTGACAGCTTGGTGTTGTTTAGTTGTTGAGTAGCAGCACTGCATGCACTCTGTTTTCGTGCGGCTGATCTTCAGTCCAGCAGTTTCTATAGCTATCCTCCACTGCTCAAGTGAGTTTTCTAGTTCTGAGCTGCTGTCTCTTATGAGGACAATGTCGTCTGCGTAGAGTAGGTCCCAAGGCGGTTTTCTCTGGATCCCTGCCGTAAGGTAATCCATTACGAGATTGAACAATAGCGGGCTCAGCGCTGACCCTTGGTGTACACCTACTGCTACCTCGAAGTCTTTGCTAGTGCCTGCTGGGCTCCGTACCTTAGTAGTGACGTTTGTGTACATGTCCGTAACTACTTTGATATAGTACTCTGGTACGTTTTGCGCCCGCAGTGAGTGCCAGATTAGGTCTCGTGGTACTCGGTCGAATGCCTTTTCAAGGTCTATGAATGCCAGGTGTACGTCTTTTTTCATTGCTTTCCTTTTTTCCAATAGAACTCTAAGACTGTGTAGAGCATCAGTTGTTGATCTGCCAGCTACGAAGCCACATTGGTTTTCGGTTACAACTGTCAGATTGAGGAGTCGGTTGTTGATGACCCTTTCCCATATTTTGAGTGTGTGTGATATGAGTTTTATTGCGCGATAGTTTTCGCACAGTCTGATGTCACCTTTATTTTTAAAGAATGGGATCAGATAACTTCTCCTCCAGTCCTCAGGGATTCCATCGCGCAGAATTTGATTGAAAAGTTGTGTTAGGAAAAATATACCAGTTTCTCCAAGGCGTTTCCACAATTCGGCAGGGATCTCATCTGGACCTGTTGCTTTGTTGTTCGCCATCTTTCCAACAGCGAGCTTCACTTCATCAGGGTGGACATCTGGGATAGGTCCCGCTGTGGCATCTAAGGGGGCTAGTCTTTCGTGCGGATAAGTTTCGTTGAGCAGTTCGGAGTAATATTCTCGCCATCTTTCGTTTATGTCATTGTTTGCGGTCAGGAGCTGGTCATCTTTATTTTTGATGTATCTAGTAGCACGTACATCCATACTGTTGGTGTGCCTTTGCCTGGCGATTTTAAATAGTTCCCTGTCGTCCGAGGCCTCTTCCAGTCGGCTATAAAGATCGTCGCCGTCTTGCGCCCTAGCGCGGGCCACTTCTCGTTTGGCCGCTTTTTTTGCATATCGATAGTTTTCGCGATCTTCATCGTTCCCGCTTTCTTGCCAGGTCTTAAAGAGAACTTTTTTTGTCTCAACCTTTGCCTTGACTTCCGCTTTCCACCATTTAGCCCTTTTTGCGTTTTTCAGTGGGCCTTTCGACACTCCTAACAAATCTGATGCATCTTGCATGCAGCGTTTGTGGAAATTGTTCCACATTGCATTGGCTGTCTGTTCGCGTGTCTGAGGCACTTCACTTATTTCTTCATCCAGGTAAAGTTTTATTCTATCGATCAGACATTCTCCCTCCCTGTTGGAGAGTTTGTGCCAACGGATCTTCGGTATCTGTTCTTTATGTAACTTTATGGGTTTTGGCATTCTGAAGTCTGCAACCAGTATTCGGTGTTGTGTTGTAAGAGGTTCTCCAGGTATTACCTTGCAGTCTTTAAAAGTTCGGAGTTTAGTGCGGTTCGCTAGAATGTAATCTATTTGTGTGTTCGAGCCGCCGCTCCTGTATGTGATCTTATGTTTGTCTGGCTTCGTAAAGAATGTATTAATTATAGCCATGTCGTGTGTGGTCGCGAAATCTAGGATATTCCCACCTGGTGTGTTCTGAATTCCATAGCCTTGTCCCCCATGTATTCTTTCATGGTTAGGTGATGCAGTTCCAACATGGCCGTTGAGGTCTCCCGCGATGTATTTAGTTTCATCAAGTGGGTAGGACTGCATTAGGTCGTTTAGATTATCCCAGAAGGTCTGTTTCTCGGTGTCGCAGCATCCCATTTGTGGTGCATAGGCTGATATTACATTCATGCACGGTTGGCCGTCTAGTGCGAACTTAATAGCGATGATACGATCGCTAACTCGTTTGACCTCTACAGTGCGCTCCTGCATGTCACTGTCGATTGCGATGCCCACACCGTTCTGTTTTGCGTTCGTGCCGTGGTAAATAAATTTGTATCCATTTCCGATATTGCGAGCCTTTGACCCCTTCCACTTGGTCTCCTGTATGCAGCATACATTGACCCTGCGTCTGAGTAGTACTTCGCTCAGTTCTGCGCTGCGTCCAGTCATGGTGCCCACATTCCAGGTTGCTATACGCATTTTTGGATTGTTTCGATGTGGACCCACAACTTGGTCGTCGCTTTGGGGGCACGCCCTAGTATTTCTATCGCCCTTGCATCTATCGTCGCTTCCGGGGGACGCCCTAGTATTCTGACTCACTGTATTGGCTTTATTCTTCATAATGAGGAGTAGTTTATTTGGCTTGGGGTTTTTACGGCCGGTTGCCACCTGACGCCAAGACAGTAACCCCTCTTGCTAACAAGGGCTTGGGATGCCACCGTTGGCTATCGCTCGTCCGCTGCCATCCCCTACGCAGCATCCTGCCTGGTGCCGCTGCCCTCCGCCGGCCCGTTGTCAGAATATGTCCGAGTGGCCCGACCGAGGTGTCTTCACCCGTAACCCTGGGCACGGGCACCGCGCTATACCCCGCAGTACTGGGTCCCTGCTGAACTTCGCCACCGACACATGCTGGCCTACTAACATGAGTGGTGCCCACCCCCGCGACGTGGACGCGCCAAGCAGGACTTACCCAAGTGAGGAGTAGAGAAGGTGGCTCTACTCCCCCAGGGGCCGGGTTAAAGGCCGAGTTTATGCCCTCGACCTAAGGCAAGTGCTAACCTCTCAGTTCTTATAAATTAATCTAGTTTTAAGTGTTTTTTTTAATACCCGTAATTGACTACGGGTATTAGGAACCCTTATAGTTTCGCCATGTCTAAACTGTCTGACTGTCTGTTTGTCCGTCTGACCGCGGCTTAGCTAAGAGACTATTAGTATAGTAGAAAGCTGTATTTTTAGCATGAGTATACATATTAATCAAGCTGAAAAAGACGTGTAATAAAATTTTGAATATTAATAATTTAGGGCAGCTCCCCTACATGTAAAGTGGGAGTGATTTTTTTTCGTTGACGTTACCTATCGTGCGGGGTATCCTTGAAGAGGTCTTTCAAAACTACTAAGGGTTTGCTTAAACAATTTCGATTCAGGGGACCCGTTTGCGAAATGTAAAGCTTTGAAATGCAAATTTTCGTTAGAGTCAATTGTCCCCCCCTCCCCCCTCTACCAGCTAAACCGCTATTTCAGGACATCTGAAAAAAAAATTGTTAATTGTAGGATATTTAATAAATATCATTGGCCCTTATAACTGTGTTTATGACTGCAATTTTTCCTTAGTAATTTATTTTTCGCAACAGTTTGGTGACAAAGTGAAGGCGTCAACCATTTTAATGAAAATAAAACAGTAAGTTACTATTATTTATTTTATGTAGTTTACCTGAATATGTGCTTGTTTATAGTGAAAATTGTGTGGGAATTAAAATGCATGATAAAATGTGGTACGCAGTGTGTTGTATTATCAACGCGCCCTTGAATTTAAGCTGTTTTGTGCTACAAATATGGTAATTTATTTAGTCATGTTTTAAACAATGCTATTATAAGAGCAATAGCAATTTGCACATCGTCTACAAGGACTCTATAAGAGTAAAAACTTAATAATGGCAAAATTTGTTGCTTATGCTACTGCCATTTTACATATAGTTAGGGTTCCTTTCTCACTAGTAAAATCCGATAGCTAGTTATATAAATTTTGTTTGTCCGCAGATTTAACAATGGTAGTATTTGCCGATGCTGACCAATTTGTATAAAAGTAAAGATCTACGTAATTTACGTAACAAAAAATGGCCATGAAATTGGACACATATTATTCTAAGAAAGAAATGTTTTAATTGTAAATACCAGTCTTTCAAAACTTTGTGATAGGTCGTCGTGAAAGGTTGTTTTGATCAATGTACCCGCATCCAATGGCATTTGGTATGGCATTAAATTATGTAATATTTTTAATAGGTCACATAAAGCCATATGGGAAATATTGAATTTCACTGCCCAGTCTCTGATATCATGACGAATATGGACTTTCTTCAAGCTATCAACTTTCTTCAACATATATATTCTTCCTCACTGCTTTCCTGACCATTGTCATGTTCTATAAAATGATCATCTACGGAACCACAGGCTGATTCATTGGTTTAGCTGATAAGGGATAAGATTAAGATAAGTCCGCCTTTGTGTATCAATATGTATCAATAATTGTATATTTTCTTGTACAATAAAGAGTTTACAAACAAACAAACGAACAAGATGAATGTGAATATTGTAACCTATAATTTAGATAGCTACAAGATTATTAAATTAAAATTGACAATAATAAGGTAAGTGTATAATAAATAAATATTTTGTAATAAGTATATAAAAAGTAGTATAAAATAATGACATTAATAAAAATTTCGCCGAGCCTTTCGCCGAGCTTTCGCCGAGCATTTCGCCGAGCATTTCCACGAGCATTTCCCCGAGCATTTCCCCGAGCATTTCACCGAGCCTTTCCCCGAGCCTTTCCCCGAGCATTTCCCCGAGCATTTCCCCGAGCATTTCGCCGAACATTTCGCCGAACATTTCGCCGAACATTTCGCCGTACATTTCCCCGAACATTTCCCCGAGCGTTTCGCCGAGCGTTTCGTAGAGCGTTTCGCCGAGCGTTTCGCCTAGCATTTTGCCGAGCTTTTCGCCGAGAATTTCGCCGAGCATTTCGCCGAGCATTTCGCCGAGCATTTCCCCGAGCATTTCCCCGAGCATTTCCCCGAGCATTTCGCCGAACATTTCGCCGTACATTTCGCCGAACATTTCGCCGAACATTTCGCCGAACATTTCGCCGAACATTTCGCCGAACATTTCGCCGAGCATTTCCCCGTCATTCCCCGAGCCATTCCCCGAGCCTTTCGCCGAGCCTTTCCCCGAGCATTTCGCCGAGCATTTCGCCGAGCATTTTGCCGAGCATTTCGCCGAGCATTTCGCCGAACATTTCGCCGAACATTTCGCCGTACATTTCCCCGAACATTTCCCCGAGCATTTCCCCGAGAATTTCCCCGAGCATTTCACCTAACATTTCACCGAGCCTTTCCCCGAGCCTTTCCCCGAGCCTTTCGCCGAGCATTTCGCCGAGCATTTCGCCGAGCATTTCACCGAGCATTTTGCCGGGCATTTCCCCGAGCATTTCCCCGAGCATTTCCGCGAGCATTTCGCCGAGCTTTTCGCCGAGCATTTTGCCGAGCATTTCCCCGAGCATTTCGCCGAACATTTCGCCGAGCTTTTCCACGAGCATTTCCCCGAGCATTTCCCCGAGCATTTCACCGAGCCTTTCCCCGAGCCTTTCCCCGAGCATTTCCCCGAGCATTTCGCCGAACATTTCGCCGAACATTTCGCCGAACATTTCGCCGAACATTTCGCCGTACATTTCCCCGAACATTTCCCCGAGCGTTTCGCCGAGCATTTCGCCGAGCATTTTACCGAGCCTTTCCCCGAGCCTTTCCCCGAGCATTTCGCCGAGCTTTTCGCCGAGCATTTCGCCGAGCATTTCCCCGAGCATTTCCCCGAGCATTTCCCCGAGCATTTCGCCGAGCTTTTCGCCAAACATTTCGCCGAGCATTTCGCCGAGCATTTTGCCGAGCATTTCCCCGAGCATTTCCCCGAGCATTTCGCCGAACATTTCGCCGAGCCTTTCGCCCAGCATTTCGCCGAGCATTTCGCCGAACATTTCCCCGAGCAATTCCCCGAGCATTTCCACGAGCATTTCCCCGAGCATTTCCCCGAGCATTTCCACGAGCATTTCCCCGAGCATTTCCCCGAGCATTTCACCGAGCCTTTCCCCGAGCCTTTCCCCGAGCATTTCCCCGAGCATTTCCCCGAGCATTTTGCCGAACATTTCGCCGAACATTTCGCCGTACATTTCCCCGAACATTTCCCCGAGCGTTTCGCCTAGCATTTCGCCGAGCTTTTCGCCGAGCATTTCGCCGAGCATTTTGCCGAGCATTTCGCCGAGCATTTCCCCAAGCATTTCCCCGAGCATTTCGCCGAACATTTCGCCGTACATTTCGCCGAACATTTCGCCGAACATTTCGCCGAACATTTTGCCGAGCATTTCCCCGTCATTCCCCGAGCCATTCCCCGAGCCTTTCGCCGAGCCTTTCCCCGAGCATTTCGCCGAGCATTTCGCCGAGCATTTTGCCGAACATTTCGCTGAACATTTCGCCGAACATTTCGCCAAACATTTCGCCGAACATTTCGCCGTACATTTCCCCGAACATTTCCCCGAGCATTACCCCGAGCATTTCCCCGAGCATTTCCCCGAGCATTTCACCGAGCCTTTCCCCGAGCCTTTCCCCGAGCATTTCGCCGAGCTTTTCGCCGAGCATTTTGCCGAGCATTTCCCCGAGCATTTCCGCGAGCATTTCGCCGAGCTTTTCGCCGAGCATTTCGCCGAGCATTTTGCCGAGCATTTCCCCGAGCATTTCCCCGAGCATTTCGCCGAACATTTCGCCGAGCCTTTCGCCGAGCATTTCGCCGAGCATTTCGCCGAGCATTTCGCCGAGCATTTTACCGAGCCTTTCCCTGAGACTTTCCCCGAGCATTTCGCCGAGCTTTTCGCCGAGCATTTCGCCGAGCATTTCGCCAAACATTTTGCCGAGCATTTCCCCGAGCATTTCCCCGAGCATTTCGCCGAGCTTTTCGCCAAACATTTCGCCGAGCATTTCGCCGAGCATTTTCCCGAGCATTTTCCCGAGCATTTCCCCGAGCATTTCCCCGAGCATTTCGCCGAACATTTCGCCGAGCCTTTCGCCCAGTATTTCGCCGAGCATTTCGCCGAACATTTCCCCGAGCAATTCCCCGAGCATTTCCACGAGCATTTCCCCGAGCATTTCCCCGAGCATTTCACCGAGCCTTTCCCCGAGCCTTTCCCCGAGCATTTCCCCGAACATTTCGCCGTACATTTCGCCGAACATTTCGCCGAACATTTCCCCGTCATTCCCCGAGCCTTTCCCCGAGCCTTTCCCCGAGCCTTTCGCCGAGCCTTTCCCCAAGCATTTCGCCGAGCATTTCGCCGAGCATTTCGCCGAGCATTTTGCCGAGCATTTCGCCGAGCATTTCGCCGAGCATTTCGCCGAACATTTCGCCGAACATTTCGCCGAACATTTCGCCGAACATTTCGCCGAACATTTCGCCGAACATTTCGCCGTACATTTCCCCGAACATTTCCCCGAGCATTTCCCCGAGCATTTCCCCGAGCATTTCACCGAGCCTTTCCCCGAGCCTTTCCCCAAGCATTTCGCCGAGCTTTTCGCCGAGCATTTCGCCGAGCATTTCGCCGAGCATTTTGCCGAGCATTTCCCCGAGCATTTCCCCAAGCATTTCGCCGAGCTTTTCGCCGAGCATTTCGCCGAGCATTTCGCCGAGCATTTCCCCGAGCATTTTCCCGAGCATTTTCCCGAGCATTTCCCCGAGCATTTCCCCGAGCATTTCCCCGAGCATTTCGCCGAGCATTTCGCCGAGCATTTTGCCGAGCATTTCCCCGAGCATTTTCCCGAGCATTTCCCCGAGCATTTCGCCGAACATTTCGCCGAGCCTTTCGCCGAGCATTTCGCCGAGCATTTCGCCGAGCATTACGCCGAGCGTTTCGCCGAGCGTTTCGCCGAGCATTTCGCCGAGCATTTCGCCGAGCATCCTTGCCTTGCCTTGCCTTGCCTTGCCTGAGCATTTCCCCGAGCATTTTGCCGAGCATTTCCCCGAGCATTTTCCCGAGCATTTCCCCGAGCATTTCGCCGAACATTTCGCCGAGCCTTTCGCCGAGCATTTCGCCGAGCATTTCGCCGAGCATTTCGCCGAGCATTTTGCCGAGCATTTCCCCGAGCATTTTCCCGAGCATTTCCCCGAGCATTTCGCCCAACATTTCGCCGAGCCTTTCGCCGAGCATTTCGCCGAGCATTTCGCCGAGCATTACGCCGAGCGTTTCGCCGAGCGTTTCGCCGAGCATTTCGCCGAGCATCCTTGCCTTGCCTTGCCTTGCCTTGCCTTGCCTTGCCTTGCCTTGCCTTGCCTTGCCTTGCCTGAGCATTTCCCCGAGCATTTCCCCGAGCATTTTGCCGAGCATTTCCCCGAGCATTTCCCCGAGCATTTCCCCAAGCATTTCGCCGAGCTTTTCGCCGAGCATTTCGCCGAGCATTTCGCCGAGCATTTTGCCGAGCATTTCCCCGAACATTTTCCCGAGCATTTCCCCGAGCATTTCGCCAAACATTTCGCCGAGCCTTTCGCCGAGCATTTCGCCGAGCATTTCGCCGAGCATTACGCCGAGCGTTTCGCCGAGCGTTTCGCCGAGCATTTCGCCGAGCATTTCGCCGAGCATCCTTGCCTTGCCTTGCCTTGCCTTGCCTTGCCTTGCCTTGCCTTGCCTTGCCTTGCCTGAGCATTTCCCTGAGCATTTCCCCGAGCATTTCCCCGAGCATTTCCCCGAGCATTTCACCGAGCCTTTCCCAGAGCCTTTCCCCGAGCATTTCACCGAGCGTTTCCCCGAGCATTTCACCGAACATTTCGCGATACATTTCCCCGAGCATTTCCCCGAGCATTTCGCCGAGCATTTCCCCGAGCATTTACCCGAGCATTTCCCCGAGCATTTCGCCGAACATTTCGCCGAACATTTCGCCAAACATTTCGCCGAACATTTCGCCGAACATTTCGCCGAACGTTTCGCCGAACATTTCGCCGAACATTTCGCCTAACATTTCGCCGAACATTTCGCCGAACATTTCGCAGAACATTTCCCCCGAACATTTTTCCGAACATTTCCCCGAACATTTCCCCCGAACATTTCCTTGTCTTTTCTTGTCTTGTCTTGTCTTGTCTTGTCTTGTCTTGCCTTGTATTGTCTTGTCTTGTCTTGTAGGTGTCATTTCAGAGTACCTAGGTTACAGCAGTAGACCACCAGGAGCGCTGCAGCAGCCAGGATGGTTGGCGCCTGAGTTCGTGAAGAATTTAAATAATCTACGACATACGGACAACAAAACCTGTAAGAGTAAGTAGGAAGGAAGGGAGGAATGGTTTTGCTGCAGTTATACTGATCCACAAAAGTGGCTCAAAGAATACCCCGAGCATTTCCCCGTCATTCCCCGAGCCATTCCCCGAGCCTTTCGCCGAGCCTTTCCCCGAGCATTTCGCCGAGCATCTCGCCGAGCATTTTGCCGAGCATTTCGCCGAGCATTTCGCCGAGCATTTCGCCGAACATTTCGCCGAACATTTCGCCGAACATTTCGCCGTACATTTCCCCGAACATTTCCCCGAGCATTTCCCCGAGCATTTCCCCGAGCATTTCCCCAAGCATTTCACCGAGCATTTCACCGAGCCTTTCCCCGAGCCTTTCCCCGAGCCTTTCCCCGAGCATTTCGCCGAGCTTTTCGCCGAGCATTTCGCCGAGCATTTCGCCGAGCATTTTGCCGAGCCTTTCCCCGAGCATTTCCCCGAGCTTTTCGCCGAGCATTTCGCCGAGCATTTTGCCGAGCATTTCCCCGAGCATTTCCCCGAGCATTTCGCCGAACATTTCGCCGAGCCTTTCGCCGAGCATTTCGCCGATCATTTCGCCGAGCATTTCGCCGAGCAATTCACCGAGCATTTTACCGAGCCTTTCCCCGAGCCTTTCCCCGAGCATTTCGCCGAGCTTTTCGCCGAGCATTTCGCCGAGCTTTTCGCCGAGCATTTCGCCGAGAATTTTGCCGAGCATTTCCCCGAGCATTTCCCCGAGCATTTCGCCGAACATTTCGCCGAGCCTTTCGCCGAGCATTTCGCCGAGCATTTCGCCGAACATTTCCCCGAGCATTTCCCCAAGCATTTCCACGAGCATTTCCCCGAGCATTTCCCCGAGCATTTCACCGAGCCTTTCCCCGAGCCTTTCCCCGAGCATTTCGCCGAGCTTTTCGCCGAGCATTTCGCCGAGCTTTTCGCCGAGCATTTCGCCGAGCATTTCCCCGAGCATTTCCCCGAGCATTTCACCGAGCCTTTCCCCGAGCCTTTCCCCGAGCATTTTGCCGAGCTTTTCGCCGAGCATTTCGCCGAGCTTTTCGCCGAGCATTTCGCCGAGCATTTTGCCGAGCATTTCCCCGAGCATTTCCCCGAGCATTTCGCCGAACATTTCGCCGAGCCTTTCGCCGAGCATTTCGCCGAGCATTTCGCCGAACATTTCCCCGAGCATTTCCCCGAGCATTTCCACGAGCATTTCCCCGAGCATTTCCCCGAGCATTTCACCGAGCCTTTCCCCGAGCCTTTCCCCGAGCATTTCCCCGAACATTTCGCCGTACATTTCGCCGAACATTTCGCCGAGCATTTCCCCGTCATTCCCCGAGCCTTTCCCCGAGCCTTTCGCCGAGCCTTTCCCCGAGCATTTCGCCGAGCATTTCGCCGAGCATTTTGCCGAGCATTTCGCCGAGCATTTCGCCGAGCATTTCGCCGAACATTTCGCCGAACATTTCGCCGAACATTTCGCCGAACATTTCGCCGAACATTTCGCCGAACATTTCGCCGTACATTTCCCCGAACATTTCCCCGAGCATTTCCCCGAGCATTTCCCCGAGCATTTCATCGAGCATTTCCCCGAGCATTTCACCGAGCATTTCACCGAGCCTTTCCCCGAGCATTTCCCCGAGCATTTCGCCGAGCATTTCGCCGAGCATTTCAGTTATTATATTGGGCACTTCATGGTTTCGTAAGATTTTTGTAATTGTGAAAGTAATCCGTTATGCCAGTAATTTCTAGTACCAATTTCAGTGATGCATATTTTTACTTTATTTGTTTTGAGCAATGTACCCGCATCCAATGGCATTTGGTATGGCATTAAATTATGTAATATTTTTAATAGTTCACATAAAGCCATATGGGAAATATTGAATTTCACTGCCCAGTCTCTGATATCATGACGAATATGGACTTTCTTCAAGCTATCAACTTTCTTCAACCCTTCATTTATAATGTCTATATCACTATCACTATCGCTACAATAATATTCTTCCTCACTGCTTTCCTGACCATTGTCATGTTCTATAAAATGATCATCTACGGAACCACAGGCTGATTCATTGGTTTAGCTTGGTCATTTCGTAGTATTATAGGAGTAGAAGTGGTGGGTGTAATGCTTATAGCCATGTTTTCGTATTTTTTTCAAATTATATTCTTTAACCACCACTCTACTTAAACTTCCAGTCTTTTGAATTCATTTTTTAAAAGCAAACTTTTAAAACTGTAATTGATCCATGTAACAATCTGCAGCACTTTCAAAATGGCGAATCTTGTTATGTAAAACATTTTAATATAACCATAAAGAGAATAATGATTTTATAATTACTATATAAGTGAATATGACTTGCTTTAATTCTTGTAAAGACCATATACAATGTTATAAATCGTTTGTTGGATAGCCATCTTATAAAATACTCCTATAAGTAAAAAAGCAACTTAGTTATCTTATGCATTACTTTTATAAGAATAATTGGTCATATTTAAAGCCTTTATACGGCTTTGAATATTATACGGCTAAAGAGCAATGTAAATAGCCTCTATAAGAATAACACATTTTGAACCCTTATTGTAGCCAAGCCATATTAATTGGATTTATTAACGTTTACCCAGCCAAATTATAAGAATAAAGGTAATTTAAACCAAATCTTCTTATAATGTACCATTATAAGGTACATTGACATATTGATTGCTCTTTTAAAACAACTATAAGAGTTTAGACCTTATAGATTTAATTTTATAAGCTTAGTTTGTTTGTTGGGTAAATAGCTTGTAAAAAGTTCCAAGATTTTTCCATACAAAATGTTCGATTTCCAACTGCGAAAACCATTTTGTTTTTTTAGAATGTAATCTTCGTTAGATTTATTTTTTGAAAAGGCTACGGAGCCCTTCTTTGCGCGAGTCCGATTCTCACTTGGCCGGTATTTTATATTGTCATAGAAGGCTGGCACAGATTGTATGAAATTAGTGGAACCCATGTTTATATGAACTGAGAAGGTACTCGTAAATATAGCACTTGCCCATCTTGAAAGTTTTTATACCCTGTACTGCACATGTCCTAAGTATTTATTTATACCATGTATTGCACATGTCCTAAGTATTTATTTATACCCTGTATTGCAGATGTCCTAAGTATTTATTTATACCCTGTATTGCACATGTCCTAAGTATTTATTTATACCCTGTATTGCACATGTCCTAAGTATTTATTTATACCCTGTATTGCACATGTCCTAAGTATTTATTTATACCCTGTATTGCACATGTCCTAAGTATTTATTTATACCCTGTATTGCACATGTCCTAAGTATTTATTTATACCCTGTATTGCACATGTCCTAAGTATTTATTTATACCCTGTATTGCACATGTCCTAAGTATTTATTTATACCCTGTATTGCACATGTCCTAAGTATTTATTTATACCCTGTATTGCAGATGTCCTAAGTATTTATTTATACCCTGTATTGCACATGTCCTAAGTATTTATTTATACCCTGTATTGCACATGTCCTAAGTATTTATTTATACCCTGTATTGCACATGTCCTAAGTATTTATTTATACCCTGTATTGCACATGTCCTAAGTATTTATTTATACCCTGTATTGCACATGTCCTAAGTATTTATTTATACCCTGTATTGCACATGTCCTAAGTATTTATTTATACCCTGTATTGCACATGTCCTAAGTATTTATTTATACCCTGTATTGCACATGTCCTAAGTATTTATTTATACCCTGTATTGCACATGTCCTAAGTATTTATTTATACCCTGTATTGCAGATGTCCTAAGTATTTATTTATACCCTGTATTGCACATGTCCTAAGTATTTAAATAGAAATTATTTAATTTTTAATTTATTTTTATTTAATACGTGTAAAAGGTAAAATGAATTACACTTATAAATACTGGTTTTACAGAAGGTTTGTATAATTCCCTAGTAAGTCATTCATACTTAATAATACTTAATAAGTAACTTCTAAGATCGAGAGTTCTTGCGAAATTCATGTATAAGTGTTAATAAAGAATCAAGGGCAATAATGCTTATAATACCACAAGTCTTAATAATCTTATACAGGGTGGGAAGGAGTATACCGACAGATTTTAACCAAAGATTCTAATGCCTATTTAGACAAAAAAAAGTAATATAAACATGGGCCAGTAAAGCCTAATTTTCGAGATATTATTTTTTTAATTAATTCGCAAGTTCAAAAAATCTCAAGGGTAACACGATCTTATCTGACGTTTGTTGCCTCAAAGTATCATACTGACGATGACTTCACTCGTCGTTTATCGTATGTTGTCGGAGTCGTTCGTGAAGTGTGAAGTTTTCTTTTTCACTCTTTAGACTAGGTTTCGTTCAGAAGGGATTACTATCGTTAATTTAGAATAGAATAGAATTTATTGTAAAAAACAAACAGTAACATATACATGTAAGTACGTAACTTAATTTTAGTACATAAGTAAGTATCTAACTTAATGTTAGTATATTTATAGGTAAATAACTCAGTTTCAGTATGTAAGTAATTTAGTTTAAGTAAGTGTGTATTTTAGTTTAGTCAGTAAGTACATAACACAGTTTTTGTAAGTATAAATACAAGTCCATGCGTCTTATGAATCCGATCTGAATTTATTAATAATAATAATAAAAACTTTGTAAATAACTAGAACTTAATAAGGCTAGGAATTAATATAAAGGTAGTTAAATATAACTTACATCCTAATTTTGAATTTTTTATGGTAGATAACATATATTTTCACTGTACATATTCAATGACCACTAGCATCTAAACTAGGCCGAGCCTGTAACTTAGACGCTAGTTACTTCCCGTGACGTTGCGAACTAATAAAAAATTTCACGCATACCCTCATTCTGCGGCACAGTCTTCGCGTCATCATGAGAGTAACAACTTCTATACCATGATTTACACAATAGGAAAGTTAGACCACTGATAGTATGAACTTGCTTATCTGATAGATTTACGTTAGGTAGTTATTTTTATTACGGATACTACGATACACATAATATAGGTTATATTAAGTTTCGAGTTTTAATTTGATGGAATTTACAAACAGTAGGTTTTGTAGGTAGGTATTACATGTTTTTTATTATAAGTTTTTATTTTTATTTTTTGTAATGCATGTTGTTAGTGAGTACATACCAGAATAAATTAAATCAATTAGTAATAATAAATATATAAATATAAAAATAGTTAGTATTTTTTTTTGATTTTTTTGTTCCAGAAATTAAGTAAGTTAATAAGGCAGTTTTAGACCCATATTGATAAAACATTATTTACTCATAATACCACCAGGAATCCATTGTTAAAATCTGTCGGTATACTCCTTCCCACCCTGTATAACGTTTTCTTATATACGTCTGTAAGATAGTGTTACAAGTATGAAAATTCTTATGGCTTAAATCGACTTATAACATGTCATTACTAAGGCTTCTGTTTTAATCAGAACATATATGAGACTTTAGCTCTGAAAAGCTTTTGTTTTTAAGGGTATATTGCCATTTGGGTTACTCAGTAGTTAAGGGCCAGTGGTACCTAAAAATCCACTTAAACAGGTTTTTAGAATTCATTTTTGAAGTAGTTAACAGTAAATTTAAAATCTAGGAAAACATATTGGTATTATTGAGAATAGTTACGAGGGACCATATCGAATGGAAACACGATTTAATAAAGTTGGCTCGATAGAATAATTTCGAGCCATTTTATCGTCTATGTTCGGTTTTATTCTCAAAATAAGTAATTTGATAATATAATTTATTTACTAAAATAAAGTTCAAAGTGACTGAAGGAGAAATACTCAATGGATTTTTATTTAAGATAAATATGATGAAAATAAAAACCACTGGGCCAGTTAAACGGGTAATTCTTCAATTTGGCTGCGACATATAGTTTACGAATAGTCATAGCATCGTGCTCCTGGTGTCACAGTTGCTTATGGACGGCAGTAACGACTTCCCGCCAGGTGGGCCTTCAGTCTTTTCCACATCAGTATAGTTCATAGTTCATAGTTCATTTATTCATAAACAATTTACAAATTGTGTTTGAAATAACCTAAGCTAACATTAAAACAAGTTAAAGTCAATTATAAAATTTACAACACAAAATAACAACAATAATAAAAAAATATAAAAGCATAAAAACATGATATTAATTTTAATTTTAGTCTGCATTGTGTTTATCTTGGATATAATCATTCACTGTATAATAACATTTACGTGTCAAAAATTTCCGCAACCCTCTTTTAAACAGTCCATAGCTTGCAGTTGACTTCAGTGCGATAGGAAGTTTATTAAACAAGTTCGGAGACTGATAAAAAGCAGCGTGTTTTACTACGTCTAATCTCGGCATTATCTGCTGTTTCACATCTTTGCGTCTAGTCCGTTCACGCATAACTTTGTCTGTTTCTGTTTCAATATTTAACAACTGTTTTTTGTAGTCACAGAGCAAAACCATAATATAAAGGCAGGGGGCAGTGAGAATATCTAACTCGACGAAATGATTTTTACATGATTCCCACTGAGGAATTCTAACTATTGTACGAATAGCACGTTTTTGAATAATAAACGCTTTGCTCATATTATAAAAGTAGCTGTTCCCCCAAAGCTTTATGCTATAACGTAACTTAGACTCGACGAGAGCATAGTATATTGTTTTGAGCTGCAAAGTTGTGAGTTCATCCCGCAAACTTCTTAGCGCGTAACAGGCAGAACTGACACTATTCTCAATTGACATTAACTCCTCTTTCCAATTTAAAAACTGATCAATAAAGATCCCTAAAAACTTTACTGTTTTACTCAGCTCTACTTTATGTCCGTCAATTTCAATGTTTATGGTGTCATTTTTCCTAGCTGTAGTTTTAAATAAAATGATGCTTGTCTTCTCTGTATTTAGTATAAGATTATTGTTTCTAAACCAATCATGAAAAGCTGTTAGAGTTTTGCTTACCTTCAACGTTAGGTCATTATGATTTCTTGCTGAAAGTATAGCGTTAGTGTCATCTGCATAAATAGTTAATTCAGCTCCATCCACAACGTTATCAATATAGCTAACAAGGTCATTTAAAAATATTATAAATAGTATAGGTCCTAATATAGAGCCTTGTGGTACCCCTCTTTCAAGACGTGTTAGCCTAGAATTGTATACTTTTTCATGTTTTGCTTCAATGTTTTTAATCTCTACAAATTGTAATCTGTTGAATAAGTATGACTTAAAAAGTTCCAAATAACTCTTTCTAATACCATAGTGATACAATTTTTGTAATAAAATACTGTGGTCAACGCAATCGAACGCAGAGCTTAAGTCTAAGAAGAGACCAGCTACCCTGCACTTTTCGTTTAATTTTACAACTACATCGTCTACTAAATTGTCTATAGCATGTATGTCTATAGTATGTATGTATATATAAAAATGAAAGCCCTGACCACAGAAATCTGAAGTTTGTGTTTTCATTCCTAATATACTCACCTAATAATCAATCGAATCAGCTCATATACGTGCCCACCGAGGGGCTCGAGCGTACCCTGAATTAGGGCGATCGGGCCTTAGTCGACCACGAGGGCCCATTGCGGGTTGGTCGACTTCACTTACACCCTTCGAGTTTCTTCACAGGTGTGTGCAGGTTTCCTCACGATGTTTTCCTTCACCGTTAAAGCAATCGGTGAGTATATATACGTAAGTTTCGAAAAACTCATTGGTACATTAGCCGCCCGGATTTGAACCCGGCACCTCTGGTTGGGGGAACCGAGTCGTTACCGGTTGAGCCACCGACACTTTTTACAATAAAACACCTATTTTCGAAGCAAAGTCATATCTGACCCCTAATTCACCCCGAACAGACTCTGCATCCTCTTTAGCTAATAAAACTGCGTACAAACCGTCTTCTTATTAAGGCCGAGCATTACGCAGGCTGGTCACGAGCCCGTGTTTCATGACCTAATACCCGGGAGCTCCGCGAGGCGTGGCCGATTAGGGTAATCGTGCCGGGGACTAGCTGACACCTTGAAGCTGTGGTCCTCAACATGCAGGTCGACTGTCCTGGCGGCAGTGTCTCCCAAACTGGGGAATATACGGGAATTGTATATATACATATATATATTGCGAATAATACCTATGGGGTCTGATCAGCTTTTCCAGACGTCCCGATAACGGACGGATGTCCTGTATTTAAAGCCTAAAGTTTAACATCCCGCGCGAAATACCAGATGTCTTGCTTTTAACGATGGACGCCAAAAATCAATCTTTCAATGACTTATAAGCATCGAAAGTGGAACTAGTCGTCCAGTTTAGGTGTAACTTCTCCTCTCCTTAATACTTAATACTATGTATGTGTGCAGAATTTGACAGATGTAACATGTTAAAGAAAAAAAAGAATGTCTGCTACACGTTAAGTCCTCTGCTAAATACAAATATAAAACCAAATAAGCTTGTATTTTTTTATTTCCCTTTTTATGTTTTTGACAAAAGTATTAAGATTTTGAAATTTTTATTTATTATATATTTTTAATTATTGTAACAAATATTACCTACAATTACTTTGTTTTTCTACTATGTCCCGCTTTTGTCAAACGAATCCCGCTTTTTTACTTAAAAAAAAAAACAAAAATCCCGATTTTATCTAAAACTAATTCAGCAACGCTGTCAGAAGCCTCTTCTCTACGCAGAATAATTTTTAATGAGTACGTAAATAGGTAACTGCCTTTAAAGTGTGCTTAATACTATGTATATGTGGTAGGCAAATTGTATGACTAGTCACTTTACATACGGCCAGGCAAATTGAATAATTCTTCCGTATGTAAACGGTCAGGCAAAATGTAAAAAGATGTACGCCAATTAAGGCAATTTGTAATAATTCGTCCGTTTGTAAACGGTCATTCAAAATGTAAAATTCTGTACGTAGATTGTAAAATGCCGAGCCAGGCAAATTGTAATAATTCATCTGTATATAAACGGTCAATGCCCAGTCAGGCAAATTGTCAAAATGCCGTACGATTAGGTCGGTCAGGTTTGATTGATTTAACTCGCCATTTTATAATTTTCCTGACATTTGCCTGACCGTATGTATGATGACGAATTATACAGTATACAGTAAGCAAGGGGTGCTTCTACTCGTGAAACTGAACAACTTTCCCCAAGGCACCCATATGTAGTCAATTCCCAAACAAAAAATACTTTTCATATAAAACGATCAACTGATTGAACAATTTTGTATGGAGAGTACACTTTTTTTACAATTGACACATGAGTGGTGGCAGATATTTTGGTGGCACCTAGTATAGTAGGTATCATTAATTACTCCTCTTTTAAAACTGCTATCATCCCACCTTTTTTAGAAGTAACATGTAATGACTTTCAAACTAGGTATACTACTAGACTAAGCTGCTTCTAAAAGATGTACGAGTATTGTCAAGGTGACGTAGCAGGCCAGGAAACTCTCGGGTTGCGATGGTCATGATGGCTCCTCCGTCCCTAAAATTATCAACCCGGTTCACTATGATTCAAACATAGTATAAAATAGCTTGGAAATAAAGTTCTCGCCAGCGCGTACTGTAAAGTCAATCGCTGCGGACAAGTCGTGCGAAAATTGTTGTTTTTAATTCAAATAAAATAAAAAGAATTTCCATAAAGTTATATTTTGTTTTATATTGTTTTGTTAAGCAGTTCGTGAATTATCATTGCATGTTTTTACACTACAGCTCACAAAAAAGGCGTGTAAGTATTGTCTTCAGGTCTAATGTGTGTTTCTTTACCTTCAATTCAATACCTTCTTAACGGATGGATTTTACAGTGCAATGTATATTTAGACTCGTCTTAATCCTGTGAGTGACATAGGATACATTTTAACCGACTTCTTAAGAAAGAGGAGTATTTTTTGTTCTATGCAGTCGTGATTCATATTAAAAAAAATATTTAAAGTTATTCCCCTGTGACCTTTAATTGTATTTCGATAATAACAGTTCCATTTAAGTTAAGCAATTCTAAGTGCAATGTCGGTTATTTTGGTTTTGATCTCCTGGTTTCTGATTCGATCACGCAGAGAAACTCCGACATAGCATAGCACGCTACATTGCCCTTTGGGTGACCTTGAGCCTTCTTAATAGGCCCATAGTAAGCGACCATGTTCCGTATGTTATCACTGGCAACACACACTGGTCAAAGACCTTGGTCTTAAGACACTGCGGTATTTAGGACGTGAAGATATTGCAAAGATTCTGGAATGCTGCTCAGCCGAGTTGGATTCGAAGATTGATATCTTTTTGAAAGTTGGACCTACATAACTGGACTTTTTGTCCCAGGTACACATATTCGGCAACAACTTCTAGTGTAGAGCCTCCAACCTTCAGTAGAGTAGGTGTGGCACGGACGCTTGCGATAATTTTCGCCTTGTCCATGTTTATTCTAAGACCTACTTGTTGAGAGGCTCTACTGAGGCCATCGAACATTGTGACTAAGTCGTCCACAGTCTCAGCCATGACCACGATATCGTCAGCGAATCGAAGGTGGGTGATCTACTCGCCGTTGATATTGATGCCGAGTCCACCCCAGTCCAAAAGCTTTAAAAATATTCTAGTGCGACGGTGACCAGTTTCGGAGATATGACGTCTCCCTGTCTTACCCCTCGCTGCAGCCGGATAGGTTCCGAGTTTTGATCCTGGAGGCGAACCGACTTGGTGGCGTTTTCATACAGACACTTCATCAGTACCTCGATATATCGATAGTCAATTTTGCACCACAGGAGAGACTGCAACACAGCTCAAGTTTCGACCGAATCAAAGGGTTTTTCATAGTCCATGAATGCTAAACATAGTGGCTGATTGTATTCTTTGATCTTCTGTATAATCAGCCGCAGCTTACGTGTGTGATCTTTGGTACTAAAGCCTTTTCGGAAACCGGCTTGTTCGGGAGACTGGAATTCGTCAAACCTGCGTACGAAACAATCCGTAATGACTCTCGAAAACAGCTTAAAGACATTATGGCTCAGAAGTGAGATGAGTCTATAGTTCTTCAGCAGGGTATTGTCGCCCTTTTTGAATAAAAATAGAACCACGCTTCTGTGCCATGCCATGTGGGCGGAGCCAAAACCTCGTAGAACAGATGGCCGTTGGAGTAGTTAAGTTCGCGAGTGGCGACTGCGCATCGAAAAACAAAGCGTAGTTAGGCTCGGTGGACCGATCACAAGCAGCGCAGAACCGTTCGTTGTGGAAATCCTTGACGGAGGCCTATGTCCAACAGTGGACGACCTCCGGCTGATATGATGATGATGATGAATAACAGTTCAGGAAACTTGTATGAAAGACTTACAAAGTCACCACTTTTATCACAATTCAGAGTGAAATTTAAGTTTTGTTAACTACCCACGCATTTGCAAATAACAACGGCAACAATTTTCGCTAATTTCTCTAGGGATGTGGTGTAAAAGTTTAGGAACCACAGCCTCAGACTGCTGTGTATGCCACCCTAATGTGGTGTTGCGATGTCCCCACCAGAGGTCGCACCTGGCGACCTGAGTCATTGTAAGGTTAGATATTAGCATATTTTTTAACAAGGTCAGTTTTAAATTGAGTTGTACAAGCATGTGGTTATTATATTATACCAAACTCATCATATCAGCCGACGGACGTCCACTGCTGGACATAGGCCTCCCCCAAGGATTTCCATGACGACCGGTTCTACGCTGCCTGCATCCAGCGGCTTCTCGCGAACTTCACCAGGCATCGGTCCACCGAGTGGGAGATCTACCTACATACGTTTTCCGGTGCGCGGTCGCCACTCGAGAACTTCACTGCCCCAGCGACCATCTGTTCTACGAGCTACGTGCCCCGCCCACTGCCACTTAAGTTTAGCAATCAAAAAAACCTCAAACATAATAATTTAAGACTACTTTTGAAAAACTCTGGTTTCTTTGGGGCCTTAGACTTTTTTTAAGAGCTGGCTGCCAGCGCGGGACTGGCAAACAATCTGATATTTGATCTTAAGGAATCAGGTTTACAATTGAATTTCGCGTGAGTTTCTTAACGCGACCTACGTTTTTTTTTTTTTTTATTCACTATTGGTAAACCCTTGACAACATCTCACCTGGTGGTAAGTGACGATGTTGCCGAAGATGAAAGCGGGCTTACCAAGAATCCCCAACGCAATGGGGAACTGGCTATCTTATCTTCATGCCGGAACACATCAATGTTGTTAACACTCATATTTGGCGGCAAGACTTAGATAAGATGGTGGTAGCTAGCCAGGCGGGCTTTGAAAATGCCCTACCACCAACCAAACCGAGTCTTACAATTGACCCCGCCGGGAATCGAACCCGCGACCTCCTGTGTAAAGCCAGTGAACTTTGCCTCTGAGCTACGGAGGCGGTTAAAAGTCCCTTATATCGGACGTAAATGCATATTTTCGTTTATTGCGGGCTGTATTTCTTGAACCATAATAAGTATATACCTGAAATATTAACATAGTGCGTATTTCTATTGCCGCCATAACAACAAATAAAACGTGTTCTTTTTAAAACCTGAAGAAACTAGCGACATCTGGTACGATAGTACGGAACCCTTAATGCGATTCTGACTCACACTTGGCCAGATTTTTTGATAGCTTATGCCTCCGGAGTGGTCCCATTTAAGTTATATTAATATCGGTTTAAGCACTTTTTTAAAATAACGAAAAAAAATGGAAAATAGTAAAATTTTGCTGCGATTCAAGCCAGTTGTTTGAACGTGTTTATCGTTGTCTATTATTCATCTATAACAGACGATTAAGTCAGTATAATTATAGTCACACCCTGGACACTACATACAACGGGCCAGAAATTACATTTCAAAAAAGTAATAACGGAAAAAACTAAATGGTGGCGAAATCCTATACGTTTGACAACCAAACTGTAACCAATCTATATCAATCTGCGTGACGAGGGGGTGAGGTCGCAATCGCGTCGAGTCGCAATAGAGAGCGGCAGGGAGTGTCCATGCTGTATGTTATTACTAATATATATAAGTATAACTTCCCATACTAAGTTGCCTAATCAGCTGATCGAGTTAGTTTGGGAGACCCAATTTTTTTTTTTCGTTTTGACTATGGGTTCCATGGGGAAAGTTGTTCAGTTTCATGGGTAGAAGCACCAGTTAAAATGGTTTCAGCTAATTTGGTTAGACCTTATATACTTTGGTATAGCTGAAGGATTGTCATTTCTACAGACACTCCGCCCCCTGGGATACACCCAGGGAAACGCACCCAGGAGCTGCTCACCCTCTTGGCCTAATTGGCTGAACCCGCAGGAACGAAGTGGATATATGTGTAGCCAGGTCAACTGAATTAGACGCCGCATTATCAAAGAGTTTGATATTAAAGGTTTCAAACTCAAACTCAAATAACTCTTTATTGTACATCAAAATAAATACATATGCAAAATTTTAATTAAAAACTAATAGACGTACAATTTAGGCGGTCTTATCGCTAAAAGCGATTTCTACCATACAACCCATTTCTCGGAGAAAAAGCACAAGGAGACAGGTAGAACGCGAGCAACAACAACAGAAAATTTAAATGAATAATAATAGGTTTCCTTCAAGAGAAGTAATCTCCAATATCAAATCTAGGAAACTGGGTTGCAGACCAACGCTAAAGAACCCTATCCTTTTAACCGCCTCCGTGGCGCAATGGTTAAGTTAATTAGCTTCACATCAGGAGGGTGCGAGTTCGATTCCCGGCGGAGTATAACGAAGCCCGCCTGACTAGCTACCACCATCTTATCTAAATCTTGCAGCAAAACATCAATGCTAACGACATTGATGTGTTCCGGCTTGAAGATAAGATAACCAGTTCCCCATTGCGTTGGGGAATCTTGGTAAGCACGCTTCCATCTTCGGCATCATCGTCATTTACCATTAGGTGAGATGATGCCAAGGGCTTACCAATTGTAAATTAAAAACTAGGAAGCTGGGTTGCAGACCAATGCCAAAGTATATATATTAGTACTAACATACAGTACGGACACTCCCTGCCGCTCTCTAGATTGCGACCTCACCCCTCGTCACCCAGATTGATACAGATTGTTTACAGTTTGGATTTCGCCGCCATTTTGTTTGTTCCGTCATTCCTTTTTTGAAATGTCATTTCTGGCCCGTTGTATGTAGTGTCCAGGGTGTGACTATACTGACTTAATCGTCTGATATAGATGAATAATAGACAACGATAAACATGTTAAAACAATTGGCTTGAATCGCAGCAAAATTGTACTCATTTTGCTTTTTTTTTGTTAATTTAAAAAAGTGCTTAACCGATTTTAATATAACTTAAATGGGACCACTCTGTAGGCATAAGGCCAATCTCCAGATAAAACAACTAAATATCAAAAAATTGGCTCCCCTAATAATAAGTCGGTCAATCGGAGCTAAATCGGTAGGATAGACTAATAGACCTCGCAATAATCGAGTCCACGCAGCAGTTCGCAACCCTTTAGCTTCGCTCGCATAGACTAATTGTATAAGCGATTATTGGTGACCGAAGCAACTAGTAAGCCGGTCTCAGACTATGCCGAATGTAGCATCCTGAAATAGTTTATATGAAAAAAAAAATTACTGAAACTCACACAAAATACTGGTTCATCACAGAGTCTGAATCATAGAAAAAAAAAACAATAAAACCGGCCAAGTGCGAGTCGGATTAGCACTCCGAGGGTTCCGTACCACCATATCTCTCCACACAACTGTATAGTATAATGACAATGATACCTATTCACATTACAAATATTAATAGACTTCAACGCGAGCGACAAAAGTATTTCAGTTTGGACTACTTAGTGAGAGTACAACTCACACTTGGCCAATTTTTATTATTTTTTGTTTTACTTCAGTATTTGTACTATAATCACACCAAGTTTCACGCTTGTATGTATTACCGTTTTTACGATAGAGCTAAATCAAAAATACTTCTAAAGACCTATGAAAAACACGTTTTTTGTATGAAAACCTCCCTTAACTTTTCACTTTTTTTTAATTTTTAGTATTTTGTCGTTTTAGCGGCAACAGAAATACACAATATTTAAAAATTTCAACTGTCTACCTATTACGGTGCATGAAATACAGCCCGATGACAAACGGACAGACGGACAAACAGCGGAGTCTTAGTAATAGGGTCCCGTTGGGTGTACGGAAACCTACAAGAGTGATTTGTGCAAAACATTTATTCTTAATCAAACTCATAGCTAAAATCTCAGCTTTACTTGTGCCCTGCTTTAGATACAGTAGATACGGTATTATTACTCCTTCGTGATTAACCCCCACAGCCGCACTAAATGGATCTTACGACCCAATTATTACAGATTGGGAACTTCTCTGCGGATATGTATTGTGGGGCTTGTAAAAGTTTTATCTGTATCACGGCGCACGTTCTCTCGTAACTATTTATAGATGTGCAAATTTTAGGAGTTTCTGTTAATTTGTATCGAACTAACGCGACTTAGTCTGTGTGGGACGTAACATTTTAATATAGGTCGTATTTTTCGAAAATGACTCTGAATTTGTTTTAAACAGTATACCCAAACTGATTCATTATAATAGACAGTATCTAGTAATGTTTGTTAAAATTTATAATGCTCTACCTACTAACATGAAATCAATACCTAATAATATATCATTTAAACGCAAACTTGTGACATTTCATAGAGAAAAAATATTTTATTCCGTAAATGAATTCCTATATAGACATTTTGACAATTAATATTGACTATGACAAATGTAAATATATCTGTGGCTTTATTTTGTAGTATAGTTGGTAGTATAAGTATTAGCTGTGAATTTTATAAGTAATAATTATAATAAGATTGATATTTGCATGCCAATATGAGGACTACCTAAATTATGTAACAACTTTAAAGCTATGTTTTATGCAAATAAACAATTAAATTGTATCGAATTTAATAGATACTAGCTTTTTCCTGAGGTGAAGCCGTGTGGATATCGTTTTCGGTGGCTGTACTTAAGGGTGAACGGTGCGCAAGCCAGAAACGGCTCACGAGCTTGAATAAAAACATAACCTGTGTTAATCCAGTGCTTGACCTATTTACCTACCGAATTTCTTCCAAATCCGTTCAGCCTCTTAGGTGTGAAAGTGAAACAAACAAACACCAGTATTTTCGTCATCATCATCATCATATCAGCCGAAAAACGTCCACTGCTGAACAAAGGCCTCCCCCCAAAGGATTTCCACGATGACCAGTCCTGCGCTGCCCGCATCTTAGCGTAGCTTCCCACGATCTTCACCAAGTCGTCGGTGCACCGCGTGGGAGGCCTACCTACGCTACGCTTGAACAGGTGGCCGTTGGGGCAGTAAAGTTCGTTATATTTACGCCTTAATAATATTAGTGTACAAGCTGGAGCCCACTACTTCGCACGGAGATAGGGTTCCCTCAATTAACACTTAATTTTTTATAATCTGTGGTAATTGATTTCGGGAAGTAGGTGTGTGTTCGACATGCTAAACTCTTTAAAGCACCGTCTACAAACATACTGAAGCTCAACTTTTATTTACACATCAGGAAAAAATGTACAAAAGCACAGCACATTCTTATAGGCTCGCGTGGTCGACAAAGGCCTGATCGCCCTGATTCAGGGTAGGCTCGCCGAGACGTATATGAGCTGATATGATGATGATGATCCCTATAAGATAAGCTATCTCTTCTCTTGCCAATGTTGTAATTGTTATTTGTTATACAAGGATCGTCGGTGGCTCAAACGGTAACGACTCGGTCCTCCTAACCAGAGGTCCCGGAATTAAATCCGGACGGCCAATGTACCAAGAAGTTTTTCGAAACTTAAGTATATATAAATAAATATAAATAAATAAATAAATATTCTGGGACAAATCACACATGGTCATCTGGCCCCAAAGTAGGATTCCCTGTGTTATGGGTTACCAGAGACTGATATACATACTTATATACGCTTAAATACATACATCTATAGATATTTAACACCCAGACTCAGAGCAAACAAATCTGCTCATCACACAAATGTTTGCCCTGAGTGGGGATCGAACCCACATCCCTCGGATCAGTAGTCAAGGGCACTAACCACTGAGCCACCGAGTCAGTCAAATATATATATGATGACTTTTAATTAGTTCTTGATAACAAAAGGTATGCATGTACTCGTGATTACAAACAACTTTCACAAAGAAACTTACATATTATGTCAAATCAGGAATAAAATGTTTGGTCCTCGATACATAATAAGTTATCAAATCGGCAAAAATGTATAAAAGACCAGAATTTTTATTTCATATTTGACATATAGTTTCTTGGGGAAAGTACATTCATATCCATTGCTATCAAGAACTAATTAAAACTCACCCTATATGGGTACTCACCGATTGCTTTAACGGTGAAGGGAAAACATCGTGAGGAAACCTGCACATCTGATTTTAGATTTGGATAAAGGTCGCGTTGCACACGCAACGCCCAAAAATGTAAATCTACATGCCCTACACGTGACCGCGGGTGATGCTAAGTGCAACACCAGGCAACCGCCGTCTATCCCTTGGATCATCATCATCATATCAGCCGAAAATCGTCCACTGCTGGACAAAGGCCTCCCCCAAGGATTTCCACGACAACCGATCCTGCGCTGCCCGCATCCATCGGTTTCCCGCGATCTTCACCAGCTCGTCGGTCCACCGCGTGAGAGTCCTGCCTACGCTACCTTTTCCGGTGCGCGGTCGCCACTCGAGAACTTTACTGCCCCATCGGCCATCTGTTCTACGAGCTATGTGCCCTGCCCACTGCCACTTCAGTTTAGCGATTCTGTGAGCTATGTCGGTTACTTTGGTTGTCCTTCGGATCTCCTCGTTTCTGATTCGATCACGCTAGGATAGCACGGTTAATTGTGTCACACGACAAGAAAAAAAGTTACAAGGAGACACATTGTGTCACACGATAAGAAAAAAAGTTAAATACATTGTTCTCGAGGGCGTTACTTTGAATTAAGAGCGAAGCAGAGGCTTCTGTAAAGTTCTTCTTGTAAGATTCTATCTCAAGTAGAATCCTGAGCGTAGCGAGAAATTCAGTGTACGCCGCACGAGAATAAAATATTTTGGCCCTAGAATAAAATATTTTGGCCCGAGAATAAAATGTTTTGGACCGAGAATAAAATGTTTTGGCCCCAAATGATACATCCAATTTTTCAACACAACCTATGAAAAAGAGAGAAAGAGACTCATATGTATAGACATCAAAAATAAGTTCAGCAGCATAGATAGAGAATTTTATGTCAGTTTGGTTTGTGATCATTCATTTTAAATTCAACCTTCACGTGAGCGGCGCCAACCTAACTATAGTAATCCTTACTAATATTATAAATGTGTTTGTGTGTTTGTTTGATTGTTTGTTACCCTTTCACGCTTCAACGCCTCGACCAACATTGATGAAATTTGGCATGCAGGTATCGTGTGTCACTGGGAATGATATATGCTACGTTTTATCCCGTGAAAATAGCATAGTCCGATGCAGTTCCTGGAGGAACTGAAAAAATACTCTTTTTCTTTGGTTAATTTCTTTAACATCGCAACAGAACAATGGATTATTGTGATTTTTTGCACAGAGATATTTGAGGAGGTGGGAAACTACATAATTTGCTAATAAGCAATTATCCTGACAAGTTCCCGAGAGATCTGGAGAAAACTCATGTTCACGCTCGCGAGCCGCTTGCGACTCGCGCTCCACTCACACTCAAAGACAGTCGTAAAAACGATGTCAAAGCAGGCGAAGCCGCGGGCAAAACTAAGTCTATCATAAGCATGATTACGGACCAATCAGAAGAGAGAAAGATTAAACTTCCAGAATTTGGATCCCGCTATCCTCTAATAAGAGAGCATCGGTAGCGAAATGGCTGGGGCCGCTACTTCCTGTCCGGGAGGTCTTAGTCGAATCCTGTCATGTACCAATGTGTTTATATTGATAGTTAACCAAACTTCGAAATCCAGTTCTCCATTGCATTGGGGAATTTTGGTAAGCCCGCTTCCATCTACGGTATCATCGTCACTTACCATCAAGTGAGATGATGCCAAGGGCTTTCCAATTGTGAATTTAAAAAAAATAAGTAAATAAGTCAGCCATCGCTCTTCTAAACCATATTAGAGGGAAAGGAACGACCTGGCACTAACATTAGGCAAACTAAAGTAAGCAAACTGCTTTAACTATTGAAACTGGATTGACTCGTTGACTCAGTGGTTAGTGCTCTTGACTGCTGATCCGAGAGTTGTGGGTTCGATCCCCACCCAGGACAAACATTCGTGTGATGAGCAGATTTGTTTGCTCTGTGTCTGGGTGTTAAATATATATATATATATGTATGTATTTAAACGTATATAAGTATGTATAACAGTCTCTGGTTCCCATAACATAGGGAATCCTACTTTAGGGCCAGATGACCATGTGTGATTTGTCCCATAATGTTATGTAAAAAAAAATTACATCGTTGACGTCACGGCAGTAAATCCCTACCAAGTCGCACGCGCGCGCACTCACCTACCGCATGCGCATACAGATGAAGTTAATATTCTACGAGCCATGCCGTGGAGAAAGTTGTACCGCCAATGTCAATAACACAGTGGTAACGCTACCACGAGAAGGAGACGGCTTGTCGCGATCGACTGCGAGAGAACTCTATTGCTGTCTTTTTCATTTAACATGGCGTATAACGGTGACATTAGCTTCGGCGTTCATGTTGTGGTCCTGTAATAAAGTGTTTAGTAGGGCTGTCAACTTGTTAAACGATCAATTTACAGTAGGTATTTTGAGTAAATAAAAAAACGTGTGGCACTCGGGGACTGCCGCGGTAAAGCTATTGCATGGCATTTTTTATCAACTTATGCAATTGTAATTATTTATTTATTTTTTATTTATGCATAATTTACCAGTACCATATTATAGTCCTTGGGGCGCGGGATGTTTATGTAATAAATTAACACTAAGAAAGTTACACCAGTAAAATTGACTAAGTCCTTTTAGTACTGCAAATCGCTAATAGATGGCACTGTAAATATTTTAGAACTCGGCCGAGCGTGGGGTGTTAGGTTTTATTTTCGTTACGGAATTTCTTGATTCTTGATACTCAAAGCCCGCGATAAAAGCTATGCAATAGCTTAAAAAAAACAAGTATAATATTGGTAAAATTTTAACACAACTTAACGCTGAAATCGAGATATGGCTTACTATGGGCCTTATAAGAAGGCTCAAAGTCACCCAATGGGCATTTTTGTTTATTTCAAATTTGAGTGCGTTTGACTACATCTCACCTTATGGTAAGTGACGATGTAGTCGAGGATGGTAGACGCAAACTCAAATGAGCGTGCCATATTCGGAGTTTCTCAGCGTGATCGAATTAGAAACTAATAATTCCTCCATATTCTCTTGACACATCTATCTTTATATATATAAATCTTCTGTCCGTGTGTTAGTCATTGAACTCCTCCTAAACGGCTGGACCGATTTTGCTAATTCTTTTTTTGTCGAGTTCGTTATTGTCAGGAGAAGGTTCTTATGTAGGGTAGGGTAGGGTAGGGTAGGGTAGGGTAGTGTAGTGTAGGGTAGGGTAGGGTAGGGTGGTGTAGGGTAGGGTAGTGTAGGGTAGTGTAGGGTAGGGTAGGGTAGTGTAGAGTAGGGTAGTGTAGTGTAGGGTAGTGTAGTGTAGTGTATGTAGGGTAGGGTAGGGTAGTGTAGGGTAGTGTTTATACATATTATATAAATCAATGCCACTTTTTGTTGTAATTTTATAACTTAAGAACGGCTGGACCGATTTCGCTAATTCTTTTTTTGTCGAGTTCGTTATTGTCAGGAGAAGGTTCTTATGTAGGGTAGTGTAGTGTAGGGTAGGGTAGGGTAGGATAGTGTAGTGTAGGGTAGTGTAGTGTAGGGTAGGGTAGTTTAGTGTAGTGTAGGGTAGGGTAAGATATGCCCTCTCGCACATCTACCAGATACGCTAGACTTCCAGGTTTATGATATAGCGTCCCCACTTACCTACCCTAGGGCATAACAGTGGGGGCCGCTATTCCTGCCAACACCATAAGGTGAAGACAAGGACCAGTTACGGTAGGTCTTGCCGCCAAGACGCTTGTCCTGGTACTCTGCAAGGCGAGTGCCTCGTGGAAGAGAACCACTACCTACTGTCCAGGTAGGTCCCGGAGCTGTAGGCGCGCTCACCTCCCGCGGTAGGATAGTGTAGTGTAGGGTAGTGTAGTGTAGGGTAGTGTAGTGTAGGGTAGTGTAGTGTAGGGTAGAGTAGGGTAGGGTAGGTTTGGCAGTGTAGTGTAGTGTGAGGTAGAACCAAGTTCGCCGGGACAGCTAGTATTCTCCAAAAATCTGAGCCAGCTACCTATTAGGGTCCCAAAAATACAGCCTTTTAAAGGTCGGTCAGACAGACGGACGAATGGATAGCGAGGGCTAAGTAATAGAGTCCCGTTACCTGGTACGGAACACTAAAAAACAAGTATTTTGTATAAATGTGAATAAAATTGTGTGAACCCTAACTCGGAGATATGAGGCGGAACAATCGCGTAACAATTACGAAACGAATCGCGCAGTAGGAGCAGTGGCGGCGCGCGCGCATGTATCCGCTCGAGTTCCGGGTTCAACCTCGTTTTTAATGCAGCCTTTACAAGTGTCGATTCCAAGCAGTCAGTTTTTTTTTACTTACAATTGGTAAGCCATTGGCATCATCTCACCTGATGGTAAGTGAAGATAATGCCGAAGATGGAAGCGGGCTTACCAAGATTCCCCAATGCAATGGAGAACTGGCTATCTTATCTTCAAGCCGGAACACATCAATGTTGTCAACACTGATGTTTGGCGGCAAGGCTTAGATAAGATGGTGGTAGCTAGCCAGGCGGGCTTAGATAATGCCCAGCCAAACCGAGTCTCACAAGTTGATCCCGCCGGAATCAAACCCGCGACCTCCTGGTGTGAAGCGAATGGACTAACCATTACGCCATGGAGGCGGTTAAAATTATTAAAATTATACAGTTCACCATTAAAGACGGTTTCATTGCTCTAGAATAATCTGGACAGTACCTGGGCCTCCGAGCTTTGCTCGGTGTTGAGACCTAGCTAGATCGATTTTCTGTCCCCAAAAACCCCCGTATAGCAATTTTCAAGCAAATCGTTGAAGCGGTTTCCGAAATTCTAATTATAGAAGAATTGCTCGTTTAAAGGTATTATATACCAGCTGTCCCGGCGAACTTCGTACCACCTTAGACTACACTACACTACCCTACACTACACTACCCTACCCTCCCCTACACTACACTACACTACACTACACTGCACTACACTACATAAGAACCTTCTTTTGACAATAACGAACTCAACAATAAAAGAATTAGCGTAATCGGTTCAGCCGTTCTCGAGTTTTTCGCTTAGGAACACATTAAGCGATTCATTTTTATTTATAAAGATTATAATATTATTATTATAGATCAGATTTAATTTACAAAAAAGGACCGTTTGTAGCAAAATTTCATCGTCATCATATCAGCCGAAAATCGTCCACTGCTGGACAAAGGCCCCCCCAAGGATTTTACGACGACCGGTCCTGCGCTGCCCGCATCCATCGGCCTCCCGCGATCTTCACCAGGTCGTCGGTCCACCGCGTGGGAGGCCTGCCTACGCTACGTTTTCCGGTGCGCGGTCGCAACTCGAGAACTTTACTACCCCATCGGCCATCCGTTCTACGAGCTATGTGCAAAGTTTGCTTTATGAAATTATTAGAGAGTGAACCATGCCGGTAAACAAGAAAACCCATGTCTTAAAGTACCATATACAGGCACAGATGAGATACTAGTTACTTATACAGGGTGCAAAATGAAAAGTGGTCCGTATCAAAAATAAGAAACTACCTGGAATAAAGAAAACACGACTTTTTGGAGAAACAGCATTGAAATATTTGTTGAAAAAATCATAACTTGCCGGTAATTGTAAGTCATTTTTAGGGTTCCGTGCCCAAAGGGTAAAAACGGGACCTTATCACTAAGACTTCACTGTCCGTCCATCTGTCTGCCTGTCTGTCAGTCTGTCAGTCTGCCTGTCTGCCCGTCTGTCACTAGGCTGTATTTCATTATAGTATTCTATAGGACCACGTCATCAATATAAGAGCGAAAAAAAACTGCATTCAAAGATTTAAAAAAACTGATACAGGACTTGAAAAGATAACCATATCGTTTATTTTGAAACAGTGAAATAAACAATTTTATTTTCATTTTAGAAACGGGGTACATAGCTTTTTAAGATTTATTCCTTACAAGCCACGCTATTTGTTACCTCAATAAAACAAAACCGGCCAAGTACGAGTCATAACCGCACACAAAGGTTTCCGTTCCATCATACTAGATGGCGCTACATAGTACAAAGGGTTCCGTACCATCATTCCAGATTACGCTAGTTTCTTAACGTTTAAAAAAACACATTTTTGTATGGAGACTTTCATTTTATATATTTTTTTTGTTTTTATTGTTATTGCGGTAACAGGAATACATCATCTGTGAAAATTTCAACTGTCTAGCTATCACGGTTCATAAAATACAGCCTGGTGACAGACGCACAGACAGACGGACGGACAGCGAAGTCTTAGTAATAGGGTCCAGTTTTTACCCTTTAGATACGGTATAATAATGAAAGACTGTCAATCCTCTACACAATTCTAATGTGTTTCCTGCAACTTGACACTTTACTTCCAGAAGCTGAATCTTCCACTGAAGCTAAGCACTCTGTGGCAATCATGGGCAACCTAGTCCAGATTCTATTGGTGCCAGAACGAGTTCAAGGTTACATAAATGAACAGTCATGAAGGTACATAACTTCTTCATCCTCAGTTAGGCTTGCCATACGTCAGGATTTGTCCTGACATGTCAGGATTTTTAGGCACCAGTCAGGATTTCGGCCGGACTTTGAGAATGTCAGGATTTTTTTGATTATTTACGTGTTTATAGGTCTTTTATCAAGCATCCCATGGACTAAAATGAATGGTGATTTTTTCATTGTGTGAAGAGTTAGAGTAGGGTCAATGGCCGATTGTGAGCCGGAGAGTGACCGGTTGGCACACAAAAGGAATATTATGAAGTGGTGTTTTATTACTATGACTACCGTGCATCGTCAAACTGCGCCCGTTTCAGTAAAACGTCAGGACTTTTTGATAAAAATCAAGCTTTTTGTTATAACTTTTCAATTTAACAACTGGTAACCCTATCCTCAGTCCATCAATGCCGAGGATCACAACCTATATGGCTGCGGTTATAACTGCTGTATAGACTCCTCTCCACTTAAGCCTTGTATATCTGTGATTCACAGAGTAGTTTACGACTTATACCGCCACTTAAACCTTGTATATCTTCGATTCACAAAGTAGTTTAAGGCTTATACCGCCACTTAAACCTTGTATATCTGTGATTCACAGAGTAGTTTACGACTTATACCGCCACTTAAACCTTGTATATCGTCGATTCACAAAGTAGTTTAGGGCTTATACTGCCACTTAAACTTTGTATATCTGTGATTTGCAGAGGAGTTTAAGGCTTAAACCGCCACTTTAACCTTGTGTATCTGTGATTCGCAAAGTAGTTTAAGGCTTATACCGCCACTTAAACCTTGTATATCTGTGATTCGCAGAGTAGTTTAAGGCTTATACCGCCACTTTAACCTTGTATATATGTGATTCGCAAATTAGTTTAAGGCTTATACCGCCACTTAAACCTTGTATATCTGTGATTCACAAAGTAGTTTAAAGCTTAAACTGCCACTAAAACCTAGTGTATCTGTGATTCGCAGAGTAGTTTAAGACTTATACCGCCACTTAAATCTTGTATATCTGTGATTCGCAGAGTAGTTTAAGGCTTATACCACCACTTAAACCTTGTGTATCTGTGATTCGCAGAGTAGTTTAAGACTTATACCGCCACTTAAATCTTGTATATCTGTGATTCGCAGAGTAGTTTAAGGCTTATACCACCACTTAAACCTTGTATATATGTGATTCGCAAAGTAGTTTAAGGCTTATACTGCCACTTAAAACTTGTATATCTGTGATTCACACAGTAGTTTAAGGCTTATACCGCCACTTAAACCTTGTATATCTGTTATTCGCAGAGTAGGTTAAGGCTTAAACCGCCACTTAAACCTTGTGTATCTGTGATTCCCAGAATAGTTTAAGACTTATACCACCACTTAAACCTTGTATATCTGTGATTTGCAGAGTAGTTTACGACTTATACCGCCACTTAAACCTTGAATATCTGTGATTCGCAGAGTAGTTTAAAACTTATACCACCACTTAAACCTTGAATATCTGTGATTCGCAGAGTAGTTTAAGACTAATACCGCCACTTAAACCTTGTATATCTGTGATTCGCAGAGTAGTTTAAGGCTTATACTGCCACTTAAACCTTGTATATAATATGTGATTCGCAAAGTAGTTTAAGGCTTATACTGCCACTTAAAACTTGTACATCTGTGATTCACAGAGTAGTTTAAGGCTCATACCACCGCCAGCAATCAACTTTATAACCACTTTTTACTTTTTTTATCGAAAAAAAATGTTTTGTAATTTACAGGATATGAGGAGTGGTGTTGATTTCCTTGAATTCTATTTTAGTACACAGAAGTAAATTGCACATTGCTCGTAGAACAGATGGCCGTTGGGGCAGTAAAGTTCTCGAGTGGCGACCATGCACCGGAAAGCGTAGTGTGGGCAAGCCTCCCACTCGGTGGACCGATGACCTGGTGAAGGTCGCGGGAATCCGCTGGATGCGGGCAGCGCATAACCGGTCGTCGTGGATTTCCTCGGGGGAGGCCTATGTCCAGCAGTGGACGTCCTTCGGCTGATATGATGATGATGATGACACAGAAGTAAAGAAAAAAATATCCTAATGTACCCTTTTTTTCTAGTCGTAACCATAGAACTGCTGCAAATTTAATCGAAACAATAAGATAATGTATGTACTTCTTAGCAAAACAATACAAAATTTTTATGTTTTCTTACTTTTTAGAAATTCCTCTTATTTTAATTATAATTAATTAAAAACCACAATTTTCGCACGATTCGTCCACGGCGATTGACGTAACAGCCACGTCGCAGTACGAGCTGACAATAACTTTGTTTCCAAGCTATTTCGTTAGATGTTTGAAACATCGTGAATCAAGTTGCTAATTTTAGGGACGGAGGAGCCTTAAGCATCTCATCTACTAGCAGATTTCGGATGCTGCACATCACGTATGTAGGGCTGACAAATTGTCGTTAAAAAAATTGAGTTCTGGACTAAAACTTTTAAACATTATTACCCGAATGTGCGAGAAGGAGAGTTATGTTTTTCGAGTGTATGTATGTTTATTTCTTTAGCACGCCTTGCAGCCTAAACGGCTTAATGAATTTTGAAGTTTGAGTTGTCGTTAGGTTTGTTTTGATCCCGTGAGTGACATAAGATACATTTTTACCCGACTAGCCAAATAGAGGTTATTTATTTCTCTGGCATGCTCTGTAGCCTAAACGGCTCGATGGATTGTGGAATGTGACGTGTCGTAACATTCGTCTTAATACTGAGAGTGACATAGGATATTTTAGTACCCGACTGGCCAAAAAACAGAGGTTAAGTATTTATGTATTCGGGTTTTCATTTTTTAATTAATTCCTTATTAAGTTATTTTCTTATTATGACTCCTAAGTATATAGGTCAGTTACTAAAATCCCGTTGCACACATTTATATGATAACCTAGCTAATATTAGCTTGGATCAAGTCATTATCATCATCGTTAAGTGTTCATTAAGTTAATTACCAATTAGGCATTATGCAACATGCATTAACATTGAAAGAGGCATATTGTCTTGCGCTGTAACCACTAGTGTTGCATGAAAATTTACAACCGAATATATCGATAAAAAAATCCTATCTTATTAACTGATCAATGTTATTAGTTAAATTAATTTATAAATGGGTATCATAATGTTTTTTTTTTCAGTAGTTAAAAAAACATTATGATACCCATTTATAAATTAATTTACCCATTTATAATTAAAAGATGCTAATAAATCCCTAAAAAAATTCTTGCTTTATATAAAATAATATGTTCTCATTTATGGTGTGATACACACAACGGTTTCCAAGGGATGGACGGCAGTTGCCTGGTGTCACACTTGAGATCCCCTGCGGTCACGTGCAAGGCATTTAGATATGTGTGCAATGTAACCTTCGTATACATACTGGAAACAGATGTGAATGTTTCCTCACGCTGTTTTCCTTAGTCTTTAAAGCAATCGGAAGGCTTTCGAAAAATTCAAGGTACATTATTTGACCCCGGATTTGAACATAGAACCTTTGGTTAGGAGAATTGGATTACTACCGTTAAATCACCGACGCGACGCGTTTAAAAATAATGTTTAACTATTGGTAAGTTTACTTTGATAAACGATGTTGTCCATCTGCCAGTAAAGAGAGTGAGACTCAAAGCGTAATTTGATTAGTAAAACTGTGTTTTTGAGAAAAAACTTGAGTTTTATGTTTTTTTTATGTTTTATGCTTTTTGGTTTTTATAACGGTTTCATGATTATCTATAGCTTAGTTAGAACGCTATCAATTGTACGAGTGCCTAGTTGTATTTATTGGTATATTTGGTTAGTCCATTAGCTTCATATCAGGAGCTCGCGGGTTCGATTCCTGGCGGACTCGAACTTCGGAAGACTCGATTTGGTCGGTGGTAGAGATTTTTCTAAGCCTACCTAGCTAGCTACCACCATCTTATCTAACTCTTGCTGCCAAACAACGCACTGATGTATTCCTGCTTCAAAATAGGATAAACAGGATGTAAAAAAATGGTGTAAGACCCGTTAACTGAAGGTTCTACTCATCATACTGAACAATTTTCCCTAATGAACCCATAGTCAATTCTCAAAAAAAAATTGGACCCTCTCATACAAAAATGCACAAATTTTTGATCTGCTTATCGTTTTGTATGTAGTTAAATATATTTTTTTTACGATTGCAGCAAAGTCATAGAACAAAAGTTTTTCAGTATGATGAGTAGAAGCCACAGTTAACGGGACCTATATAAATTTTGTGACACCCTGTATTCTCCATTACCTTAGGGAATCTTGGTAACCCCGCGTCCATCTTCGGCATCATCATCAGTTACCATCACATGAGATGATGCCAAGGGCTCACCAACTGGGGATAAAGAAGACCCGAAGGTCGTCGCAGCAAGTTTTTCAAACAATCGACAATCTATCGATTCCTGCAACTGTACAACACTGTTTGCAACTGGCCATCACCACTCGCCACTAGAGGGGGGGATAGTTCAAGCCAGTTGACAGTTGACTTGCCGTGCCCGTTGGATTGTGAAGTGAAGTGTGCTGTGGAGTTTTTGCGGTAGGTTTGTGTATATAATATTTTTTTACGTTTTGTTTAACATCAGGTGAGATGATGCGCGTCGGTGGCGTAACGGTTACGGCCGCTACCTCCTGTCCGGGAGGCCGTGGTTCGAATCCTGCCACGTTCCAATGTGTTTTCGAATTTATATTTCATATGTACGTTTATCCGAAGCTCTTACGGTGAAGGAAAACATCGTGAGGAAATCTGCATACGCCTGCGAAGAAACTCGAAGGTGTGTGTGAAGTCAACCAACCCGCACTGGGCCCGCGTGGTTGACTAAAGTCCGATTGCCTTAATTCAAGGTAGGCTCGAGCCCCTCGGTGGATACGTATATGAGCTGATAAGACAGGTGAGATAATGCGATGGACCTGTCAGTAGTGGACAGAAAAATGATTGTTTTTTAACATAATTTATGCTACATTCACAAATAATTCATACTTAGTTCTTGAAAAAGTCAGTTTTTACTTTCGAGCGACTGAAGAGTGAACGCCAGCCTGTAAATAATGGAAGCTGGAGCGACCGAGCGTTTCTCGAACTATCATGCAGGCATGTTAAATTGTTTTTTTGATTATTTTATTTTTATTCTTTGGTTTTCTTTTTTTTTCATATCCTATACTTTATTAGTATAGAATTTAATTGTATTTTTAATATTTATCTTTAATATTTAAAATATTTTTTTCCTTTTTTTTGACGTGTAATAATATTTAATTACCAATTAATGAGTTATTATGAAAATATTATTTTTGTGTGAAAAAGGGATTGTTTCAGGAATGACACTTATCTATATAGATTTGGAATTCAAAACAATACCTAAATATAAAATGTTATCGTTAGAGCCGTTCCCGAGAAACTAGTTAAGTAGTAGATGGCGGCAAAAGAATCAAAGTTTAGTTTTTGATGAGGATTAATGGTCTTATACTGATAAAGTCCGCAAATTAGCATGTATTGTTTTTTAATTAGTTAAGTTGCTTATTTCTCTGCGCTTTTGTAAAATTAAGTATTTCGTGCTCTCCTGTAACTAAAGGTTGTCTGGAATAGATTGCTTATAGCAATAAGACCGCCTACTGTACACTGTATTATAATATCTATATGTATTAGCTTTACGAAGTTGTTTTGGTGTACTATATGTGTGAATAAATAAATAAATAAAGTCCAAAAAATTTTAAATTAAAATATGTATGTGTGAGAGTGTACGTCTCCTCGTACGGACAGAGACACATCAAGCTATACAAAACCAGTATGAGCTGGCCGCGCGACGCCTTTGCGTTTCAACATACGCGAGGCCCGCGTATACTGGTTTTGTATAACTTGATGTGGCGCCGTGTGCTCCTAAACTACTGAACGGCTTTATGTACAATTTCGGTCAGGGAAATATTTTGCAGCCTTTTTTAGGGTTCCGTACCGCAAAAGGTAAAAAAGTAATCATTAAAATATCACTCATGTGTCTGTTTGTCTGGCCGTCTGTCACAGACAATTTGCTCGAAAACTACTGGATCAATTAAGTTGAAATTGGGTACACATATGTAAATTGGTGACTCAAAAACGAAGGAGTAAAGTAAATGAATGAATTCTAAACTTGGGGGCCACTTTTGAGGGGTAAATTAGTAATAAAAAAATATTTTCAAAATAAATTTTGTAATATATCAAATAAAGGGACTTAGTGTAAGAACCTCAAAAATATTTTTTTATTATTTTAAAATAAATAGTTTTGAAGCTATTTAAGAAGATTGACAAAAATTTACCATTCCCACTTATCTCCGTAACTACTAGGCCTAAAATCTTGAAAAATCACAGTATATGAGGTTAAATGCATAGACTACAGGATATTATGGTATAATTATTAGGATATAATGGACTAACCATTACGCCACGAAGGCGGTTACTTGATAAACTAACTCACTTCTTCATCTTATCAGCTCATATACGTCCCCACCGAGGGCTCGAGCCTACCCTTAATTAGGGCGATCGGGCCTTAGTCGACCTCGCGGGCCCAGTGCGGGTTGGTCGACTTCACACACAACCTTCGAGTTTCTTTGCAGGCGTGTGCAGGTTACGTCACGATGTATTCCTTCACCGTAAGAGCGTCGGATAAACGTACATATGAAATCGAAATCACATTGGTACGTGGCAGGATTCGAACCACGGCCTGCCGGACAGGAGATAGCGGCCGTAACCGTTACGCCACCGACGCTCTATAAACTAACTCACTAGAAAAGGATAATGAATGACAGACCAATGATTATTGCTTAACTAAAATATCAATGAAATTTCATTCAGTTATTACAAAGGCTCCAGAGCCGAAGTAATAATTTTGTTTCCACACAATGGGAACCCAAAATCACAATGGTATTATTGAAACCATCAATTTATTTTGCTTTTGTCTGTATGCCAGTATTTGTTTATACCTATATAGCATTATTTAGATCCCAAACAAAAATTTGGGTGCCAGCCAATGAAAAGCTTACGTTATTAAATTGAAGTTTTCAGATTTATTACTCGTCGTTTGTAATTTAAAACCGCCTCCGTGGCGTAATGGGTCAGTCCATTAGCTTAACATCAGGAGGTCGCGGATTCGATTCCCGGCGGAGTCTAATTATAAAAGACTCGGTTTGGTTGGTGGAAGGGGATTTTCTAAGCCCGCGTGACTAGCTGCCAACATCTTATCTAAGTCTTGCCATCAAACATCAATGTCTACAGCATAGATGTGTTCCGGCTTGAAGATAAGATAACCAGTTCTCCATTGCGTTGGGGAATCTTGGTAAGCCTGCTTCCATCTTTGGCATCATCGTCACTTATCATCAGGTGAGATGATGCCAAGGGCTTACCAACTGAGAATAAAAAAAGGAAAAAAAACCTTTTATTTAACTGTTAAATAAAACAGTTTTTACACGCTTTTATTAGCTTCACTTGTAACTATGTATGTAAGAAAATCTTGGAATCTTAATTTCACCCACTTCCCGGTCTTCGATTAGGATGAAATTTTGCACATGTTCTGAGTTCTGATGACAATACATGACTAGCTAAGAAACATCATTACAAATCCAATATGGCGGCCTCCCCAAGATGGTGGACTGGCTGTTTGAAATCCACCCCCATGATATGGGTATCAAATGAAAGGGTTTGCTGTCAGGAATACGAAAATATAGTCACGTGACTTAAATCCAACATGGCGGACATCCAAGATAACTACTTAACGTATTTACTAAAAGCATGTTTTTAGTTTTTTTAAACTAATTGATGATTTTTTCAGTTAACTTCATCTCCCTATCTGTGCGTGAAATCTTGCGACCTATTTTTTATTCTATTTCTTAATATTATTATCGTATACTTAACTATGTTTCGAATTCATTTTAGAATTTACTATTATTATCAATTCTCGTTTTTCTACACCCTGAATATACTTATTTGGATTTCTATTATTTATTCTATGTTGACCTTTGTATACATAGGTGCATGATTCCACATATCACAGTGTGTAGAATTACTCAAGGTCTATGTGGCAGGCAAATTATATGATTAGTCATTTTACATACGATCAGGCTAATTGTATGATTCGTCCGTATGTAAACGGTCAGGCAAAATGTAAAATTCTGTATACAGATTATTAAATGCCGAGCCAGGCAAATTGTAATAATTCGTCCGTATGTAAACGGTCAATGCCGAGTCAGGCAAATTGTCAAAATGCCGTACGGCAGATTGTAAATGAGCTCTCGAAGCGGGCGATGTTAGGTTCGGTCAGGTTTGATTGATTTAACTGTCAAAGAGCCTTGCGAAGCTAGGCTCTCCGCCGTCGCCATTATGTAATTTGCCTGACATTTGCCTGACCGTTTGTATAGTGACGAATTATACAGTATGCCTGCGACATCTACACCACAGAAGAGAGGTTGCAGTCATTGTGTAACACCCGAGGACAACACGTAACGTATGCACCTTTAACCTTTTCATCTTATGTGCACGCTAGAACCAACTGTTTGCTTAAAAGTAGACATTCAATAGGGAAAAAGCCGAATAGTTGCCACACTTTTGAAGTCACTCTATACAGGGTGTAACGAAATTGGTGTAGGACCCGTTAACGGGGGGTTCTACTCATCATACTGAACAACTTTCCGCAAGGAACCCATAGTCAATTTTCAAAAAAAAGTTTGGTCCCTCCATACTAAAATGCATAAAATTGGTCAATCAGCTGATAGATTTATATGAAGAGTGAAATATTTTTTTTGCGATTTCAGCAAACTCGTAGAACAAAACTTGTTCAGTATAATGAGCAGCAGCCCTAGTTAACGGGACCTACACCACTTTTGTTACACCCTGTTTATCTCGGCACAAAATGCAAAATACTTTATTTGTAAAACTGGCCGGTTCTTTTTTTTTAACTACAAATTTATGAAGAGTAAAAAACAATATCTTACTAATAGTATAAATGTGAAAGTTTGTATGTATGGATGTTTGTTACTCTATCAGGCTTTAACCACTGGACGGATCGAAATGAAACTTGACACACATATTGGTTAGGTCCTGGAATAGGACATAGGCTACTTTTTACCCCGGAAAACATATTATTTCCACGGGAAAATAAATAAATAAAACCCGAGCGTAGCTGCGGGTGGACGACTAGTGTGGTAATATTTTCAGAGTATGAACGATTTCTGCGAACCTCTTTATCTTGTGACATCTATCCCACATAGGGCATAATTGCCTAATTCATGTAAATTACGTTTAGGACAGATGATCCGCCGAGAAACAGGACATCTATCCCGCAAAAACTTTGTTTGTTTTTTGCCTTTTCAATGCAATCGCACAGAGACATGAGACATGATCAACTTAGTGGTAGTCGGAGACTATATCGATAGATTAATAAAGTAGCATGCGATTCATCCGCGAAATAAATACAATCGGGGCAACTATAGCCCTGGGGCAATTATCCTGGTTTTACCCTACTACTAATTTTTTGACAGAAAACTTATTTCACTCGAAGCCGAAGCTGATTTACAAACTTGGCTTTTGTATTTCTTGTTGTTATAATTGTGTTTATAAAAGGCTAAAAAATCCTATCGAAAGTTTTTTATAAGATAATAGCTTCTTCCCGTGGCTCTGCTGCGTGGACATCGGGGGTGCGGGGTTCCTAATGCTTGACGATAAATATGTGCATCAATATCTTTAAAACAAAAACCTATGCACTCCGGAAGTGCCGATAGAAGTGAATACTTTTAACAGTTTTATAAGTTTTGACCTGGTACGGTGGCGATTACATTACATTACGTAACAGTGTCGCGAGTTCTATGGTTTTCCCATCTCAAAAATGGTTTTATAAGTGTAGACCCTCTGAGTGTTCCTGGTACGGTGATGGTTACATTACATAACAATGTCGCGATTTCAATGGTTTTTTTCCATCTAAAAAATGCCCAACGCGCCTAAAGAAGTTTTCGCTTCAAAAATTAGCAAATCGGTTAGATTTAACGACCGGACGAACTCTTATTAGATTTCATAAAGGGTGCGCGGTGCGCGAGCCACAATCGGCTCACGAGGCGTTGTAATACTTATTGACAAATCTGTGCATCAATACCTTTAATTTAAAAAAAATAAGCAAATCGGTTAGATAGAAAGATCGAGCAGACTGGAATATGATTTCTCTTTTTAATATGTAGATTAAAAAAACAAAATGGACTTAAAATAATTATTAAAGGAGAGCGTCGGTGGCTTAACGGCTAGGGCCGCCGCCTCATGTCCGGGAGGTCGTGGTTCGAATCCTGCCACGTACCGATGTGATTTCGAATTTAGATTTTAAATGTACGATTATCCGACGCTCTTACGGTGAAGGAAAACATCGTGAGGAAACCTGCACACGCCTGCGGAGAAGTCGACCAACCTGCACTAGGCCCGCGTTGTCGACTAAGGCCCGATCGCTCTAATTCAGGGTAGGCTCAAGCCCCTCGGTGGGGACGTATATGAGCTAATATGATGATGATGATTAAAGGAGAATTTACATCACTTTATACAACTAATAGACGCATTGTGAATAAATTAATAATTAGGTACTTATCTTAATGTCTTCTAATCGCAGTTTTGCGTGAATAACCCAATATATTAATAGATTAATACACACATAGCTTCATATCCATGACATTAACTGATGGGGGAAAGGAGGCCAGATCAATATGGGCACCCGTGGCTCTGTGCTTCTGTAATGGATCGCGTAGGCTCTCCGAAACTCCCTGGCGCGCAGATTTTCCGGCTTGCTAAGTAAATTCTGTACGTCAACAATGGGAAGATGTAGGTACCTACCTCGCATTTATATTATAACTGTGCGATGGCCCAATTTCTAAACGTTAAGAGAACGTTGACCTTTGCCAAAAATTATGATTTGCTCCAATACATTTTCGACTGTTTTACAGGTACAAGTCGGTATTTAAAACACAATATTCAATAACAATAAGAATTGAAACATTTTTCCAGAAAATCAGACCAATTTCATAAGTACGTTTATCAGACACTTACGGTGAAGGAAAAACATCGTGAGGAAACCTGCACACGCCTGCGGAGAAATTCGCACTGGGCCCGCTTGGTCGATTAAGGCCCGATCGCCCTAATTCAGGGTAGGCTCGAGCCCCTCGGTGGGGACGTATATGAGATGATATCATCATCAGACCAATTTGGTGATATGCATAAAGGAATTTTTATAAGGTTTTATTTAGTTCGCTACGTCTTACGGTGCGCGGTTTCCACTCGAGAACTTTCTTACCCCAACGGCCATCTGTTCTACGAGTTAAGTAGCCTGCCCACTGTCACTTCAGTTCAGCAATTCTGTGAGCTAGGTCGTTTACTTTGGTTCTCCTACGGATCTGATTCGATCCCACACGGTGGAGCGACGACCTGATGAAGGTCGCGGGAAAGCGCTGGATGCGGGCAGCGCAGGACCGGTCGTCGTGGAAATCCTTGGAAGAGACCTTTGTCCAGTAGTGGAAGTCTTCCGGCTGATATGATGATGATGATTATTTAGTTCATCAGCTAATTTAATATTTGCATAATTTTATTTGAACTGTGTTTAAACGGAGCAAGTAACTCATCAAACAAACACCGGACTAGGAAAAAGATATCTAACCCTTTATTTATCTTGCGAAATCATCCAAGAGACGCTTGTAAAGTAAAATCTCTTTCCAAACTTCACCACCAATATAACTTCGTGCCAGGAAAAATGACAAATTCATGAAACAATCTCATAAAATTGTGCGCGAGAAATTCGCCTCTCGCAAAATTTTATAATCCAAACACAGCGTGATTGACAGTGACATCAATAATCCTGTCAATGTCACTGTAAACTGTAATAAACGTCTCAGAGTTTGACGCCTCAGTATGATCACAAAGCGAATTGATGAAGAAATTACTGAGAGATGTCGTTCGTAGGTAATACGCCTCAGATATTGTGTCAACTTTGACAAAGGTGGAAAATATGACGGGATGACGTGTCACGTCACGTCAGAAAAGTACTCAAGTATCGCTTTGAACAGAAGTTGAGAAATTGATATTATTAACAGAAAATTATGTAAGTAGGTATTCAATGTTCATACTAACTTTGAGCCTATCTCATTTAAGGCCTTAAGATAGGTCAAATGACAATACTCGATTTAAATTATTGAAAGACTGTGTAAAGCTATCATCATGGAAAAAATATGTCATGTACTTAAAATAATAAAAAAAGATTTAATTGAATACAATTTTAAAAATATTACCACTTTTGATGTAAAAAAATATAATGTAGATTGTAGACCCTGATTTTGGCATTAATTGCAAAATTTCTCGAAAACAAATAATTGATATTGAATGAAACCAACACGCAAAAATCGGTGACTTTAGGAACTTTCATTTTAATAAAAAAAAAAACTTATTTTAAAGTGATGAAAAGTAATAAAAACATGTAAAAATCGAGAATTGGGCGTTCGGTTTCAACGCAACAGCCACGTTGAAGCCCGCATTGATTTGAACTTAAAATGAATAGACTTATGTTTGATATTAATTGAAACACGTATCAAACTGCTCTGATTGAGTGATCTTAGCGCCTTAAGGGTCCCCCATGAGGCTCGAGTTTCCATACAAACGTATTTCCTCTTTAATACAAAAACTACATGCCGGACTTAATCCAAACTTCGCGAATATATTGAGTAGACACATATCCATGTGTGTTATTAGTTTTCGATGTACTAATATAAAACTGAAAAAAGAAGAGTGGTTTCATACTTTCAGTACAAAACTAATTTACGCCTTCGTTTAGTTGTGTTTCAATTTACTACGATGAAAACTAATTACAAACATCGATATGTGTCTACTAAATACATTCGCAATGTTTGGATTCAATCCGGCGTATAGTTTTTATATTAAAGCGGAACTACGTTTGTATGGAAACTCGATACCATTGTTAAAGGATTATTGCAAACGATAAAAATATATACGAGACTTTTATAGATATCGTTGAAGTTCTTGCTATAAATTTATACAACCTTGGATAACTACGTACTTTTTTTCATCCGGGTCCGGGCCTGAACCAGTTAAGGCCGCCTTCACATTTTATGTACACGGTTAACCCACACACTCCTGAAATATATTTTTTATAATTGCATATTATAACGCCTGGTAGGCGAATCTGCGTTAATCATAAGTCTGTTTTGTTTTTGGCGTGCAATAATAGTTATTTGTGTTACAAAGGGACAAAGTAATATTTTGTTCCGAGAGCGTTTGTTTTTTTAAGTAATTCTTATTTTGTCGAGGAATTTATCCTAGAGAATAAAATAGTTTGGCCCCGAGTGCCGCACACAATTTTTCAACATGACCTACGAGAAAACAGAAGCACAAACGCCGGCCAATCAGAAGAAAGATAGCTCAAAGTCCAGCTCGAACGCGGACCAATCAGAAAAGAGAAACCAAAACTCCCAAGGAAACAAAGTAGATTTTTTTTGCACTTATTAAGGTACCTTTCGTCGTTTTTTGAATAGGTGTGATGAAAGGTATATTTACTTACATACTTCTTTGGGTAGATATATTTTTACAAGTTTTTTCTTTTGATTTTTATTCCTAGTAGAGTTCAATGAGAACTATCGATAAGCGTATATACCTACCCACTTAAGTTAATCCCACTTCTGATTTTCCACGCAAAACGCGCAACACCAAGTAAATACTGTAATTGATACGTTACGCTTTCAAACTTCACAATACGCATCAATCGGCCACTTCTGTATTTTACTTGAATCTGTGTCACAAAATAGATGATACATTGATGTAGGTACTATTTGTAACTTTTCTGGAAAAACCTTTTATATTTATATGGAAAAATCAGTGAATCAGGGACAAAATTAAGGACGTTTAATTTCTTAATAACTATAAGCACTAATGATTGAAACATTTAATTTGGACTTCTTGAATAGAATTGTTAACAAGATACCAGCTTACGCTGAAACTGAGTATCATCATATAAGTAGACGTCCTTACTGAACATTCCCCTAGAATTTCTGCAATGACCGGTCCTGCGCTGCCAGCATTCAGCAGCTTCCCTTGACCTTCACCAGGTCATTGTTCCACGAGCAATATGGATGCTGGAATAACCACGTAACAACTAGGTTAGAGGGTTGAAAGTGCATGCTTTGTACTTTGCGGTACACTATCCTGTAGTCCGAAATTTTACAGTACCAATCTTGCACTTCATGATTAAGCACTGCCACCAAGGACTTAGGCTCAGTAGACCCTACAGTTATTTTTCTCTTTTTTCCTTCTCCGAAATGCCCCATGCCGTAAAGATTTTTATAAAGATTTTTTTTTTTGTAAAGATTTTTTAAAAGCTTTTAATTAACTTGCAATGTATGTATGTATATTTGTTCGGGTGAAATCTTGCAAGTTAATTTTGATAACTTTCCGGTTTTCGATTGAGCTGAAATTTTGCATGCATATGTATACCGCGTGACAATGCAATATTAAAAGCTTGTACCTTAAAGTTTTTAGGTTTTTAGAAAATTATTTATATTTAAGCGGTAACTATCGACCGCCTTCGTATCGTAAATGTTAAGTCTATTAGCTTCACATCAGGAGGTTCAGGATTCGATTCCCTGTGGAGTCTCACTTTTAATACTCAATTTAGTTGGTGGAATGGTATTTTCTAAGCCCGCCTGGCTAGTCACCATCATTTTCTTATCTAAGTGTTACCGCCAAAAATCAATGTTAGAGCCAGTTCTCCAATGGCATTGGGAAATCTTGGTAAGCCCGCTTACATCTTCGGCATCACTGCCACTTCACTTACCATCGGGTGAGATGATACCAAGGGCTTACCAATTGTGAATTTTTAAAAATATTAGGTACCAACCTGTCAAAAGACAAATTAATATTCCCGACGTCGGTAGCGTAATGGCAAGGGCCGCTATCTCCTGTCCGGGAGGTCGTGGTTCTAATCCTGCCACGTACCAATATGTTTTCAAATTTAAATTTTATATGTACGTTTATTCGAAGCTCTCACGGTGAAGGAGGAAAACATCGCATGGAAACCTGCACACGCCTGCGAAGAAACTCGAGGTGGTGTTTGAAGTCGACAGACCCGCACTGGGCCCGCGTGGTCTACTAAGGCCCGATCGCCCTTATTCAGGGCAGGCTCAAGCCTCTCGGTGGGGACGTATGGGAGCTGATATGATGAAATTAACCTGACTATGTGTCAGATATTAATGCCTACATTTTCTCTAACGTTATAGGAGAAACAAGAAACTCTCACTTATACAGCAAGGGAAACTGGCCTAGATTTTTCTCTTTACCAAATTGGAAAACCCGGCTCAACATGAAGTTTAACTATAGTTCTATATTATTATTAATCTATAGAAATGTTACTACAATATCGCGAAGAAATCAAACTAATATATAATAGTACTATATGTATATGTCACGGCTAAAGATGGGTGTGAACATAAACTTAAGATTAGCCGGCTAAAGTTGTTTGGGTAAAGTCAGATTATTAGTTGGTATTCGGCGTTTAACCGTACACAACAAGTTCTACCCAACACTGGTTGGGTAATGTTTTTTGGGTGTTGAGCGAGCGAAGCGAGCGATATTAGGTTCGCTTAGATTTGATTGATTTTACAGTCGAAGTTTTTTTTGCTCGCGAGGCTCCCCCTCTGGGTGAAGTTTAGCCGGCTAATCTTAACTTTAACTGGTTATTCTAAAGTTTATGTTCATACCCACCTTTAGCCGTAACATATATATTATCAAAGAGCGTCGGTGGCGTAACGGCTAAGGCTACCTCCTGTCCTGGTGGTCGTGGTTCGAATCCTGCCACCTATCAATGTGTTTTCGAATTTCGATTACATAATATGTACGCTTATCCGACGATGCTCATATGGTGAAGAAAAACATCACGAGGGAAACCTGGACACGCCTGAGTAAAAACCCGAAGGTTGTGAAGTCGACCTACCCGCACTGTGCCCGCGTGGTCGACTATACCCGACCGCCCTAATTCAGGGTAGGCTCGAGCCCCTCGGTGGGGACATATATGAGCTGATATGAAAAAAAACGACACGTCATCTGAAATAACCAGATGTGCAATGTGCATGAATGGATGTGCGATGGTTTACACTGCACGTGACCTCGGGTTTACTAAGGCGCTTTGCACACGACGGGGCGGGACGGGCCGGTCTATTTCGCCACCAACGATAAGGGAATCCTATACTACCAACGTACATGGAGGCGGCGCGGTCTTTTTGTCCTCCATGTGCGTTGGTAGTATAGGATTCCTTTTGTGCTATCGTTGGCGGCAAAATAGATCGGCCCGTCCCGCCCCGTCGTGTGCAAAGCGCCTAAGTGTACGTATTCGTTGTATCTAAAATGGCATACTAAGCTGTAAATGGCTTTCTCGCTACGCTTTCATCGTCTAACGTAGAACGGCATACACCAATTAACAATAAATTACGCTTACTTTGTAGCAAAGACTAAAAGTGTACCAAGACTTGATGAAGAGGTACCTACTTCAGATTCTTTCTGGAATAATAAACTAACCAGTATAGTAGGCCTTATTTAGTCCTAGTTATTCACAAAATTTTATTAAAATTGGAAAGGCCATTTTAACAACTTGAGTCTGTATATCAGGTACGAACGAACTGCGGCGTGTAGTAAACCATACAACATTATCAATATAATAATGTTCTGAGTTTTTATTTTGTTTTTTAGACTCTGTGGCTCACAGTTCTAGTCGAACTTTGTAGTTTTGAACTGCTAGTATGTTTTACATAGATGTCCAACTAATTAAACAATCTGCCACAAACTAATAAAACATATGAATGTCCCTCAAAACCTATTACATTCGTCTGCTATTCACATGGGCAGTAATTGTATAACCACGTATGAGCGTGCGTGGCCATTATAATATTATGTTAATATCTCGTCAATCACGGACACTGCACTTATATGTATACAATAAAAATGCATATCACCGCTTTCATCGCTTCTTTGTTTCAAAGTCGAAGTTCAGTTGATCTACGAGAAAAAGCAATGAATTACAAACACGACAAAGATGCAGTCACATTAAATTCCCGCGTCAGATGTCCGAGGCTACTCCTTTCACTTTCAATAACGTCACTCATTCAACATTAGCGGGCGTTAAATAATAATTATTTTACGCTTTAACGGCAAACTGAATTAAAACCACAAAACCGGTCAAGTGTGAGTCGGACTCGCGCACCGTGGGTTCCGGACCACCACTCCTCTCCTCACAAGTATAAAAATGTTACCTTTTCATTTTCAAACAAAAGACCTCAACGCTGGCTACGGCAAAATGTATTTTAGGGTTCTATACCAGGTAGCAGTAACACTAGTACCAAAGTATATATATATATTATTACTAACATACAGTGTATGGACACTCCCTGCCACTCTCTCGGATTGATTGAGATTGGTTACAGTTTGGTTGTCGAACGTATAGGATTCGGCCGCCATTTTGTTTGTTTCGTCATTCGTTTTTTGAAATGTCATTTATAAAATTTCCAGGGTGTGATAAGCCTACGCTGTCCGTCCATCCGTCTATCCGACCTGTAAATGAACCCACCATGGTCAAAATTAGACTTTTCATACAAACGGAAAAAGCGATTTTTACCTCTCATTTTTTCCTCAATCATTGTTTTTTTTCCTCTTATCATCATATCAGCTCATGTACGTCCCCACCGAGGGGCTCGAGCCTACCCCGAATTAGGCGATCGGGCCTTAGTCGACCACGCGGCCCAGTGCGGGTTAGTCGACTTCACACACAACCTTCGGTTTCTTCGCAGGTGTGTGCAGGTTTCCTCACGATGCTTTCCTTCACCGTTTAAGCAATGTACGTAAGTTTCGAAAAACTCATTGGTACATTGGCCGTCCGGATTTGATCCCGGCACCTCTGGTTAGGAGGACCGTTTCGTTACCGGTTGAGCCGCCGACGCTTCATCTTATGTTTTCATCTTATGTATTTTTCCTCTTATGTTGTGCAATAAAGTGTTTTCAATCAATCAAAAGATAACCGATTTTGACCAATTTTTGATAGGTTGTTGTATGTTTTGTTCTAACTGACAACCTATCAGTATTTGGTCAAAATCGGTTAACATTTAAGAATCGACAATCGCTAACGCCGTTTGTATGAAAAGTCGCAGCTTCAAAGTCCTCTTAAAAGGAGTATGTACCGTTTGCAAGATGTAGGCCATCAAAGTTATTGAAGAAGTGTGTCCCCCTCCCCTGGCGTTTCTAAGAATTGTCCTGGAAACTTTAAAGCGTCCACGGAGGTAGGAATTCCGATTAAAATTATCTCGGAAATCCTGTGATCGTTCCTTTCCCTCTAATATTATATAATATTCGTGAGCGGGTGCTGTCCGTGTGAACCCGCCTACTCCTGTCAAAGGCATTAATGACATTCAATGATTTTTATGTATAACTTTTCGTGTCATATTGTTTTCATGTTCTAATGACATAATCTGGTTTATATCAAGGATTGAATTTTGACCTTATTAACTAATTGTTGTTTATTTCTTGTTTCTTCACAAATGACATTGTTATTATTTTATGACTATCAGAAACAGTGAAATTACTTATTTTGAATAAATAAATTGAATTGAATTGAATTTTGATAAACAGTTTTCGAGCTACATCAAATAATATTAACTTGAATTCGTAAATTAATTTCATTTTTTGATTCAATGATAATTGATAACGAAATATGAAACTAATAAGATCAGTGTCTAACTGTCTGTCAGTCTGTTTACGTCTAAAACGAAGAGAATAAATCTTTGTAAGACAGCTCAAATATAATTTCCGGTTCCTGCCAAATCGTTCGTCCACATTTCGCAATAAAATAACAAATTTCTATTTACCGGAATGTAAGTTTATGAGATGTTGACCCAGCAATGAGTGGATGAACAGATAGATTACCTATCACTGCGCAAAATTGTATTATTTGGGTACGGATAAAGGAATGCACGTGGTCAGATCCTGGCCGACTGTGAAGGCCTCTTCATGATGATGTTATCCTTCTTCAATGGTCAGATCCTGGTCGACTGTGATGGCCTCTTCATGATGATGTTATCCTTCTTCAGTGGTCAGATTCTAGTCAACTGTGAAGGCCTCTTCATGATGGTGTTATCCTTCTTCAATGGTCAGATTCTGGTCGACTGTGAAGGCCTCTTTACGATGATGTTATCCATCTTCAATGGTCAGATCCTGGTCGACTGTGAAGGCCTCTTCATGATGATGTTATCCTTCTTCAATGGTCAGATTCTGGTCGACTGTGAAGGCCTCTTCATGATGATGTTATCCTTCTTCAATGGTCAGATCCTGGCTGACTTTGAAGGCCTCTTCATGATGAACTCCTTCTTCAAAAAGCCATAACCGTGAAAGTGGACATGGTTGCATCCCAATGTAGTAACGAAGAATTAGATTGACTTCATCTTGTCGACGAAGAGGCAAATATTCAATGACGTCCCTGTGATCATCATAATATCAGCAGTAAGACGTCCACTGCTGTACAAGGGCCTCCCCAAGGATTTCCACAATGACCGGACTTGCACTCCACCAAGTCGTCGGCCTACCGTGTGGGAGCTCTGCCTACGCTACGTCTTCCTGTGCGCGGTCGCCACTCGAGAACTTTACTGCCTCAATGGATATCTACGAGCTATGTGCCCTACCCACCGCTACTTAAGTTTAGCAATTCTAAGAGCTATGTCAGCTACTTTGGTTCTCCTACGGATTTCTTCGTTTCTGATTTGATCACATAGTGAAACTGCATTGCTCTTTAAGTGACCTTGAGCCTTATTATGAGACCCACAGTATTATATTTAGGTTTCGTATGTCATCACTGGCAACACTCACTGGTCAAAGAAATAGTCTTGAGACACTGCGTTATTTCGGTATTGCGAAGCTTCCCGAACGCTGCCCAGCCGATTTTTATTCGTTGATTCTCAAAGTTGGACTTAACTGGACTATTTGCCTCTAGAACCAGGATTCAAAATCTATCCGGCTGCAGCGAGGAGTGAGACAGTAAGACCACAGATTACTAAATAGTTACTAGTAAGACTTTATATCTCCGAAACTGTTCACCGCTGGCCTGGAAGATGTTTTTAAGCTTCTGGACAGGGGTGGACTATATCAACAGCGAGTACACCACCCACCTTCGATTCACTGACGATTTCATGATCATGGCTGAGACTATGGGAGACCTAGGCGCAATGCTCGTTGGCCTCAGTAGAGTCTCTCAACAAGTGGTTCTTAAAATTAACATGGATAAGACGAAAATAATGTTAAATATCCGTATCGCACCCACACCTCTGAAGGCTGGAGACTCAACACTGAAAGTTTTTGACAAATATGTATACATGTTTGATCAATTCAGTAAAAACAGAAAGTGATCACCGAATGGTAAAAGGTAAAATTGAATCTAAAAAGCAAGCTAGAAAGCTGTTGACTGATAACGTCTACTCTCCGACCAGCGTCTATCCAGCTCCAAAACCCAGAGTTGCAAAACTTTATTGAAATCAAAAGTGAAATGTACCTCCCACCTGATTGGGAGGTATGGAATTGGAAAGGATATTATGCAAGTGAATGCAGATCACTCGTTAAATATCAGATCGCCTCTTTCACTTTCATTTTACGCAATATTGCAATTTTGAAATCGGATTGTTTCATTCGTTTCTCGAAAAAAAAATGTAACTGACACTAACGTAATAGTGGAAGATGAATATAGCTCGTAGAACGGACGGCCGTTGGAATAGTAAAGTTCTCGAGTGGCGACCTCGAACCGGAAGACGTTGCGTAAGTATGCATCCAACCTATGACCTGATGAATATCGTGGCGAAGCCACAGGATGCAAGCAGCGCAAATCGGTCGTTGTAGAAATCATACGGGAGGTCTAAGTTATGTTCAGCAAAAGATTCCCCACGGCTGATATCATGACGATGCAAGTAAAATACTATAAAATACTTTGTGCCTCAGGATTGACAGACACACATACAAACACGCGTGTCTTTACGCATCCCAAATTTTCAACTACAAGTAGTGAGGCTCGCCCGCCTTCGTGAAATAAAGCATCTTTTTTATTAACCATTGGTAAGCCCTTGGCATCATCTCACCTGATGGTAAGTGACGATGATGCTGAAGATGGAAGTGGGCTTACCAAGATTCCCCAACGCAATGGGGAACTGGCTATCTTATCTTCAAGCTGGAACACACCAATGTTGTTAGTATTGATTTTTGTCGGCAAGAATTAGGTATAAAGATGGTGGTAGCTAGCAAGGCGACCTTAGAAAGTTAAAGTTGAGTTGGCAAAGTTAGACTCCGCCGGGAATCGAACCCGCGACCTCCTGATGTGAAGCTAATGGCCCTAACCATTACGCCACGGCGGTGGTTAAATCCGTACGTCTTTTTTTAAGTTGGTAAGGAGTTGGGGTATCCTGCAGGTTCAAGGTGGTACCGCAGCATCAGGTCAAGGTTACCATGTGTTATCATCGATCCTAAATACGTGTGCAATTTATTTCATTTTATCACGCTTTTGTTAGCTTCACCTGTTCGTATGTATGTATGTTTTTAACCGACTCCTTTGCACTCGATTTTTACCCTCTTTATACGTACATATTTAATTCAAACTTTGTAACACGTCACTCAATAAGTCCGTAGGATAACAGCTTTTTTCTTGCATTTAAAAAAGGTCATTTTTTTTATAATTCCAACCTAAAAACGTCGCCTGAAAAAATTACAATAATTTCACGCCAAACTTTTAAAAATATGAGCGCCCCGGTCGTCCAAAATCGGTAGTGATTCCAGAAACAGTTAAAAAAGTGGAAAATTTAGTTTTGGACGACCGCAAACTGAAATTACGGGAGATAGCTGACATCGTGATGATATAAGAAGGCAGTGTTTTTACCATTTTGCACGATCATTTGTCAATGAGAAAGCTTTTGCTCACTATTGAACTGAAGCAACAACGTGTTGAATATTCGAGAAGTTGTCTGGGGAAATTCAGTCGCAACAAAAAAGATTTTTTCATGTGCTATGTGACCATGGACAAAACATCGATCCACAATTACTTAAAACCGGAGTCCAATCGGCAATCTGCTCAGTGGACAGCTGCCGGTGAAAGCAGACCAAAGCCCCCAAAAATGCAAATTTCAGCTGAGAAAGTTATGGCATCCGTGTTTTGGAATTCACAAGAAATTATTTTCATAGCCTATCTAGGAAAAGAAAAAAAGATCAACAGCGAATATCATATAATATTACTGACGCGTTTAAATAAGAAATAGTACAAAATAGACCTCATTTGCAAAAGAAAAAGCTCCTTTTTCATCACGACACAAGTCCGTAGCTATAATGCCCAAATTAAAAGAGTTACGTTTTGAACTGCTGCCTCGTCCCCCATACTCGCCAGATCTAGCACCTAGCGACTTCTATCTCTTTGGAAACCTCATAAAATAGCTAGCTGGAAAAAAAATTGCTGAAATATTGGTTATCCTACGGACTTATTGAGTGTTGTAATACATTTATCAACAATCAGTGAAAATACAATAATTTCTTAAGTTTATCTCATTATCTTGAAAAATAAATAAAGTTTAAAAAAACACGGTTTTAAAGCACATCTTACTAAATGTAAAAAATAATAATTAATATAAGCTGAAAACAATGATGAACAAAAATATACTAGTATTATTGTGAAAAAAGCGTGGGTTGCTCGATATACGAAAAATATGGCACAAAGCGCCCCACTCGTTTTTCATTAATAGTATTTTTCGTTCATTGGTTTCAGCTTATATTAAGAATTATTTTTCACTTTTTAGTTTGATGTGCTTTAAAAGCGTGTTTTTTAGTTTTTTAAACTATATTTTTATAAAATTATTCTATTATTGTCATCGGTTTTTCCAATTTAATCTGAATGCCTTAAGTGGGCGAAATTCACGTTAAAAGATTCCGTTTCATAGATAGGTACATACATCATCATCATTATCACATACATGTAAAGCTACTTTCCAAAAAGCTAAAAACTTTTATTATATCAGCTCATATACGTCCCCACCGAGGGGCTCGAGCTTACCCTGAATCAGGGCGGTTAGGCCTTAGTCGACCACGCGGGCCCAGTGCGGGTTGGTCTATTTAACACACAACCTTCGAGTTTCTTCGCCGGCGTGTGCAGGTTTCCTCACGATGTTTTCCTTCACCGTTAAAGCAATCGGTAAGTATATGTACGTAAGTTTTTGAAAAAACTCATTGGTACATTGGCCGTTCAGATTTGAACCCGGTACCTCTAGTTAGATGGACCGAGTCGTTACCGGTTGAGCCACCGACGCTTTTATATACTTGAAAATAATTTTAATTATTTCGTATTCATCTCGGCAATCCCTTTCACTTGATACCCATATCATGGGGGTGCATAAAAAATAACTGGTCCGCGATCTTTGGGAGACCACCATATTAGATTAAGAATGACGTCGCTTACCTAACCATGCATTGTCATCCAAACTACACGTGTTTGCAAAATTTCAGCTCAATCGGAAACCGCTATGTGGATCAAATTTTACTTACCTATTTTAAAGCGGAAATAAATGTCTCGGTAGATACATTATGGATCTAGTCAATGGATCTACTGAGAATGATACTATTCAGTAGATCCACACTTTTGAAATTTGGATCAATCGAGAAAAAAATGTCTCAGTAGATACATTATGGATCTAGTCAATGGATCTACTGAGAATGACACTATTCAGTAGATCCACACTTTTGAAATTTGGATCAATCGAGAAAAAAATTTCTCAGTAGATACATTATGGATCTAGTCAATGGATCTACTGAGAATGATACTATTCAGTAGATCCACACTTTTGAAATTGGTACAATCGAGAAAAAAATGTCTCAGTAGATACATTATGGATCTAGTCAATGGATCTACTGAGAATGACACTATTCAGTAGATCCACACTTTTGAAATTTGGATCAATCGAGAAAAAAATGACTCAGTAGATACATTATGGATCTAGTCAATGGATCTACTGAGAATGATACTATTCAGTAGATCCACACTTTTGAAATTTGGATCAATCGAGAAAAAAATGTCTCAGTAGATACATTATGGATCTAGTCAATGGATCTACTGAGAATGACACTATTCAGTAGATCCACACTTTTGAAATTTGGATCAATCGAGAAAAAAATGTCTCAGTAGATACATTATGGATCTAGTCAATGGATCTACTGAGAATGATACTATTCAGTAGATCCACACTTTTGAAATTTGGATCAATCGAGAAAAAAATGTCTCAGTAGATACATTATGGATCTAGTCAATGGATCTACTGAGAATGATACTATTCAGTAGATCCACACTTTTGAAATTTGGATCAATCGAGAAAAAAATGTCTCAGTAGATACATTATGGATCTAGTCAATGGATCTACTGAGAATGATACTATTCAGTAGATCCACACTTTTGAAATTTGGATCAATCGAGAAAAAAATGTCTCAGTAGATACATTATGGATCTAGTCAATGGATCTACTGAGAATGATTGATACGAACGAACATTGCAAGTTACATAAAAGCTTGTAATATAATTGAAAACGCTAAACACGTTAAAAAACCGACTTCCATCGCAACAAATTAGTACATTTTTGCATTATGATTTTTGGTTTTTGTTAATTTTTTACTAAAGTACTACACCGATTTTGATAAAATTTATATGGGACCACACGGGAAGCACTAGCTTTCAAATAAAAAAAGAATCGTAAAAATCGGTTCCCCCAGTCAAAAGTTCTGAGGTAACAAACATAAAAAAAAAAAAAAAAAGCATACAGACGAATTGAGAACCTCCTCCTTTTTGGAAGTCGCTTTAAAAGGGCGTTCAAGATGTGCCTTCCGTGTTTTAACTTGCAACCTGTTTTAACTACTTCCTAAACTTCGCCTTTTAAGTTAACGGTTAGCAGTAAGTTATTAGGTAGCTACCATTGTTGCGCACAAAAACCTGCAGACCAAGTATTTATTAAACAATAGATAAAGTATACAGTGTGTATCGGATAGGGTTAAAGGGCTGTAATACACCACATTTCATCGACGAAAAACCCCCCACTAGGGGGTCGCATCATTCTCCCCTCTAAATGGAAGCTATTTTTATTTTTAATTGTTTTTTTTAAACAAATTTTTTTTTCTCTTAAATTAGCAGTAGTACAGACTTCAAAATGATCTTATTTGAAAGGTAATTATTTGTTTCCTCTGGTGATGTACTTTTTTTTTTTATTTACAATTGGTAAGCCCTTGGCATCATCTCACCTCATGGTAAGTGACGATGATGCCGAAGATGGAAGCGGGCTTACCAAGATTCCCCAACGCAATGGGGAACTGGCTATCTTATCTCCATGCCGGAACACACCAATGATATCAACATTGGTATTTGGCGGCAAGACTTAGATAAGATGGTGGTAGCTAGCCAGGAGGGCTTAGAAAATGCCCTACCACCAACCAAACTGAGTCTTACAATTGTCCCCGCCGGGAATCGAACCCACGACCTCCTGTGTATAGCCAGTGAACTTTGCCTCTGAGCTACGGAGGCGGTTAAAACCACGTATAAAATTAACCAAAACCATAGAAGAAAACACAAAAAAGTTTAAAGAAAAACAAAAAAAAAAAAAATATTATATTTTAACAGCTACAAAAAAAAGGCTGCCATTTAGATGGGAGAAGGATGCGACCCCTAATGGGGGGTTTCTCGTCGACAAAATGTGGTGCATGACATGCCCTTAAAATGTCGGTAACCCTATCCGATACACCCTGTATATTAGTATACTGGAATGGCGTAATAGTTTGTTGCTTAACTCTATTCAAATACTTTTTGTACTACACCTGCTCGGAAAGTACCACGAAAGGAAAGTATATATTATATTAAAGTACATTCAGTTTTTTTTTAAACGGTGCAAGAATATACGTCATTATAATGTAATACAAAATGAAAATCAATTATTGACGAGCTGTTTTTTTTTTAAGATAATTGTTTATTTGCAAGAATACTTTACAGGTATTAACATAATTAATACGTAGTACTGTATTCAGCCGCCAAGAAAGCATGCAAATATTTAAACAGGAAATTACAATTAAATTGTAAATCCTAAAAACTATACTACAAAAACAGTGATTTGAGAACCATTCTGTTAACTGATTTTTATATACAATTTCAACTGGAACCTTATTAAACAGTACGACACTCATATAAGAAATATTTCTATTTCTGTGGCGTAACGGCTAGGGCCACTGCCTCCTGTCCGGGAGGTCGTGGTTCGAATCCTGCCACGTACCAATGTGATCGATTTTATATATCGTGAGGAAACCTTCACACGCCTGCGAAGAAATTAGAAGGCTGTGTGTGAAGTCGACCAACCCGCACTGGGCCCACGTGGTCGACTAAGGCCCGATCGCCCTAATTCAGGGTAGGCTCGAGCCCCTTGGCGGGGACGTATGAGCTGATATGATGATCTTAGTGACAAAGAAGTTGATGCAATAGATGTATATACTGAGCCCTCTTTTGTCTTATGGTAACATCTCTTAGATTCCTAAAGTATTCTGGATGATTGACAAATAGACAAATTTTCCTTATGTACAAACAGGGCAATGGCAAAAATTTTAATTCCTTAAACAAAAGTAAGTAAGTAAGTTTATTTGAATATTAATGTTTAGATACAGAATACTAAATAAAAATGTTGAGGTACTTATATAAGTTACATCTTAATGGTAGCTTTGTTATTACACTCTAACTCTCCCACTAGAATTCCCTGTGTCGGGAGAGTCAGTCTCTTCCTAGTAATAATAATATTAATAATTTTAAGCTACAAATAATGGAATAGTCACATGAAATAAAGTAAAAATAATAAAATATTATAATTATGCACGATACAAAAAAAATACAAGACAACCCTACCCACATATTTGTTACCAAACTTGAATAATTTATTGTACATTATCTTATTTACAGTATATTATTATCTAAATGTCTAAAATATTCTATCTCTAAACCAGGAATTACAAATAGCACGTATACACCTTTATTGTAGCTTGAAACTTCTGTCTGAGTCGACAGAGTTTCTCTATAGGATCAAACCATAATCACAGATGAGATACTAGTTACCATAATTTAAGTATTGACTGACGACACGTCATGTCCATGATACGCTGTTATAGCAGCTTCCCTCGATACAGTTTGTCATAATCGTCTTAGTGCAAATACAAAACGTTCCAACGTATTACACACAAAATCAACATGATCTTTCCAATAAAGATAACATTACTAGAAACTTATTTCTCTCTCTCTATGTCTCTTTCTTTTTATTTCTATCTCTTTCTCTTCTCTTATCGTGTGGCACAACCAAACGTGCTATGCAAGGTTTACAGGGTGGTTGTCTGGTGTTGCACTTAGTGTCACTTGAGGTTTTTGTCGACAACGCCATTTTCAGAAGGGCTTCTACTGGTACAATGGAAAAACTGTCCCCAAGAAATCCATTCCAAGTCAATTTGCAAAAAAAAATATGGACTTTATACAAATCGATCAGCTGATTGACCAATTTTGTATGAAGTCCAGTTTTTTTAGAATTCCTTGGAGTGAGCTATTCTTTTTCACGAGAAGGAGCTCTCCTGAAAAGGCCGTTGTCGAGCAAAACAACAAACGCCATAAGTTTTTATGTCCATGTTCTGATAAACAGGCAAAAATATTGCAAACATATAAAAATAAAATGCTGTTCTTAGGTAAGCGCCTTACTTGGGAAGGGCTGGACCAACTTCGTAAATTTTTGTTTTAATGGTCTGAATAATGTTTGTAGGAATAGCAAAGCCGCGGGCGATGTCTAGTTTATAATAAAAAAAACAAATCAAATGAACATAACTTATTTTAAATAGGTGTTTACACACACTTTTAAATAGTCAAAAAAAACTTTATGTCATGATTCAGATTATAGTCTCAGGTAATAGTATTTGAACATATATATCTTTGTCATTTACATAATCTATCTTCTATATTAAAAATTTCGCCGAGGGGTACGGTAGACTCGATTGAAACCTATTCCTTATTATTAAACCTAACAAAACAATCACTTCAAGTTAACATATATCCACAAAATTCGGTTTGTTGAGTATTTTGAGAAATAAAATGACAAATGGCAGGTTAAAATCGCCATAACAATATGTGACATGACATGACTGCGTTCAGAAATGTAACAATATAAATCACTATACATAAAAGTAAAAAGTCTTTACATAGGTAATACAATAAAATTACTATTGTCTGAGACTAATATGCAAAATAAAAAATTTAGGAAATGAATAATTTTCGTCTATTATTTCTTATCATAGAACTATAATACGAGGAAAGAAAAAAGTATTTTATAAGTAGGTATATCACAGCATTAAAAACATTACAATACCTGCCACTGTTTATAAAAATATTGCATTCGATATGGTAGGTTTTTCAAAGTGTGTAAATATATTGGATATAAGACTTAGGTCTGTTTGAGTGCTTGGTGATGGATAATGATACCGAAGATGCAGACAACCTAACAAGATTCCCCAATGCAGTAGAGATCAGTGTGTCTTATTTCCATGCTGGAACATACAATGTTTTTGGACGGTAAGACTGATAAACTTTCTAAAACTGGGGGACTAAAACTTTGAGGCCACTTAATATAATGTCGAAAGAATACTGCACATCTAATAAATGAAAAAGTGTTTTTTTGAATTTATTACCCAAACAAAATTTTATCGAAACAAGTAACCAAGTTCCACACGATATAAGATTAATAATTACGAGATACACAGGAGAACAAAAGCGACATAGATCACGGAGCTGCTAACCTTATGTGGGCACATAACTCAAAGAACAGAGGGCACTATAGTTACCGTGTACCAGCAGAGCAGATCTACCGTATGGCAGACTTCCACGTGGTGGACTGATGTGAAATCCTAGGTAATATTGCGAAGCACACCGGGAAACGGTCGACTGGTCAAATCCGGTGCTTGATATTTACACACCTATATACGTAGAAACTTATAATGATAAAAAATGATAATTCCTTAACATTTTATAACCTGAGTGAAGCCGGGGTTTCAGCTAGTTATTTTATAATATCCTCTAGGGCACAAGCATTTTTTGACATGAGTCTTGAATTTATTCGCTGACAAACTAGTTACATTTTCTGGAATTTTATTGTGGAATCTTATACACTGCCCCACAAATGACTTTTTAACCTTACTCAGTCTCGAAAAGGCTATATCTATTTTATTTACAATTCCTCAATTCAAATTATGCCCGTCACTGTTTTTAGGAAATAAATGCAAATTCTAAGAACGTACATGATGTTTCCATATATCAATTGACTAGCAACAGTCAAACTATTGATTTCTTTGAACTTATTCTTTGACATCAAAATTTCTGGTACTTGTAGTGAAGATTTGGATCGAGCGCTTTCTTCCCTCGGTGAACAATGCACGTTTCTCTCCTCGATCTTTGGCTTCATCGTCAGTCGAAGGACGTCCACTGTTGGACATAGGCCTCTCCCAAGGATTCCCACGACGACCGGTTTTTTTAACGTTCTTTTTGGCTTATTTTTCAATTAATACTCTTTAAATTGTATGTTATCAAAATAATAGAATGACTGAAAATATAAAACCGTTATATGTAAAAAAAACCGGCCAAGTGCGAGTCAGAACCGCACACAAATGGTTCCGTACCATCATACTCGATGGCGCTAATTTCTTCACATTAAAAAAAACGTTTTTTGTTAGGAGACTTTCACTTTTTCAAATTTTTAGTATTTGTTGTTACAGCGGTATTAGAAATACATCATCTGTGAAAATTTAAACTGTCTAGCTATCACGAAATACTGCCTGGTGACAGACGGACAGACAGACAGACGGACGGACAGCGGAGTCTTAGTAATAGGATCCCGTTTTTACCCTTTGGGTACGGAACCCTAAAAATCTAGGAAGTTGATCTAGTTACTTCTTAAACAGTGCAATAATTTGGTGCCATGGAGCTGATTTGATGATGGAGTCGGAGGTTAGACACTGGAACTTCATAACTGAACTTAGACAAGTTAGAGTAACTGAACAACGTATCCTAAGGATAAACTCTGACATTTGCCTTATCAGTGCCTTCTGTATCTGAACCGATAGCAAAGTGACTTTTATTTAGTTCTTGATAACAAAAGATACGCATGTACTCGTGATTAGAAACAACTTTCCCTAAGAAACTATTTTATTTATTTATTTATTTTATTTATGGCCGATGGGGCAGTAAAGTTCTCGAGTGGCGACCGCGTACCGGAAAACGTAGCGTAGGCAGGCCTCCCACGCGGTGGACCGATGACCTGGTGAAGGTCGCGGGAAGCCGATGGATGCGGGCAGCGCAGGACCGGTCGTCGTGGAAATCCTTGGGGGAGGCCTTTGTCCAGCAGTGGACAATTTGTGGCTGATATGATGATGATGATTTATTGTTTATTGTACACAGTAAATGAGAAGCGTCGGTGGCTCAACCGGTAACGACTCGGTCCATCTAACCAGAGGTACCAGGTTCAAATCTGGACGGCCAATGTACCAATGAGTTTTTCAAAAACTTACGTACATATCATTACCGATTGCTTTAACGGTAAAGGAAAACATCGTGAGGAAACTTGCACAGGCCTGCGAAGAAACTCGAAGGTTGTGTGTGAAGTCGACCAACCCGCACTCCACCCCCTCGTTACCCAGGTTCATTCAAATTGGTAACAGTTTGGTTGTCGAACGTATAGGATTTCGCCGCCATTTTGTTTGTTACACCACTAGTTTTTTGAAATGTCATTTCTGGCCCGTTGTATGAAGTGTCCAGGGTATGCCGATAGTATTTTGCCCTCTTTGCAACACGCGAGTTAGGCTCGAAGAAATTTCTTCGAAGTTTTTGACAGTGGCGTGAACAAGTTTACAAATTATAATAAAGAATCTCGACACTCAAGCGCCTTAGTTAAAAATCAATTAGCGAAAACAGGTATATAATAAACAGATATAGATGATGCCAAGGGCTTACCAATTGTGAATAAAAAATAAATAAAAAAAAAGCCGTGTCAGTAATTGAATAAAGTCTTTAAAAATATTACTAAAATTATAGGTTGAAGCTCCTACTGAAAGGTCCTCCCAAAAATAAAAGATACTCAAAACTTGTGCATATTTTTTTTTTCTTTTCGGAGGTATGGGAAGAGATACTCATGCATACCAGTACAACCCTGCTGTACTGGTTATGTCTCACACAGTTAAGCTGCACCTACACACAAAACTCCCCCTGAAGTGGATTGCAAGTCTAAGACTTACGAATCCTTCCTCTGAGCGACCCTTACCCTGGACTTGTGCAGTGCATACAAAGTACATGTTTGTGTTAATTAATCTTGTGGACAAAGCGATAGCGCTTATAGTATACAGTGCCCTCTAGTAGCACTCTTTGACACTAAACATACATGACATCGACTCAAGGAATAAATATAATATTAAACTAAGTAAATGTCACAGCCATCTGAACTAATCTGCCGTTAAATTGTACGGCTAGCCCGTTAATTAAATGGCGACAATCAATTGAATGACTGGCGAAGTCGTTAAATGCAACGTTCAACGACTTGGCTAAACGTCATTTCGTCATTTAGCCAAGTAGTAACTACGAAACTCCGAATAAAACCGATGATTTCTTTTTCTGCGATGCACTCTGCTACCCATGGGGGGAACCTCGCTGCTAGGCTCTTTGACTGTATAATCAATCAAACCTGACCGAACATAATGTCGCTCGCTCATTTACAGTTTTATACTGAGAGTTTTTTTTAAACCACAATTGATAACTACACGCTACACGCATCACCCTACACGCTACAAATCCCATACAACGAAAAGGGAGTTGGCAAAAACTAGTCTTAGTCAAAGAGCCTTGCGAAGCGAGTTTCCCCCCATGGGTAGCAGAATGCTGCGCAGAAGAAAAACGCTACACACTACTCAATACACTACACTGTTGTTCAATCAACGTTCGTCCCAGTCATTCAATTGATTGTCGCCATTCAGTCAATGGGCTAGCCGTTCAATGAAATGGCAGATTTAACCTACATAGTAGAGCAAAAAAAAATTGATGGAGGTTTTCTACTCATGAAACTTAACAACTTTTGTTCTTCAATTATCTTACAATCTAAAAATATGTATTCCCATACAAAGTTGGCAAATCAATTGAAAGATTTTTATTAAAGGTCCAAAAATATTTAACACGTGATACAGGTAGATTTACTCGTGCCCAGAGAGTGCGGTCAGGGTCCATCAAATCACAAAACTCCCTTTCTATAACAAAGCTGGTTTATTGGAAAAAATACCAAAATGTTTTTAACAAATTGACCAACGGTTTATTTATTTTTCATTAAGACAAAAAAACCGACTTCCATCGCAAGAACTAAGTACAATTTTGCATTATTATTTTTGGCTTTTGTTAATTTTTAAAAAAGCACTACACCGATTTTGATTAAATTTATAAGGGGGCAACCTGGCAGCAATAATAATTATGAAAATCGGTTCTCCATCTGCGAAGATATCGCATAATAATCATACAAAAAAACTGGTTGTCTGTAAAGTCGGTTTATGGACAATAATTTTAGGTGATAACCTGTCACAACCCGAACGCTTAAGCCGATCCTGCTTTCTATTGCTTGTTCCGCGCTCTCGCTTGCACGCTCGGCTCAGGTGGGACGTAACAATGAGGACGTGACAAGGACGTGACACTTTTTCGTGAATGCTGCCGACTTTCATGGATTTATAAGACGTTATCACGTCAAAAAACCGATTGTCTGTAAAGTCGGTTTACGGACGATAATTTTAAGTGATAACAACTATCCGTCCAAGTACCCGTCCAAGTCCCCGTCCAAGTCCTCTTTTGTGTTTCCTCACAGAGAATCGAGCGCATTGGAACACCTCTTGTAAGCTCCTGGAAGCCTAGTACTTTCAATCCATTGACACACTGATGTTAGGTATAAGAATCACCTCTTTTTAACCGACTTCAAAAAAAGGAGCAGGTTTGTCAATTCGACCGTATGTTTTATGTGTGTTTGCGGATAACTTCGTCCTTTTTTAACCGATTTTGATGATTCTTTTTTTGTTGGAAAGAAGATATCCCAGTGGTGGTACCATGATAAGTAAACCAGGATCTAATTGTGAGATTCCAGAGAAATCGAGGGGAACCTTATTTTCCTGTTTGAAGTCGGGTTTTTTTTGTTCAAAATTATTAGTTTGACGGTTTTCCTCACAAAGAATGGACCGCATTGGAACACCTCTTGTAAGCTCCTGGAAGCCTAGTACTTTTAATCCATTGACACACTGATGTTAGGTATAAGAAACGCCTCTTTTTAGTTTGACGGTTTTCCTCACAGAGAATCGACCGCATTGGAACACCTCTTGTAAACTCCTGGAAGCCTAGTACTTTTAATCCATTGACACACTTGTTTGACGGTTCGTCCGTCTGTCCGACCAAGTCCAAGTACAACTCTCGCTTGCACGCTCGGCTCACGCGTAACATGACAATGACGTCACACTGGCGTAACGTGACACGTGACAACGACGAAGCACTTTTTCGTATATGCAGCCCGTATCATCAATTTATAAGACGTTATCACGTCAAAAACATACAGTCGAATTGAGAACTTCCTCCTTTTTGGAATTCGGTTGAAAATACAAGGCAATTTGACATTATCAGGCATTGTTAACTTTAAAAGGTTTTTTTTATTCACAATTGGTAAGCCCTTGGTATCATCTCACCGGATGATAAGATTGATAAGTGACGATGATGCCGAAGATGGAAACGGGCTCACCAAGATTTCCCAACGCAATGGGGAACTAGCTAACTTATCTTCAAACCGGATCACATCAATGTTGTCAACATTTATAGTTGGCGGCAGGACTTAGATAACATAGTGGTAGCTAGCCATGCGGGCTTAGAAAATGCCCTTCCACCAACCAAACCGAGTCAGAGTTAGACTCCGCTTGGAATCGAACCCGCGACTTCCTGATGTGAAGCTAATGGCCTTAACCATTACGCCACGTAGGTGGTTCATTTGTCTCAACACTATCGTCCATTAATCGTTATGTAGATATACTTACCTAAAACACACCCTGGACACTTCATACAACGGGCCAGATGACAGAACAAACAAAATGGCGGCGAAGTCCTATACGTTCGACAACCAAACTGTAACCAATCTGTATCAATCTGGGTGACGAGGGGGTGAGGTCGCAATCTAGAGAGCGGCAGGGAGTGTCCATACTGTATGTTAGTACTAATTTATATGGTTTAACAAAATTAGCTAAATTGAACAACTTTCCCCATGGAACCTATAGTCAAAAACACAAACGCAAAAATTAAAATAAAATTAAAAAATAGGCTCTCCCGTACTATCTCGATCAGCTGATCAGCCAACAAGGAGATATGACTATGGGTTTCATGGGGAAAGTTGTTCAGTTTCATGGTTAGAAGCACCAGTTTAAATAGTTTCGGCTAATTTTGTTAGACCTTATATATACTTTGCCTAAAAGTTAGTTAAAATGAAGCTAAAAAATGTATTCATTCCTTTTCAACGATCGAAAACAAAGGCCTGCTAAAACAAATATCAAGCAAAATTCAGTAGTCCGTTTTTGTGGATTGCAAATGGCCACCATTTGACAAACAAACACACATTTAATTATTTTGCAGTAGTTTAGCCCGGGCATAGGCAGCACTATCAGATTGCTGAAACTCACAGTTGAAATTAACTAAAAGTATCTGGAATCACAAAGGCATTTCGCAAAAATATTTGCGAAAGCAACTGCGTATTTCATATTATTAATATTACGGTGTAGGTAGGTACAAGAAAATCATAAAATAACTATTCGTTCTGCAGATATTGCGTTTGATCAAAGTGAAATATTTAGATATTGGATTCACTGATACATATTATTTTTCTTCAAAATTAGATTGAAGACATCGAATGTATATGAAAATTTCGATATTTTATTTAGATACATTCCAGACTCAGAAAGACCGTTTCTAAGAAATCAATAAAGCAACATCCAGGCACACCCTGGACACTTCATACAACGGACCAGAAATGACATTTCAAAATAGGAATGACAGAACAAACAAAATGGCGGCGAAATCCTATACGTTCAACAACCAATCTATATCAATCTGGGTGACGAGGGGGTGAGGTGGCAATCTAGAGAGCGGCAGGGAGTGTCCATACTGTATGTTAGTAATAATATACTTTGATCAAGGATTATACCTATACTGAACAGACATTGGCAGTGGGCACCGGGAGGTATTAGGGTGCATTAGGGTGCTTGAAGAAAAACTTACAGCTGAAGTAAAAAAATGGCTAAGTGCACATCGTACGACGTGCAAAGTAGAGTTCCGTAATATTTTCAAAAAATAAATGTATATATAAAAAAACCGGCCAAATGCGAGTCGGACTCGCGCACGAAGGGTTCCGTACCAATATCTATAAAAATCAAGTTTGTTGTATGGGAGCCCCCCTTAAATATTTGTTTCATTTTAATTTAATTGTTTTTTTTTAATTGAATATATAATGTAATATTCTGTGAATATTTTACCTGTTGCCGTTATCAATATCGAGCAAAAACAAGTAAAAAAACAATTTTGTTGTATGGGAACGCTTTTAATATTTATTTTATTCTGTTTTTTAGTATTTGTAATAGCAGCAATAGAAATACATCATTTGTGAAAATTTTAACTGTCTAGCTATCACGGTTCATGAAAAACAGCCTGGTGACAAACGGGCAGACAGACGGACGTACAGCGAACTCTTAGTAGTAGGGTCCCGTTTTTACCCTTTGGGTACGGAACCCTAAAAAAAACTTGAAATTTAGTAATCGAAATATACATCGGAAAAATGATCCTGGAAACCCCTGAATTATTAATTTTTTTTGAAAAGAAATCTTTTTAACGTCACCCCATACGACAAGGTACGTGACCAGAAAAACAAATGAAAGTTTAAAAAATTAAAACCGACTTCAAAATGAAATTCACTCAAAAGTATGAAATAATATGATTATACTTAGATACACGACATTAACCAACAATAACGAAATCAAAGGTGGGTAGGAACAGAGACCTCCCGTTATATATTAGCATATCTCTGGGTAGGAATAAAATTAGGGGCCTAAATTTATTTTTGAGGTCGGTATCAGCATACAGCTACTTACGTATCAAATGTTTTAGATTCGATGGCATTGCTGACACCGACCTCAAAAAAATTTTAGGCCCCTAATTTAATTTTTACCCACCTTTGATTTTGTAATTGTTGGTTATTGTCGTGTATCCAAGTATAATAATATTATTTCATACTTTTGAGTGAAAGTGATAAATTAAATATAGTTTTTAGATCGAAATGAATATTATTTTAAGGATCTGGTTTTATTAATGAGGTAAACAAGTCTAAACAGTTTACTATGAGATATGACGGATGACAGAGCCAACATTATTTTTACTTTTGGCCACTATGAGCGCTGCGATCGATTATATTACCCTCACCTAGTACTTCGCACCCAGCGAATAGGTACATTAATTTATTTGTACTATTGAACACGATCTTTTTTGTAGGTATCGAAACTATTTTAAGAACAAAACAACTCAACCAATAAAATAAATAAAAAACTCTATTAACTCACTTGTGATTAATATCAATGAAAAAATCACAGTTTGATTACAGGTGTTTCAATTTGTGCCTAATTGCGATGAAATTAGAGCCACTTTATGAGCAAGCAAATTTGAAAAAAAACATTACCCCTCTTTTTTTTTCTTTTTTTTTTATTTAAAAATTTTAGTACGTTTGGCTGCACCTCACCTGATAGTAAGTGCCGATGCAGTCGAGAATGTGACACGCAAGCTCAAATAGTGCTTATTTACTCTCGTCTTGAAGATTCCTAAATTATACGAATCGGGAAATACAGACGCCGGAAGGGAATTCCACTGGCCGTTCGCATGATGAACGAAGACGCAAAACGCTTCGTGCGTCAGGGTGGAATATTGACGACAAAGGGATGGAACTGCCCTCCACGCCTGGTCGTCCGATGATGAAATGGAGAGGGGGGAATGAGGTTCTGAAGCTCCAGGGTACACTCTCCGAAATGAATCCTGTAGAACACCGATAGACAGGCGACTTTGCGGCGATGCTCGAGGCTTTGGATCCTGTTTGATACAAGTTCCTCTCTTCTTTTTGGACAGACGGGTAAATAGAATCTCTTCTTGCCTAGACTGCAAATGATTCAATGTAGTAACACTACTGGCAGCGGTGTAAACAAAGTAGGTATTTGACAATGCAATTATTGCGCACTGTACGGTATGTCTACATCACATTAAACTTGCTATTTTGTTGCTTCACTCGCATAATGCTAGATCAGGCAAAAGGCCCTACATGCGTTAAGCCCTACACGCATTAGGACCTACTCTTACGAAATAACTAGTATCTCATCTGTGCCTACACGCGAAACGCGCTAAAGGCGTCTATATTCGCTGGGTGCGAAGTACTAGGTGGGGGTAATGTAATCGATCGCAGCGCTCATAGTGGCCAAAAACAAAAATAATGTTGGCTCTGTCATCCGTCATATCTCATAGTAAACTGTATAGACTTGGTTACCTAATTTTAATAAAACCCGGTCCTTAAAATAATATTTATTTCAATCTGAAAACGATATTTAATTTATCACTAGGGATACAGGAACAATTATATATGTTTGTTATTATTGAATGAAACCATTAAACTAGCTTTATCTTCTTGTTTTACAGTAAAACTACAACTAAAAAATGAATTAAACAAACCTTGACATGTTCAAAATAAAACACAGTTTTTGAATTAATTTTACATAACTCAATTGATTTGTTGAAAATGATTGAAAATGATTTTACAACCTTTTCTCCGCCCAAATCAAGGTATCACAATTATTTTGGAAATAAATTAATAGATAATTTTGGATTATAATAATATTTATCGCAATGTCGTGATCAAATGTCAAAACGTCAGAGCCAACAAAGTTGCGGACGCTAGGTGGCGCTGAACTCGTGCACAGAGCCAATAGGCCAAACTGCAAAATCGGCTTCCCTTTGAAGGCTTACTTCTCCGAGACGGATAGACCAAATCCTTTCAGAAATGAGTATTATAATGTTCATGAGTAGGTGTTATATACTCAAAAATATAAAATAAGTTTCAAATTTTCTTTAAAATTTAAACTTAAGACAAACAAAAATTACAGATATTTCTATGATTTACGCAAGAATTTTTTTACTGCTTCCAAACGCTTTCGAAATTTTACAGGTTTATAAAAATTAAGTTCGATATTCTCAAAAATAATAGTAAATATATTATAAACAGTGCCAAAAGCAAGCGTATTCCGACGCGGGGCCTATCGCATCATGACCTACAAGGCTACACAGAATGGCGAACATACACGCATTATGACCTACAACCCTACACAGAACGATCTACACGCATTATGACCTACTAATGAAATAGTGGCTCACCCAAAATATTAGAATAAATATCGCCTATCCAAATATAAAAAATACAATACAGTTTTTTTACAACCTATGCTTCCCTAGTATCTACAAATTTGACAATTCAATTTGTGTTAATATTAATTACGTATGACCAATCTATCTATATCTATCTATATAATATAATAAAACTGTAACGGGGCCGTGTCTGTACATGAAATATTTTTGGAAAATAATAACTGTGGTGGACATTACTAACGATACAGAGGCCAAAACAACAACTTTTGGAATTTTTGTCTGTCTGTCTGTCTGTCTGTCTGTCTGTCTGTCTGTCTGTATGTTCGCGCATCACGCAAAAACTACCAGGCCGATTTTGATGAAATTTTGTATGGTGGTTCCTTATAGCCCGGGTTAACATATAGGATACTTTTTATCCCGGAAAATTCAAGAGTTCCCGTGGGAAAATCAAAAGTATTCATTTATAGAATGGCTCACGCAAATGGGGCTTGACCTATTACAATCAAATTTTACACGTTGATACCCTTATCGCGAACTAAAACTGGGACATTGTGAATCCCAAAAAAAAAAAAATATTCCTGCAGGAATGCAAAAAAATGTATATTTAGAATGGCTCAACGTAACAATATGAAACCATTACATTGTGATGGGGTGTTTTGAACATCATTGTATAGTCGGATATTCTTTATCCCGGAAAACTAAAGACGTCCCGTGGGAAATTATCTATCGATACATACAATAATAAATATAGAGTAATTTTTCAACATATAAGCTACACATACTACACATTATAATCATAGCAGCAAAATGTCAATAGATGGCACTGCAGGAATAATAAAACTCGCTTAAGTTGTGTTAAAACATGAAAATATTATTTCATAGTATTGAGTGGATTTCTTTTATGTATTTTTCAGCAAACGCTTTTTACACAACTCTCTGGAACTATGGCACGTAGCGATGTGTTTCATACACGAACAGATAGGTATTTTTTTTAGATTGCAATCGTGTAAAAAAATTAAAACACATAAATCGAGTTTAGCTTCTTTTAACAGGAGGCACAGATATGGGAACTCTTCTGACGGCGACTATTTGTGTGTGGCAGTTGCTCTCCGCCTGCAATATCAATATCTGTGAACCTCATCAATGCATTTGCGGATCCACGGTGGAGGCAATTGGCCATCACTAACTGAGTTACGGTCGTTGTTTGTGAAGATTCCCACGTCACCAATTCCTGAATGACCTCACTCGGAGGACACTGGTATCGGCTAGATGGAATATTCCATCTTTGATGCAGCCACTGGGCTTTAGTCGATGTGATGGCAAAAGGCCGGAGGGTTTAAACAGGTGCTATGGAAGAGAGGAACGTGCCTGCTTTGGGACTCTACTTTTTCTGCCTCACTTCTCACCCGTACGGTACTGCTACTCAATTTGCGGCGAGAAAGCAGCATAATAAGTATTCGGTCTTGAAGGCAAATTACTGCTTTGTGCCGCTGGTCTGTGAGACAACCGGCTGCTGAACCCTCAGAGGCTTTTGCATTCACAAAGGAGATTGGCCGTCGCCTTCTAGAGAGGAGATGTAACGTGAGGTCCTACCTGCTGCTAAGGTTGTCTATTGCCATTCAGCGTGGCAGCGAGAAGTGCGTCATAGGCTACTTTGGAGCTGATACGACTTGAGGATTTAAACCATATTAATATTTTTAGGAAGTTTTATTACTAGATTGATACAATGATTTGAATTAGTTTTTCGATAATATAGGTATATGTGTTATTTCATCATATCAGTTTATATACGTCCCCACCAAGGGGCTCCACCTGCCCTGAGTTAGGGCGATCAGGCCTTAGACGATCACGCGGGCCACTTGCGGGTTGATTGACTTCACACATAAGCTTCGAGTTTCTTCGCAGGCGTGTGCAGGTTTCCTCACGATGTTTTTGTCACCGTAAGAGCGTCGGATAAACGTTCATACCACTATGAAAGCGATATTCGTATAGATTTTGTTAAGTGGCAGCATTCGAACCACGGCCCTCCGGACAGGAGATAGTGGCCCTAACCGTTCTGCCACTGACGCTCTATATGTTAATTAAGATTAAGAAATCCTTACTTATTATTATAAATGTGAAAATGTGTTTGTTTGTTTGTTACCTATTCACACTTCAACAACTCTACCAATCTTGATGAAATTTGGCATGCAGGTAGCCTGTATCACTGGGAATGAAATAGTCAACTTTATATCTGTGGAAATTATCATAGCCCGATGCAGTTCCTGAGGAAACTAAAACAATACTCTTTAGTTAAGTTACTAATTTTTACTCCCGTTAACAGTTATTACCATTTCGTGATCTGGTTAACTACAGTAGTTAAGTTACTAATTTTTACTCCCATACTCTTTAGTTAAGTTATTTAAAATCGTAACGAAAAAATGAGTTTGTGTGATTTTTAGCACAGAGATGAGGTGGAAAATGATATAATTTACTAATAAATATATCCTGACATAGTTCCCGCGGGATCTGGGAACAACTGTTTTCTACGCTCGCGCACGTCGGTGGCGTCGCAACGGAGCAACGGATTAAAGTTATTTTTTGTATAGAATTTGTTGAGGGGGTGGGAAGTGACAAAGAGTGCTAATCCGAATAGCCCGATACAGTTCCTGAGGTACCTGGAGAAAACTCATGTCCACGCTTGCGAGCTGATTGCGGCTCGCGCACCACTCACCCTCAAAAAGAGTCATAAAAGCTATGTCCACGCGGGCGAAGCCGCGGGCAACAGCTAGTGTACAATAAACAGGATAATCCTTACTAATATTATAAATGTGAAAATGTGTTTGTTTGTTTGTTACCTTTTCTCACGCTTCAAGGCCTTGACCAATCTTAATGAAATTTGGCATGCAGGTAGCCTGTGTCACGAGGAAGGACATAGGCTACTTTTTATCCCGTGAAAATAGCATAGCCCGATGCAGTTCCTAAGGGAACTGAAAATTTACTCTTTTTTGGGTAATGTCTTTAACATCGCAAGTCGCAACGGAACAATGGATTGTGTGATTTTTTGCACACAAATGGTTGAGGGGGTGGAAAATGATGTGATTTAGTAATAAGCATATCTTGACATAGTTCCCGAGGATCTGGAGAAAATCCATGTCCACGATTGCGCACCGCACACCCTCTAAGACAGTCATAAAAACGATGTCCACGCGAGCGAAGCCGCTGGCAAAACCTAGTCATTCCATAATTTTCAACTTTCTAAGTACCTGTAATTTTTCGTGTCAATTCGTGAATGTTCTTCGCTTTGAAAACCGCGGAAACCTATCCAGGTAAAAAATATGAAGAGCCTAAAAAGACACTCTGTATTCAATGAGATTTTTTAACTGAATTGTATAAAATCTATTCAATTACATTCAATGGTGGTCAGCCACCATTGTGTCATGCCACGCATGAGTAGATATCAGAACCGTTGAATGTGGGAAAAGACGTGTGCACGCACAACGCTCAGCCCGTCATTTTTGAATGTTGGCCTTTCATAGTATCGAATCAATATTTAACCACATTAATGCTGGCCTTTCATAGTAATGAATCAATATTTAACCACATTAATGCTGGCCTTTCATAGTATCGAATCAATATTTAACCACATTAATGTTGGCCTTTCATAGTATCGAATCAATATTTAACCACATTAATGCTGGCCTTTCATAGTATCGAATCAATATTTAACCACATTAATGCTGGCCTTTCATAGTATCGAATCAATATTTAACCACAGTAGGTAATGCAAATAAAGATATCGTTGCAATCTTTAAGCTTAAATGTATATTGCTAGATTTTGCCAGCGGCTTCGCTGGCTTGAACATAGTTTCTATGACTGTCTTCGAGGGTGCGCAGTGCGCACGCTGCAAGCGGCTCGCGAGCGTGGAAAAAAGTAGCCTTTGTGTTAATCCAGGTCCTAATCTGTCTACCTACCTTTCAGTCAGATACGTTCAGTAGTTTTTGCGTGAAAGAGTAACACACATCCATACATACAAACTTTTACGTTTATAATATTAGTAGGATTCTTACTATGTAATTTTATGTATTTCGTATAGATATCGTACAATATTCATTCCTTATAGGTATAAAATAGGGGAAAAAGCAACGTCATTTTCCTCTACTTAGGTAGAGTCAGCATTAACCCGTTTTTTATTATCGTTTGATAAGAGGATCATTTTTTCAAAATAATTATTTTATTATTGAAATTATATTTTAAGTAGCGCATACGTTTGAAATAAAAAATGCGATATTTTTTTTGTAAAAAGCGAAAACAACTTTTGTTCTAAGACTTTGCTGAAAACGTAAATTTTTTTTACTCTTTATACGAATCGATCAGCTGATCGACCGATTTTGTCCATTTTAGTATGGAGGGTCCATTTTTTTTTGAGGATTGATTATGTATTCCTTGGACAAAGTTGTTCAGTATGACGAGTAGAACCCCCAGTTAACGGGACCTACACCAATTTTGTTACACCTTGTATATTACATTAAATAGTAAAATGTAAAATATTGTTTTGCCAACCGTACGTCTATCAAGCTATTAACTCCTAAAGTATTTCGGCAAAAATCATAATGAAGAGCGCACTTTCACAAAGTGTTTTCTGGTTTAACATCAAATATTTACCATCCTTAACTGCAATCTTAAAGAAGATGCCCAAAACCTTTTAACTCGGTGCCTATTCAAGGAAAAACTTTGAAGGAAGTTGCTAGGTATTTTTCAATGGGCTACATCAATCTTGTGTAAACAACCTCTGTTGAGAACCAGTGGGGCAGTAATAACGTTCATTCTCCGAACAATCCGTTCTTGGGAAACTTCATTGCATATTCTGAGACAATAATGTCTAATGCCGGAATACTAATATAACTTTACGGCTAATGTATGTTGCGGTGAGAGTGTTGATTCCGGGTTATTATAGGGTATTTGACATTATCTAAAAAAATATTAAAAAGCGTCGGTGGCTCAACCGGTAACGACTCGGTCCATCTAACCAGAGGTACCGGGTTCAAATCTGGACGGCCAATGTACCAATGATTTTTTCAAAAACTTACGTACATATAATTACCGATTGCTTTAACGGTGAAGGAAAACATCGTGAGGAAACCTACACACGCCTGCGAAGAAACTCGAGGGTTGTGTGTGAAGTCGACCAACCCGCACTGGGCCCGCGTGGTTGACTAAGGCCTAATCGCCCTGATTCAGGGTAGGCTCGAGCCCCTCGGTGGGGACGTATATGAGCTGATATAATAATAAAATAAAATAAAAAATATTATTCACTAAATAGAATTTCTGCTACAAGAGCTTAAAAACTAATAATCCAATTTCAATGTTATATTTATCAGAATCACTAAATTAGTTCGTCAAAGATAATGACGTCACAACTTTGTAACAAGAACAATTTCAGTACAAAATGACATTTTTGACAGTTGATAAAAAGTTACTCAAGTGACTAGTAGTCAAATACCGGATTCTTTCGGGAAGCTTCGCAATATCTTCACGTCCCAAATACCGCAGACCGCACGCAGTGTCTAAAGACTAAGGTCTTTGACCAGTGTGTGTTGCCAGTGATGACTTACGGAACTGAGACATGGTCGCTTACTTTGGTCCTCTATGAAGGCTCAAGGTCACCCAAAGGGCAATGAAGCGTGCTGTGCTCGGAGTTTATCTGCGTGATCGAATCAGAAATGAGGAGATCCGCAGGAGAACCAAAGATATTTTAGACATAATATAGGTAACTCGTATAGGATTCAAGGTGTGATGAAATAGTCGTTCGAGGTGCGCACGACGCAACCACCGGTACTGACAGAATATCAGCGTTGTGGAGCTGTGGGAACGCAATCCACAAAATTTATGCTGAGTCAGCGCCGTTTCATTGGCAGTACTTCGTTCGTCCTGTTTGTGTTTTAACTTAGCTTTTAATTTTGCTTCATTACGTCTTTTATTTTAATCTTGTTCTTTGTGTAGTTAATTTTTTTATTTTATTTTTTTATTCAAAATTGGTAAACCCTTGACAACACCTCATCTCATCTCTAAATAAGCGTATTAGTATCTACCTTAATACTTTATTCTATGTAAGTAAACTGTCAATGAATAAATGAATTATCTATCTATCTATCAAAGTAACCGACATAGCTCACAGAATCGCTAAACTGAAGTGGCAGTGGGAATGGCACATAACTCGTAGTATATATGGCCGTTGGGGCAGTAAAGTTCTCGAGAGGCGACTGCGCACCGGAAAACATAGCGTAGTCATGCCTCCCACACGTTGAACCGACGACCAGGTGAAGATCGCGGGAAGCCGATGGATGCGTGCAGCATAGGACCGGTCGTTCTGGAAATCCGGCTGATACGATGAATTCGTTTTTGGTATTGGCTGTAAAAAGACAAACGGCAGATGCTATTAAAACCGTAACCACCTCTGTGGCGTAGTGGTCAGTCCATTCGCTTCACACAAGGAGGTCGCGGGTTCGATTCCCGCGCGGGGTCAACTTTGTAAGACTCGGTTTGGTTGGTGGTACGGCATTTTCATAGCCCTGGCTAGCTACGAACATCTTATCTCAGTCTTGCCGCCAAACATGAGTGTTAAGAGCATTGATGTGTTCCGGCTTGAAGATAAGAAAGCCAGATTCCCATTGCGTTGAGGAATCTTGGTAAGCCCGCTTCTATTTTCGGCATTGTCGCCACTTACCATCACGTGAAATGATGCCAAGGGCTTATCAATTGTGGATTAAAACAAAACAACTGTCAAATTTTGAGACGCGTGCTCTAAAAAAAGGAGTGTATGTATGTTTCTTTATTCCGCGATATCTTCAAAACGGCTTGATGGATTTCAGAGTGCGTGGTGTCGTTAGACTTGTCTTGATCCCGTGAGTGACACAGGATACATTTTACCCGACTTTCGAAGAAAGAGGGGTAGTTTTTTTATGCAGTCGTATTGTAATTAAATTTTTAATTTTAACTTATTTACTTCACATATCTCTACTTTTTAGGATTCCGTACCAGGTAACGGGGCCCTAATACTAAATCTACGCTGCTTGTCCGACCATCTGTCCATCTGTCTGACTTTTAAATGGCTGTATCTTTTGAATCGTAAAAGGTATCTGGCTAAAATTTTCACAGAATATGTGTAATTATTAGGGATTTATTAAAAATAAAAATACAAAAGTAATAAAAATTAAGGGTAGTCCTCGTTCAAGAAACATGCTTCTTTAAAGGCTTTTTTTTGTAATTGCTCTGCCGTTTGAACGATAAAAAATGGTGTGACTATAGTACTCATCATATCAGCCACAAATCGTCCACTGCTGGACAAAGGCCTCCCCCAAGGATTTCCACGACGACCGGTCCTGCGCTGCCCGCATCCATCGGCTTCCCGCGATCTTCACCAGGGCATCGGTCCACCGCGTGGGAGGTCTGCCTACGCTACGTTTTCCGGTGCGCGGTCGCCACTCGAGAACTTTACTGCCCCATCGGCCATCTGTTCTACGAGCTATGTGCCCTGCCCACTGCCACTTTAGTTTAGCGGTTCTGTGAGCTATGTCGGTTATTTTAGTTCTCCTGCGGTTCTCCTCGTTTCTAATTCGATCACGCAGATAAACTCCGAGCAGAGCACGCTCCATTGCCCTTTGGGTGACCTTGAGCCTTCTTATGAGGCCCATAGTAAGCGACCATGTCTCAGTTCCGTAAGTCATCACTGGCAACACACACTGGTCAAAGACCTTAGTCTTGAGACACTGCGGTATTTGGGACGTGAAGATATTGCGAAGCTTCCCGAACGCTGCCCAGCCGAGTTGGATTCGTCGATTGATCTCTTTCTTGAAGTTGGAACAACCTAGCTTGATTGTTTGTCCCAGATATACATATTCGTCAACAACTTCCAGTGTAGAGTCTCCAACCTTTAGAGGAGTGGGTGCGACACGGACATTTAACATTATTTTCGTCTTGTCCATGTTCATTTTAAGACCCACTTGTTGAGAGACTTTACTGAGGCCATCGAGAATTGTGCTTAGGTCTTCCATAGTCTCAGCCATGACCACGATATCGTCAGCGAATCGGAGGTGGGATATGTACTCGCCGTTGATATTGATGCCGAGTCCACCCCAGTCCAGAAGCTTAAAAACATCTTCCAGGGCGGCGGTGAACAGTTTCGGAGATATAACGTCTCTCTGTCTCACCTCTCGCTGCAACTCGATAGGTTTCGAGTTCTGGTCCTGGTGGCGAACCGACATGGTGGCGTTTTCATACAGACACTTCAACACCTCGATGTATCGATGGTCAATTTGGCACCGCAGGAGAGACTGTAGCACAGCCCAGGTTTCGACTGAATCAAAGGCCTTCTCATAGTCCACAAACGCCAAGCATAGTGGCTGATTGTACTATTTGGTCTTCTGTATAATCTGCCGCAGCATATGTATGTGGTCTATGGTATTAAAGCCTTTTCGGAAACCGGCTTGTTCGGAAGGCTGGAAGTCGTCAAACCTGCGTGCGAGACGATTCGTAATGACTCTCGAAAACAGCTTGTAGACATGGCTCAGAAGTGAGATGGGTCTGTAGTTCTTCAGCAGGGTGTTGTCACCCTTTTTGAAGAAAAGCACGACCACACTTCTGTGCCATGCCTTAGGCGTTTGTCCCTTGAGTATAACAGAATTAAATAACTTTTAAAGAGCTTTTAGTACCGGTGATCCACCTGCTTTCAGAAGTTCAGCCGTAATTCCATCATCACCCGGTGCATTGTTGTTCTTGAGCTGTTTGAGAGCCATTCTAATCTCGTATAAGCTGACGTCCGGGATATCTTCGGTATAGTGTCAGGTTAGTCTGGCTCTTGGGTCTTCAGCCAGATCGCTGACAGGCAAACGTGTGGTCTTGTACAATTGTCCATAGAACTTCTCAACTTCTTCCAGCAACTCAGTCTTAGACTCACCTATCTTTAATTAAATAATAAAAACATACCACGTGTGAGTTGTACTCGCACTAATGAGTCCGAACAGAATGAAAAAAAATGTGTCACTCGCGTTGATGACTTCTGTTTGTAATGAATACGTATCATTGTAATACTTTTTTGAAGAGGTGTGGTCGTACGGAACCCTCGTTGCTTAAGTCTGACTCGCACTTGGCCAGTTTTTATGTTACGTCGTTTTGGATTCAAACGTTAGTATTAAGATATTCTAACAACAATGGAATAGCGATACATTCGTATGAGGCAGCGGAAGTTATCGCAGGAAAACGACATCTTAATACATTTCAGATCAATTAATCTTAATATTCCTGGCATTTGGTTTAGTCATTTACAACTTTCCCCGTAGCACTTATACAATCAGACTATAACTAGGGGCCTGTGAACTGTTACAGTATTAAAATAAAGCGGCTGAGCTGTAAACCTCGCAAGTTTTTCCAATTGGCTGAACTATAAATATTTTCTACATTTTCAGCTACCATGGCTTGGGTATTTTGAAAAATTGCAAAAACTGTATCGACAATAAATATTCATTTTATTAACGAACCTTCTTACAAAATTTTTACGAGAATCGGTTAAGAAATGAGCGACCTATAGAGGAGAACAGCCGGAAATCCGCCGGACCAACATAAGAAAGCATTTTGCCCAAGCTGAAGCGGAGACGCTTCGTTCGCACTTCGAGCTCGCTTGCTCAAAAATGTAGTACTATTTATACAAAGTTATCAAAACAATAGATGAATCATTGTTATGGCAATAGCAAGCTTTCTACTTCTTTTTGAGGGATTTTAATAAGATACGTAATTAATCCACCATTACAAACTATATTTTTAATTGTTTGTTCATAGTATGAGAGACAAGGGCATTACAAGCTATACAGCCTTAACTTTAAGACCATTGTGTGAACTCGTACTAACAAATATTGTAGAGCACCCACAATTGATAAGCCCGTTAGCCGTCTTACCTGATGGTAAGTGACAATGATGCCGAAGATGGAAGCGGGCTTACAAAGATTCCCCAACGTAATGGGGATCTGGCTATCTTATCTTTAAGGTGGAACACATCAATGCTATTAACACTGATGTTTGGCGGCAATACTTAGATAATATGGTTGTAGCTAGCCAGGTGGGATGTGAAAATGCCCCTACCACTAATCAAACCAGGTCTCACAAAGTTGACACATCTGGGAATCGAACCCGTGACCTCCTGGTGTGAAGCGAATGGACTAACTAATTCGCCACGGAGGCGGTTGATTCGATTCTAAAGTTTCCTTGAGAAATGTAGTTCAGGTTTACCTAAATCTATCTTTTGCCGATTTTCAGCGAATAAAAAGTCTACCTCTTTAACCTACTAGTATTATAAATGTGAAATGTATGTATTGATGTTTGTTACTCTTTCGCGCAAAAACTACTAAACATATATGACTGAAATTTGGTAGGTAAAATTAGGACTTGGATTAACATAATATATGCTACTTTTTTCCACACTCGCGAGCCACTTGCGGATCGGCGCACTGCGCATCCTCGAAGACAGTCATACAAACAAAGTTTACGCGAGCGAAGCCGCTGGCAAAATCTAGTTACCAATATTTCAATACATTGACAGAATTTTAGCAAATCCCAATTATTACTTTATTACCACTGCAACATGGTTACTTACATCGAGCACTATGTACTTGAAACTTCGAAAATGAACTCAACCGCTCTGACTGATATTAATATTACCTAAGGATATTTTATTAAAAAAGTTTTGGAAGTGTGGCTTAGTTTAAACGTTATTAAAACCAGGTCTTCCAGGATAATTTATATTGTATTTTACAAGAGCTTCTTGATCTTAATTGATGAGATAGGTACCTTCCATAGAAATCTCTAGATATTTCAACCGACTTCAAAAAGGATCTCAAGTCAAACCGTATTATTTTTTCATGTATGACCACTGATTACTTTTTGTAGAGTAGTCCTATTTCAATAAATATTTTTAATTAGATGGGTGTCACTTCGAAATTGGTCTCATGTAAATTTTATTAAAATCGGTTGACTGCTTTTTTAATTAACAAAAACAAAAATGAAGAAAAACTGTTGTTGCTGCGACTGGAGTCGGTCCTTTTGAACGTATTTTGTAACGCGGTACGCTTTTATTCGTTCTTTTTTCATTCGACCTTTTTCCATTCCATCTATTTATTCTTTTACGCATGCGCTGACATAGGATTTCAAAAATCAAAATCCGAAGTTTTCAATCTTCAATATTTGCACTATAACTAAAACTCTTGTATTTAAAAATCATGTATTATGACCACAGATTAGTAATATTATATAAGTCACTGATTATGACAGAAACTGATATTCTCTTAAAAGACCCATCTACTTATATTTATAACTAGCTTTTGCCCGCGACTTTGCCCGCGTGGACATAGCTTTTATGACTCTTTTCGAGAGTGAGTGGTGCGCGAGCCGCAATCAGCTCGCAAGCGTGGACATGAGTTTTCTCCAGGTACCTCAGTAACTGTATTGGGCTATTCGGATTAGCAGTCTTTGTCACTTCCCACCCCCTCTACAAATTCTTTACAAAAAATCACTTTAATCCGTTGCTCCGTTGCGACGCCACCGACGTGCGCGTGCGTAGACAACAGTTGTCCCCAGATCCTTCGGGAACTATGTCAGGATATACTTATTAGTAAATTAAATCATTTTCCACCTCATCTCTGTGCTAAAAATCACACCAATCCATTTTTTCGTTGCAATTTTAAATAACTTAACGAACAAAGAGTATTGTGTTAGTTTCCTCAGGAACTGCATCGGGCTATGATAAATTCCAGAGATAAAAAGTAGACTATTTCATTTCCAGTGATACAGGCTATCTGCATGCCAGATTTCTTCAAGATTGGTAGAGGTGTTGAAGTGCGAATAGATAACAAACAAACAAACACATTTTTACATTTATAATATTAAGTAAGGATTTCTAAATCTTAAGTAACATATAGAGCGTCGGTGGCGTAACGATTAGGGCCACTACCTCCTGTCCGGAAGGCCGTGGTTCGAATCCTGCCACTTACCAATATCTATACGAATATCGATTTCATATTTTTAGGAAATGTACGTTTTTCCAACGCTCTTACGGTGAGAAAAACATCGTGAGGAAATCTGCACATGCCTGCGAATAAACTTGAAGCTTATGTATGAAGTCATTAAACTCGCAATGGGCCCCCGTGATCATCTAAGGCCTGATCGCCCTAACTCAGGGCAGGTCGAGCCCCTTGGTGGGGACGTATATAAACTGATATGATGGAATAACACATATACCTATATTATCAAAAAACTAATTCAAATCATTATATCAATCTAGTAATAAAATTTCCTAAAAATATTAATATGGGTCAACCTTGAGTCGTATCAGCTCTAAAGGAGCCCATAGCGCACTTCTCGTTGCCACGCTGGATGGCAATAGACAACCTTAGCAGCAGATAGGACCCGGAGCTACATCTCCTCTCTCGAAGGTGACGGCCAATCTCCTTAATGAAGGCAAAGGCCTTTGAGGGTTCAGCAGCCAGTTGTCTCACAGACCAGCGGCACAAAGCAGTAATTTGCCTCCAAGGCTGAGTACTTCTTATGCTTCTTTCTCGCCGCAAATTGAGCAGCAGTACCGTACTGGTGAGGTGTGAGGCAGAAAAAGTGGTGTCCCAAAGCAGGCACGTTCCTCTCTGCCATAGCACCTGTTTAAATCCTCCGGCCTTTTGCCATCAGATCGAATAAAGCTGCAGCCACCGGCATCAAAAATGGAATATTCCATCTGGCCGAGAGCAGTGCCCTCCGAGTGAGGTCATTAAGGAATTGGTGACGTAGGAATCTTCACAAACAACGACCGCAACTCAGTGCGTGATGGCCACCGTGGACCCGCAAATACATTGAGGTTCACAGATATTGATATTGCGGGCGGAGAGCAACTGCCACACGCAAATATAGTCGCCGTCAGAAGAGTTCCCATATCTGTGCCTCCTGTTAAAAGATGCTAAACTCGATTTATGTGTTTTTAATTTTTTTACACGATTGGAATCTGTAAAAAAATCCTATCTGTTCGTCTATGAAACACATCGCTACGTGCCATAGTTTCAGAGTTAGAGTTGTGTAAAGTAGCGTATTCTGAAAAATACATAAAAGAAATCCACTCAAAAGTATGAAATAATATTTTAATGTTTAAACACAACTTAGGCGCGTTTTATTATTCCTGCAGTACCATCTATTGACATTTTGCTACTATGATTATAATGTGTGGTATGTGTAGCTTATATGTGGAAAAAGTACTCTATATTTATTATTGTAAGTATCGATAGATAATTTCCCACGGGACCTCTTTAGTTTTCCGGGATAAAGAATATCCGGCTATACAATGATGGTCAAAACACCCCATCCCAATGTAAAGGTTTCATATTGTTACGTTGAGCCATTCAAAAGATATAATTTTTTGCATTCCTGCAGGAACCCTTAATTTTTTTGGGATTCACAATGTCCCAGTTTTAGTTCGCGATAACGGTATCAACGTCTAAAATTTGATTGTAATAGGTCAAGCCACATTTGCGTGGTGAGCCATTCTATAAATGAATACTTTTGATTTTCCCACGGGAACTCTTGAATTTTCCAGGATAAAAAGTATCCTATATGTTAACCCGGGCTATAAGGAACCACCATACAAAATTTCATCAAAATCGGCCTGGTAGTTTTTGCGTGATGCGCGAACATACAGACAGACAGACAGACAGACAGACAAAAATTCCAAAAGTTGTTGTTTTGGCCTCTGTATCGTTAGTAATGTCCACCACAGTTATTATTTTCCAAAAATATTTAATGTACAGACACGGCCCCGTTACAGTTTTATTATATTATAATAGATTCGTTGGTGTGTTATTCCTAAGCGTCTTCAATTCATTGGAAAAAGAGGTTTAGTATCAGGAGAGATTATTAATATTTGATATCTCTCACAAAAAAGTTATTCAGTGCTTAAAAATTTAAACGGTATATACTATATATAAACAAATTGGTATGGCATAAAACGTGGTACCTTTTTCTTTCAGTTTGATAATACAAGGTGACAAGTAGCTAAATGTTTCATTTTTGTTCCAGACGATGAATTCACGTGTGTGGTGCTACATGGCAGCACTGCTCCTCGTCTCCGACGCAGCTGTTGACGTCGAGAAGACAGTGCAACAAGTTCAGAGCATACTCCAAGCAAACTCTCAGCTCCCAAGACTCAGTAGAGATGAGATCATACAACTCCTAAACGATATAAGAGCAGAAGATGCTAAAATTAAATTGCATTCCAGCGAGTATTCCAAAAATAGTAACTTTTATCAAACGATTTCACCCTACAATGTGAAAGATAACGAAGTAAACCCATCTCAGACAAATACTCAAGATAGTAATACTGTCACAGATGATACAGACTACGCTATTTCAGCAAAAGCACCAACAAATGTTGAAACAACGACTACTACTGAGCCAAACGTTATGGTCGTCTTGCCGTATACCCCGCGAGATGGAGCTTCTTTACAAGAATTGTACACAAGGCCACCCAGAACCAAAGTCCTGCCAGAATCAAAAGTAACACCGAAGCCTTCGACATTTCATTCCAGTGAAAAGCTCCAAGAAACTTTAAAGAGTAATGCAAAGTTTGCTCATCAACAGAAATTAGATTTTCCAGCTGAGTTACAAACGTTTTTAGATGAACATGGATTAAAGGGAACACCAGGACAAGATTCTTTTCTTTTACCATTAGAAGGATTCAAACCCTTACCGCCAGCTAAAATTGTAGATGGTAATGTTCAACTACCAGAGAACATTCTTTTATCATATGATTTGATTTCGCCTGAGTCTGATTCTGAAAAAAAAGCTGACAAAAGCAAGATTCATATGCCAAGTAGCTTTTTATATGAACCTTTACGGCCAGAAATGCCTTTCGAATTGGACACATCCTCCTCCGAGAAGATGGGCAGCATTTTGCCGCTAGACATGCCAATACGTATCAAAAATAACAAACCTCTTCAACCAAATTACGAACCTATAGATTATGACTCAGTACGTGTAATTCCTCTAAACAAAGGACCTAATCCAGTTGAAGATGAGAGGATTAATTTAAACAATGAAGTAGATAAAAGGCAAGTAAATATTTCAGCAGAAAGTCAGGTTTCTGTGACAACTGCTGAAACTCCAAATACTACTGTAGATGGTGAAGAGAGAGATGCTATGACAAATGCTCCGCCGTCTGCAAATGACCAATCAGCTGGTCCTGATTCTGGAGCTTCTATTGCTGATTTAGAAGAATCTTTCGGAGGCGCAGCGCCTGACCAACCTGGCGACTCTGAATTACCACCTCCTAGGAAAAATGGCTTTTACTGGATGCTCGACTGGAACAGTTTCCTCGAAGTAGGGGAGGATGAAAAGAAAGTGAACATTCGCTTTGAACCCAAACTAGGGGACCCACAAATGTTTATACCCGTTAATGTGCCTTAAACTGGTGAAGACTGGTATAAAACAACATTTTGTTCTAGTCTTGTGGGGAAACCAAGTGACATTCTTAATAGATGTATATAATGAGTTTAAAATGAAATAGTACATATTTGAAATGTAATCTAAGTCACGCGTCAGTAGTAGGTTAGATTTTTGTAAGAAATTGTTTTAAATACTGAACATGAACATTCTATGAAAAATTGTTGCCTAATTGAATAGTCAGTGTATTCAATTATTAGAGCAAGTGGTGCAAGCGATTCTTGTTTGTAAATTGGTCTGACTTGCTTGCGATATTGATGCGAAAAAATGGATTGCGTTTTTCATTTGATAGGTATCTACTTGGCTGCGGTGAATGACCGTAGATGCGAGTGAGTAAATCACTTGGACATTATAATCGTAACGGTTTTCACTTTCATCTGATGCGTTTAATAGCATTGTGTGGAGATCACTCCACTGTACGATATAATGTAAATAAACATTAGATAAGACTTCACGTGTTTTGTATCTTACTTAATCGTCTTTAAATATGTTAACTCTAGTTTAGTTACTATCTACTAGGTACTTTATTTTATACATTGCATTTTTACTTTCTAACTGCAGAGAAGAGAACTGGAGAGCGGTAGGGAACGAAGAAGGAGGGAAAAAAGTATTGAGATTTTGATGGGGATCGATTGTCTTAAACTAGCAGAGCCTTAGAAAACTAATATATCTATAACGTTGTTTTGCCATAATAAAATATACTTTACGACCTATTCTCATACCTACACAATACACACAAAAATTTCATGGAAATCGGTTTAGGCTTTTCGGAGAAGTACGAACACAAACACCGTGACACAAGATTTATGTATATATATATATATATATATATGTTTTTTGTGTATGTGTGTGTGTGTATCTATGCGTCTATTCGGTGCTCTAGCGCCTAAACAATTGTACAGATTTGAGTACAATTTGGGTCAGTGCAACATTATTTACATAACCAGTTTTTTTTATTTTAAATACATACTTTAGTGCTATCAGTGTGTTCCATCTCACGGGCTTCTTCGATTGACGAATTTTAAACTGTTTAAGAAGAAACATTCCCATCACAAACATTCAATGTAATAAACGCCAAGTCTCATAGTTCTTTCGCCGTAAAGAGTTTTTAGATCTCATGTAGAGCCATGTCTGGCATTTATTTTGGCTTTAAATTTATAAGCAATAAAAAACATAGATTAGTGTTATATTTTTTACTCATCAGAAAAATAAAGAGAATTTGTAAATAAAGTTTTGTGACTTCCCAACACGCAGCGTAAACAACTAACTGCGTGTAACTTGAGCCTTAGTCTGCTTAGTAGCTCACTTTATAAGCAACTATCTTAGTGTTAAACAAGTTAGTTTAACAATGTAGTCTTAATTTGTGTAATTAATTGGTTTGAAATGAAAAGCCAATAAGAATGCCGGACTTAGGATCTAAAAACTTTTTACGGCGAAAAAACTATGAGACTCGTCATTTTTCAAGATAAATCTTAGAATTGTTTTTTTTTTAATGACGAACCTTCTATTGACTTGAATTATATAACATTCGAGCTCCTCGGTGGGGACGTACATGAGCTGATATGATGATGATGATATTAATAAATTTTTACTCTTACATAAAATAAAGCTACATGGTGTGCTAAATTGCATTGGTGTGTTCCGGTTCGAAGATAAAATAGCCAGTTCCCCATTGCGTTGGGGAATCTTGGTAAGCCCGCTTCTATTTTCGGCATCTCCGTTACTTACCATCAGGTGAGATGATGCCAAGGGCTTACCAACAGTAAATAAAAAAAAGTTTTTTAAGTTTCTTCAAGAAAAGAATGTTACGGTCCCCGTTTGTTATTTGCTTGATATCGCGCGCACCACAAGACCACATTTCTTTACTCCTTCTACGGTACCTATTTTATTTTCTAACAAGGAGTAAAAGTGAACCTACTAATTTTACAACATTTTAAAGCTTAGTTTAGTGATAGCATACACGCATACAACCTACGAAGCACGACCAACGAGTGCGAAAGGATTTTTCAACTATGACAACATTATAAAAAATCGATAGTGTGTTTTATTTTACTACTAGCGTTTTACTTTATCTATCGTCAGAAAATGTAAGTAAAAAAAGCAGTGGGTTTGGTCCAAGCGACAACCGTAATTTTACTTCTTATCCCACTTGTTTACGCTCCTGCAATTGGGGATTAATTTAGGCGTATTTGCTTAGAAGGTCATTTCAAAATATTTATTATTTCGATGAGATAAACACTAAGATTACATGAATAGAACTAATGGCAAATCAATCTTGATTTGCCATTAGTTACTATTCATAAAATCTTAGTGTAATAATCTATAATCAATCAGAAATTAAATTCTTCTGCTTTAAAAAAGAGTTTTTTCAGGGCGACTCGAGCCCCTCGGTGGGGACGTATATGAGCTGATATGATGATAACGATGTTGACTAAGATGGTTAGGCATTACAAACTTCCGTTCAGCTGGCATTATTTTGATGTACGTAACTCAGTAATTATTCATCCCCTTCATACTTCGAAGTGGATACTTCTTTGTTCGAGGTCTGCTTTAGAATTTTAAACGTCACTTCCGAAACAACTTTTTTTTAATGCAGAAGAATTTAATTTCTGATTGGTTATAGATTATTACACTAATATTACATGAATCATGATTTGCCATTAGTTACTATTCATGGAATCTTTGTGTAATAATCTATCTTCCGTAATGTGACGTAAAAAATTCTAAAGCAGACCTCGAACAGCGAAGTATCCACTTCGAAGTATGAAGAAATGAATAATTACTGAGTTACGTACATAAAAATAATGCCAGCTAAACGAAAGTTTGTAATGCCTAACCATCTTAGTCGACATCATTATCATCATATCAGCTCATATACGTCCCCATCGAGGGGCTCGAGTCACCCTGAATTAGGGCGATAACCAATCTTACCCATATAGGTACTGAAAGTCTTTGTAGCCGGCTTACCTACGCTATCGTCCACTTCGCAGCAGTCGTCTAGTCTAGATACCAAAAAACTGTTTATATTAAATAGTTGCTAAACTGAGACATTAAGTGAAAATCTCCTTCATTTGCAGTTGGAAAAACTAATGTTATATTGATTTTATAAGCAATAGGTTGCAACTAAAAATATACTTATTTGTTCTAGTCATCATCATCATCATATCAGCCGAAAATCGTCCACTGCTGGACAAAGGCCTCCCCAAGGATTTCCAGAAAGACCGGTCCTGCACTGCCCGCATCCGTCCAAGACAATCTGAAAAATTAACCTTTTTACTTACTATGGGCCTCATAAGAAGGCTCAAGGTCAACCAAAGGGCAATGGAGCATGCTATGCTCGGAATTTCTCTGCGTGATCCAAAGTAACCGACCTAGCTCTCAGAATTGCTAAACTTAAGTGGCAGTGGGCGGAGCACATAGCTCGTAGAACAGATGGCCGTTGGGCCAGTAAAGTTCTCGAGTTGCGACCGTGCACCGGAAAACGTAGTGTAGACAGGCCTCCCACTCGGTGGACCGATGACCTGGTGAAGGTCGCAGGAAACCGCTGGATGCGGGCAGCGCAGAACCGGTCGTCATTGAAATCCTTGGGGGAGGCTTATGTCCAGCAGTGGACGTCCTTCGGCTGATAAGATGATGATGATGTATTAAAAACAAACTTGTTATTTGGGGGTCTACACGGGCTCAGTGTAAGTAATCTTATAAAATTACAGACTTCTACTTTTACCCACAACGAAGATACATGAAGCTTAAAAATGCCATAAGTCGCTTTGAAAAAAGGATGGTCGCACCCGTGCAGGTGTTGTTTGCTTGTCTCTCACTGGATTTGGCGGGGCCACTGCCGTGCCCCCAGAAACGTCCATTTACATCTCCATAACCATTGGACCTCTAACAAACGAGACGTTTCGGCCCACTGAACAGGAGTGTGTTCAGACCACAAATTTATTCCACTTTTCTCTAAGACTATTGTTTTACATAGCCTATCAAGTAGAATTTGAGCAACGTGATCCTTCTGACGGTGACGACAGATACTTTCTCAAACGAACACTAGCTTTTTACCCGCTGCTTCAATATTTTTAGTTTTAGTTCATTTTTGTGACTGCCTCTGAAGGTGTGCAGTTACACGAGCCTCAAGCGGAACGCGATTGGAATTTTCAAAAACTCTCTCTTCTTGCTCGCCCTATGTTGTACAAAATTTCATGCGTAGTGTCTTAGTCAGTGTTCGTTGTGTACTTGGGTAAAGTGCTTTGCTTTTCAACTGACTTTCAAAAAGGAGGAGTTTTTTTTGTATGTTTGTTACGCGATATCTTCGCATATTGTGAACCGATATTTATGATTCTTTTTCCCTACTTGGTCTCGTAAAAATTTTATAAAAATCGGTGTAGTAAAAAAAAACAAAAATAATAATGCAAAATTGTTCTAGGTTGTTGCGATGGAAGTCGGTTTTGAATGTGTTTATCGTTTATAATTATTATGTACTTATAGAAAGTCAAAACATTTCCTTTACGATTGATCACACCGCTTTTTTGGCACGCAATTCGTAGTGTAGTGTGGAGCAAACTGTTCAGACGTCACCTTCACGCCTTCACAGCTCGAGTGGTCGCATCGTGTTGTCATGGTTAGCAGGCACACTAGTCACTGATGCAAGGTGCCGATGGTCACACGAAATTGAATCGACACTACTGCATGTTGCGTTCTTTCTTTAACAACACAATAAAGTTCTCACAAATGTTAATGAATTATTCGACAAATTCTATAATGTTAATGATTTATTCGACAAATTCCATACTTTTAATGAATTATTCGACAAATAATAATGTTAATGAATTATTTTACACATTCTATAATGTTAATGAATTATTCGACAAATTCTGTAATGTTAATAAATCATTCGACAAATTCTATATTTTTAATGAATTATTCAACAAATAATAATGTTAATGAATTATTCGACAAATTCTATAATATTATTGAATTATTTGACAAATTCTATAATGTTAATGAATTATTCGACAAATTCTGTAATGTTAATGAATTATTCGACAAATTCTGTAATGTTAATGACTTATTCGACCGACAAATAATGTGACTATGAGAGTCACAATTTTTTTTTTTTTTTTTTTTTAATTCAATGCTGATTTTAATATTAGCTGTACAGAAGAGACGTATTTAAATATCTTCATCGGTAAATGTGTACCTGTGTAATTGCAAAATATTTTTTTTATCTTTTCTCACTGTTGGGGAACGGGTGTCTTCCCGAACTCGAGAAAGTAAGGCCATTTTCCACAGACAGTCCACAGGGGCCAAGTCCGTGTTGGTAAATTTGTAGAGCTAGTGTGCAAACCCCACTATCGGAAGTTTTTCAAGCCGCCTATAAGGCATCTGATACGGCTTTACAACTGCTATCTAGTGATATTAATCAGCACCAATGGCTTAGCGTGCCTTGTGAAGCACGGAAACAGTTGAGAAGAACGCCACTAACTCAAACCCATCCAGGTAATGACCGCGCTTCAGGTGAGTTAACCTGCGTGATTTTGACCGCCTTCGTGGCCAAATGGTTAGTTAATTGGCTTCACACGAGGAGGTCGAGGGTTCGATTCCCAGCGGGGTCAACTTTGTAAGACAGGGTTTCCATATTCATAGCCCGCCTCGCTAGCTACCATCATCTTATCTAAGTCTTGCCGCCAAACATCATTGTTAACAGCATTGATGTGTTCCCGCTTGAAGATAAGATGCCCGTCTGATCCCCATTGCGTTGGGGTATCTTGGTAAGCCCGCTTCCATCTTCGGCATCAATGTCATTTACCATCATTTAAGATGATGCCAACGGCTTATCAATTATTGTGGATAAAAAAAATAACTCAACCACGAAAGTTGCCGCAGGCCAACTGTTCAGAGTGTCACAAAATACGTGTATGCCTTGTCCTGATCAAACACGCCGTCCACAATTATGTTTTAACTCTAAATATATACGTTACGTGTTGCACTCTTGTATAACAAATAACTATTTTGCACCAGGGCTGGGTAAATTTTTTTGGGCCCTAAGCCATTTTAACCGCCTAGCTGCTGTGATGGTTAAGTTCATTAGCTTTACATCAGTAGGTCACGGGTTCGAGTCCCTTGAAGAACTTGGTTTGGTTGGTGGAAGGGCATTTTCTTAGCCCGCCTGGCTAGCTACCACCATCTTACCAAAGCTTTGCCGCCAAGCATCAATGTTATGACAGCATTGATGTGTAATTGTGTACCGACTTGAATATAAGAGAACCAGTTCTCCATTGCGTTAGGGAATCTTGGTAAGCAGTACGCTTCCATCTTTGACATCACCGTCACTAACCATCAGGTGAGATGATGTTTTAAGGGCTTACCAGTTCTGGATTAAAAAAACAATTTTCTTTACTACTTTAATCCCACCGATATTATAAACGCGAAAGTTTGTAAGAATGTATGGATGTATGTTTGTTACTCTTTTACGCAAAAACTACTGAATGGATCTGACTGAAATTTGATAAGTAGACAGATTAGGACCTGAATCTTGTAGCGCGGTGCGCAGTTATCCATTCTCCTTTCATTCGACCTTCTTTTCATTCCATTTTTTTTTCCGCGCATGCGTTGACGCCGTCTGACAATTTCATTCAAAAATCAAAATATTTTCATCACTATTCATATTTCAATAAATTAAATTAAATAACTAAGTTACTGTCTCTTATAAAAGACCCATTTTGGGGCAAGTTTTAGTTTGTATTTTATTAATTGTGTTGTAAATTTCAGTGTATATTGTTTCCTAATTTTTATGTTGTTTTCGGGTCTTTTACTATTATTTTTTGTTACCAATAAACTAAATGTATGCACGCATCGGCATTTTTAAGAACCTACGCCCTACCGTACCTACCTATCGTGCTTCAGGCTACTTTTTTCGACGCTCGCAAGCCGCTTGCGGCTCGCGCACTGCACACCCTCGAAAAGTCATAGAATCTTTGTCCACGCGGGAAACAGCTAGTTTACTATATTCTTGTAGAAGCGGCATAATTAAACGAATGCGTCATCCTTATTACCCTCCACTCGCCTTTTCGCTAATTTGATTCATTAGCTAACTATTAAAATTAGTATGCTATTAGCAGGTGCTTCAGAGCAACTAGTAAATTATGGCTGCATACTTTAACAACTTACCAACTCGACTACTAAGACTTAGCTGGTAAATTGTGCAACAGCTGTTTATAGCAGACGTACAGGGCTTATTGAGGGTGCTGAACGAGGCAGCTACAATAGCTGGATAAGACTTTTGACAGTTATTGGAACATTCTCATTCGATTGCCCTACTTCAGTAAATTTAAGTTTATTTGTTTTCTTAAGGCGAGGTACTAATTAGAACAGTTCTCTCTGTCTTTTTCTTTATGAGTAAATAGTAAAAAAAATAACCTCTCTTTTTGCCTCTTTCAATGGTTTTTCGTTTCAATCAAAAATTACAATGAAAGTTTAAAAAAACAACACTTTGAATTATCATAACAAATACAGGGTCTTAACAAAGGTATGCACTTGTTTTTAACTGGAGCTTGTACTCATGAAACTGAACAACTTTTCCCAAGAAACCCATGGTCAATTCGCAATTATAATTTTTAAATTAAATTATCAAACTGCCCAGAATACATCTCCCAGCTGAGGCCATGCAGGTTCAATGACCGCGCGGGCACTCACTTTTCGATACCGCGCTGTACCTATTCTGGCGTATTCCGCGCAATTTGATAATTTTATTAAAAAAAAAAAACAAATGCGAATTGACCATGGGTTTTTTGGGAAAAATTGTTCAGTTTCATGAGTACAAGCTCCAGTAAAAAAAAGTACATACCTTTGTTAAGACCCTATATTGTTGTATTTAAAAAAAAATATCCTTGAAAATTTTAGCCATAACTAGAGCTGAAAGTAACGGTGTAGACCTATCTTTGAGATTATTTTCTATCGAGCCAAAACTGCTCAATCGTGTTTCTCATAGCTTTTGACTTTAAGGAACATCATCAACAATTAGGGTATTTTTATCAACCTTGGGTTTTCTATCTTTTAGGAGTAATTGACGTCAAAAATAACGAAAATCTGTAATGTTATCGCATTAAACTCTTTCTATATTGCTTTACCATTTTCTTTTAAAGGGTCATTCTGATAAGCTTGAGAATATTCCCGGGTTTGGTTCTTAAAACTAAACAAATTTCACTGATGAAACTAAGTTCTTAAATTAACCTAAAACTCAATTCGCAAAATAATCCCGCTTAAATCATTTTCAGACACCTCAGAAGGACCCTATATTTATACAGGTTTTAGGCAAACCAGTAGTATTTTTAGTCTACACGCCTGGAAAACTATTAGCAACGCTCGGTCGCCTAAATTCTAAAATTATAAAGACCATTATCCTTTACCGATATAGGTAGGTAATCAAAAAAAATCTTGCATTCTTTGCACTGATATCAAACAAAAGTAACCAATACCTCCGATTCCTAGGCTCCTGCCCAAAAGCTGATCGAAATAAGTTTGACCCAAATAGTAACGCCTACTTTTTTCGCAATTTTGTTGCTTCACACTTTGAAGTTTACGAAAGAAACCTCAGGCTTCGTATTGAAAAACTTTGGAATAATCAATCTGAAGTTCGAATCCCTGCTGACCTACATCAGGGTTTCGGCTTGATCAAAGCGAGATTGGCCTTAAATTATGAGGGGGTGTAGTTATTCTGACAGTTGATCGATCTATATCACTCTCGGCTGACCTCTGAGGGGGGCCCATCAATAACAGCTACTAAGTTAACAGATCCTGTCTCGTGCTTATCTTAAATCTTGTGTTTGGGTCATGTCTTGGAACATGTGTAATTGAAACGTGTAGGAATAAACAGTTTTTTTGTATTTGAAATTTTTGCATTATTTATTTTAGTTTTAGTAGACAAATAAAAATGTTCTGCTTTAGTGTGAATGTAGGTCGTCTAAACGTATATCTCATTCATTTCAATTCAATATATTTATTCAAATTACACTCTTTCTGATAGTCATAAAATAATAATAACAATGTAATTTTCTAATTTGTGAAGAATCAAGAAATAAACAATAATTAGTTAATAACGTCAAAATTAAATCCTTGATATAAACCAGATTATGTCATTAGAATATGAAAACAATATGACTCGAAAAGTTATACATAAAAATCACTGAATGCATTTAACAAGAGTAGGCCAGTTCACACGGACAGCACCCGGTCACGAGTATAACGCGAGAGTCGGCAATCGCTCCCATCAACCATATTATAGGGAAAGGAACGACCCGGCTTCCGGCATTTATAATGTAACAATCGTAGTTGCCGTAATAGGGGGATCGGATTGAATCAAAAATAAAATCTGAAATATGATTTCCTAAATTGCTCCCCTCTTGAAGTTTCAAAAACCTTACTTGTTTTGATTTTCCATCACGTCTTCAATTTTTAATTTATCAAATTCACAAAATAAGTTCGTCAATGACGCTTAAAATCTATGACGTCACTTGTGGGTATTTTAAACATTTTTAGAACAAAATTTCGTTTTTGACAGATCATATATTTCGGATCATCAGAAGGGTTTTGGCCGTATCTAAGAAATAAACTCGTATTTGAGAAGTTTTGGAGTGTACAATCAATATTCACACACGTTTGCAACACGAGGCTTCACGATGATTCGGATGAAAACCGATTATTTTATAGACTGCAATGAGTTCGGCACGGGGCTGGCTTCCCAAGTTGACAGTTCAGCTGCTCGATCAAAAGTGCTCGTAAAATAATTGGCGCCTCTGTCGTAGCCTCTGTAGGTAGGCTGCATTGTCTTTGATGGTTCGATAATCACAACGATTCTGATTGGCTAACAAACAAGTACCAACACTACCAACTTCCGGGTTCCGGTCTCGCACCGACCACACCTTGGCCAAAGATGACTATTATTACTACCCTAGCTAACCACTTGATGTTTCAAGATAAAACACACGGTGCTTCGACGCATGCATAGATGGCGCCACGTCCTTGTGCTCCGACATATAAGTAACTCAAATGACTAGCAGTCGGGTCCCCTATTACATCATCACCCGGTACCTTGTTGTTCTTGAGCTGTTTAAAAGCCATTCTTATATCTTACAGGCTGACGTCCGGGATATTTACGGTATAGTGTCGTGATAGTCAGGATCTTGAGACTTTGGTCGTGTACAAATGTCCGTAGAACTTCTGAACTTCTTCAAAAAACTCAGTCTTGGACGATATAACCTGCCAACCTTAGTCTTCAGCTTTGTCTCTTGGCTCTGTTCTTCTTTCTCTGACGGGATTGAGATATGGTCGTTTACTGTAAGCCTCATCAAGGTCACCCAAAGGGCAACGGAGGGTGCTACTATACTTGGAGTTTCGCCTCGTGATCGAATCAGAAACGAAGAGATCAGTAGGAGAACCAAAGTAACCGACATAGCTCTGACAGTTGCTACAGTTAAGTGGCAGTAAGAAGGGCACAAATCTCGTAAAACAAATAGCCTTTGGGACAATAAAGTCCTTAAGAGGCGACCGCGCACCGGAACACTTAGCGTAGGCATGCTTCCCCCTCGATGGATCTGGTGAAGGTGGCGGGAAGCTGCTGGATGCAGGCAGTGCATGGTTGTGGAAATCCTATGGGGGAGACCTTTGTCCAACAGTGGAAGTCTTCTGGCTGTTATTTATAGATAATGTAGATGCAGAAATTCAACAAAGAAAGATTTCATGTTAACGCAGATAAGCCTACCAGCTGTTATAACACCGGAAGTTTTATTTTTTTAATATTTTTTATTTAGTTTTTCTAAGCTAGTAGTAGAAGCGTCGGTGGCTCAACCGGTAACGACTCGGTACTTCTAACCAGAGGTACCGGGTTCAAATCCGGACGGCCAATGTACCAATGAGTTTTTCAAAACTTACGTACATATACTTACCGATTGCTTTAACGGTGAAGGAAAACATCGTGAGGAAACCTGCACACGCCTACGAAGAAACTCGCAGGTTGTGTGTGAAGTCGACCACCCCGCACTGGGCCCGCGTGGTCGACTAAGGCCTGATCGCCCTAATTCAGGGTAGGCTTGAGCCCCTCGGTGGGGACGTATATGAGCTGATATGATGAAGCTAGTAGAACGATTACAAGTCGCGTGCAATTATAAAAAAATAGTAATTTTCGTAGTAAGTGGATTAAATTTCTGTACCCAAAGGATGTCAACGCGGAGTTTTTTGGCGGGATTTGTGGTAGACGCATTCGTAGTTTTATTTTGTTGTTTTTTCATTGTTTTCTGCTAGGATTTTGTTTAAAAAGTGGTGCATTTTGGAGAAAATCGTCTAGTGCACGTGAGCAATGTGGAGAACAAGAAAATAAAACGAAGGAGGACGTGAGAACCCAACTTGCTCTAGGTGCAGTTTTATAGACGCCTTACAGCAACTGGGTGTTCCACCTCAGAATGTAGCTGCTGCAAATGCTGTCAAGAACTTCAGAGAAGATTTGTAATGCACCGGCACTAGCATTACAAATCCAAAAGCTAAGGAAGCTTAAATACGTCAGACCTGGCTGTATGGTCTTTGTAACCTTTGCCTTTTCCGCGCTTTTTGTAAGCCGGAAAGAAGAAACCAAAAAAAAAAAAAGGATGTCAACGCGTTGACACCCTTTGGGTACCGTGACCCTTTCACTAAGCCTCCATTGTCCGTATGTCTGTCAGCGGGTTGTATTTCATGAACCGTTAAAGGTAGACAGTTGAAATTTTTAAAAAGTAATTTAATAAAATAAAAAATTAAAGAGCTCCCATAAAATAAACGTGGTTTTCTAAAACGTTAAGTAACTAGTGACATCTAGAAGGATCTAGTAGTATCCTCTATGTAGTTGACTTATGACAATGTTTTTTTTTTTTTTCTGAGTGCGTTTGACTAAGGTAAGGAACCCGAGCGAGTCTGACTCGCACTTGACCTTTTTTTTATTACAATTGGTAAGCCCGTGGCATCATCTCACCTGCTGGTAAGTGACGATGATGCCGAAGAAGGAAGCGGGCTTACTAAAATTCCCCACGCAATAGAGAACTGGCTATCTTATCTTTAAGCTCGAATACATTAATGTTGTTAACACTGATGTTTGGCGGCAAGACTTAGATAAGATGGTGGTAGCTAGCCAGGCGGGCTTAGAAAATGACCTATACCATCAATCAAACCGAGTCTCATAAGTTGACCCCACCGGGGATCGAACCCGCGACCTCCTGTTGTGAAGCGAATGGACTAACCGTTACGCCACGGAGGCGGTTAAAGTTTTTCCTGTTTCACACGGTACTGTAGAGATCGTATGTCTCTACATTTTTACACTTGCAACTCCTTTAGTTATTTTCTTGCCAGCGCGAGTCGAATTAAGAATATTAATTTAAATTTGAATTAGTATGTCGTTCGAAAGCTTTCCAAAACAATAGATGTTGATTCTATGGTGGACCGTGAGCCAGGACAGAGGTCCTTTTTCCAAGAGTATATTTGTTATCCGCGCGTTTGGGCTGAGATCCCTAGCCAATGGCAAGAAAGTGGTCAGGATCTATGCAGAAATAATAATCAGTCAGCCGACAGAGCTATTACAAATATTACGAATTTAATAAAAAAGGCTCTCCAGCCATATTGAATTCGTACGCCAATCTTTTATTTATATCGGTACCTGCTCTGCTGTTGCAAACTCCCAGACACCGTGAGGACGGATGTCACAGTACTATTAGTAGCAAGGTTAAAGCTGCAAGCAACAAGCGAAGTGCTGCAAAACTTACGGCCCACCGGATGGCAAGTCGTTACTCAAAGGCATCCCCCCCCCCCTCCTGTCATTTCTACCTTATTTATTTGCTGACACGAAAACATGTTTATTTATTCCCAACTTAGACAAGTCAGAAATTCACAACTATTAAGGCTTATACCGCCGCCAGCGACCAACTTTGTAACCCCTTTTTACTTCAATTAAGGAATTTTTTTTATCGAAAAATAATAATGTTTTGTAAGTTACGGGATATGGAAAGTGATTATGATTTCCTTGAATTCTATTTTAATACACAGAACTGAAGAAAAAAATGTTTTAATGCACCCTTTTTTTCTAGTTTGAACTACAGTAATGCTGTAATTTTAATCGAAACATGATGATAATTTATGAACTTCTCAACAAAACTAAACAAAAAATTGTTTTCTTACTTTTTGGAAATTCTTCGTAATTAATTTATAATTAATTAAAAACCACAATTTTCGCACGTTTCGTCCGTAGCGATTGACGTAACAGCCACGCTGCAGTACGAGCAAACAATTTTATTTCCAAGCTATTTCGTTCGATATTTGAAGCATCGTAAATCGAGTTGCTAACTTTAGTGTCGGAGGAGCCTTAACAGTTTCCTCATCACAAAGCGCAACGCTGAATCACCTTTTTTCCTCAAACTTTTTTCGGCAACATCAATATTAGTCCTATAGTTACCGCGTCAGATTTGGCAATGGGTGCACATTGTGGAATTCCACTGTCCACTACCTCCGTGGCGTAATGGTTGGTCCATTCGCTTCACACCTGGAGGTCGTGGCTTCGATTTCCGCGGGGTCTAACTTTGTAAGACTCGGTTTGGTTGGTGGTAAAGCATCGGGCAGCGCAGAACCAGTCGTCGTGGAAATCCTTGGGGGAGGCCTTGGTCCAGCAGTGGACGTCCTTCGGCTGATATGATGAAAGTATTTTCTAAGCTCGCCTGGCTAGCTTTCACCATCTTATGTTCCGATTTGACGATAAGAAAAAGATCCTAATTGCATAGGGAATCTTGGTGAGCCGGCTTTCATCTTCAGCATCATCGTCAATTGAGATGATGCCAAGGGCTTACCATTTGTGGATTTTAAAAATGCTTACATCTCATCATCATTATCATCATATAAGCCGAAAAACGTCCACTGCTGGACAAAGGCCTCCCCCAAGGATTTCCACGACGACCGGTCCTGCGCTGCCCGCATCCAGCGGCTTCCCGATATCATGTCTTTAATTACGAAACTGCAATTAAAAGATTCAGGTTGCTGGTGTAGACCGTAGACTGGATAACCAGGCCAGCATGAGCACAGCAGAATAATTTTGTCGCTTATTACTGAAGTTGTCCAACTCCAGAAGATCACAAGTGTGTTAATTAACGTTTAAAACCGTATTTCTCATCACACAATGTGCCAGCCAGATAGTTTACTGACATGAAGTAGTTACAACCTCCAACTCAGGTCTACGGGTTAATCAGACGCCATACTGAAGGATTTATATCAAGTTTAGGTGGCGGGCTGTAATCTAAAGTTGTGAAGCGATATTGGAAGACTCGAGGAGCCTTTGAACGCTGAAAACCAGCGCTGTGTTGCAGCATAAGCCGCACGTAGTATATGCTGAGCGCGGTCCGTGATTCCTGCACCACACACCTACACGCAAACGTGAACGCGCACACACACACATACACACACACACATACACACACACACACAGCCACACAAACACGCGCGCACACACACACACACACACAAACACACACACAAACACACGCACACGCGCACACGCACACGTTTACGCTCATGCACACGCAAACGCACGCGCGCACGAAAATACACACACACACGCTCACGCTGACGCACACGCACACACACACGCGCAAACGCACACACACGCATACGCACACACACACACACTTTGATAGTCTTTTTTCCACTTGTAATATTAGGTACCTACTGTTAATCACGCAAAATGGGCGCAGTGGTCGCCTGGTTGCGGAAATCAGCCCGCCCCTAACCTACTGTTAATTTGTTATTTTTCTCCTCTTGTTTTTTTGATTTGTTCCAACATTATGTATGTGTGTTTGCACGTGTATGAGACTCGCAAACTTTTTTATATTTCCTTTATTGTAAAATAAAAATAATAGGAAAGTAATGGAAATAACCAAATACCCAAAGATCCGATAAATCCCTCAGAACTTACAAAGAGTCCAGCGAAATGTGTTTAACATATATAGGTATGTATGTATATATCAAAATGGACCTATTCAAATGTAGAATCCAAAAAAGACGGTCAATTTCATTGTATGACGAAACGGCATAATAAATTTGGATATTCCGATACTCATTCCGTTTCTATTCGCCATTTACATAACTCCGGGAGCCGCCGGGATCACAAATAGGACCCGGTCATTCATCATTTTTATATCAACCGATTTTGTAAATGTTATACGTGTCGTAGGAAGATTGTAGTATACCGCATCTTTACAGTTTTGCTAGGCAGATTGTTATCTTCATCATATCAGCCGAAAGACATCCACTGCTGGACAAAGGCCTATCCCCAAGGATTTTCACGACAACCGGTTCTGAGCTACCCGCATCCAGCGGCTTCCTGCGACCTTCATCAGGTCATCGGCCCACAGTGTGGAAGGCCTGCCTACGCTACGTCTTTCGGTGCTGGTCCCCACCCGAGAACTTTGCTAAACGGCGATCTGCTCTAAGAGCTATGTGCTCTAGTAACTGCACTTAAGTTTAGCGATTCTGTGAGCTATGTCAGTCCAGTACCTATTCTTACAAATTAATGGGGGATAGTCGTCCAGTATGTTGAGTAGTAGCCCCGTTAACGGGTCCAACAGAAATTTTGTTACAGTATAAGAGGTTCCTGACCCAGTCACGACTGTATAGGGCAAATAAAGGAATTCAGGACATAAAATTAACAGTAGGTAACATTACAAGTGAAAAAAGAAAACCATCAGTTAAATTAGTAATTTAGTGTGTGTCTGTGTGTATTTGTGTGTGTGTGTGTGTTTGTGTGTGTATGTGTATGCAGGATATAGGGGATCAAAATAGATAATATATGTAATTTTGGTGCAATATAATTATCAAAATGTAAGGTAGTGTTGCCAGGTGCACTGTTTATACAGTGTATTTACTGTTTTTTATGTAAACTGTTGTAATTAATTTTTAGAATTTTTATAAAAAAAAAGTTTTTGGCAAAAAAAAGCTGTATTTTTTAAAATATTTGGTCATTTTATTTGGGTAGGTAGGTACATTGTAATTTTTAAGTTAAGCTAATGTATTTTGCGTCTTTGCATCTGGCAACACTGATGTAGGGCTCGTTGTGAGGAATTTGAATATACAGGATGTAACAAAATTGGTGTAGGACCCTTTAACTGGGGATTCTACTCATCATACTGAACAACTTAACACAAGGAATCCTTAATCTTTTAAAAAATGCACAAAATTGGTCGATTTAAATAAAGTTATTTTTTTCTTGCGATTATAAATTCTAGTGGGTCCGTGAGCTGTTGACCTCACGAGGTGGCTGAAACATAACATATTCAAATGAAATAATTTACGTTTCCAACCGCCATGGACAGGCCATTTGGAAAAAAATCCAAAAACTGAATTGACTAAACAATCCCATATAATTATCGGTGCTGCTCACAAAATTTCATGAGAATCGGTTAAGAAATGCGACCTACAGATGAGAACAGTCAGACAGACGTACAAAAGTATTTTTGGCCAAGCTGAAATGGAGACGCTTCGCGCTCGCTCGGTCAATTTTGAAGTGAATACTTTTTTAAGCACGTCGGGCATTTTTGAGGTTGGAAAAAACCATTGAACTCGCGATACCAACACCGACACCAACAACTTACCAGGAACACTCAGAGTGTCAAAAATTATAAAACTGTAATTTAAGATGGGGAAAAAGCCATAAACTCGCGACACCGACACCGACACCTTACCAGGATCACTCGCAAGGTCAAAATTAGGTTTTTTTAACAAAATATTGCATGTAACATGAACCTAAATTAATACCAATGAATCTTGTGTCTGTCTTTACGTTTCGTCTGTTAATTTTTTTCCCAAATGTATATGATTTTTTTTTATAAGGGTCAGTATGGGGAAATTCTAAACTATAAGAGATAGAGAAAAACGCTTCTAGGAACCGTGAACTCAGTTTTAGACAAAATAAAAATGGCATTTTTAAAAATGAAAAAATCTTGATACTGTCTGAGATATTTTTTTTTTGAAAAAAAAAATTTTTGTTATTTCGATTGTATACAAACCAATAATTGTATGAAGACCATCGGTCTAAAGTTGCTAAAAGTTGTTGAAATTAACGTTTTAGTTTTCTTCAATAGTTATGTGGAAACTAAACTTACTGGCCGATTTTCAAAAGAAAATGAAAAAAACAGACTAAAAAAGAAAACCAAGTTGTGTGTTATAAATTATATATTAAATCCATAATTTTAGTCAATTAACTAGTTGTGTTGTGAATTCAATGGTGACCTAAATAGGTAAAATGCCTCAGTCGTTGTCAAATTCCGAAAAAAATGATTTATTTATATACAATCGATATAACTTTTTTTTTTTTCAAATAAAGCCATATCTCCGAACCTAACCTACCTATTTTCGTAAGTTCTCGATTTGTATGGGAAAGTGATTTTTTTCTTCTGTTCTTTACTCGATACTTAGTAGTACCTTGAAATTTTACTCGGAGATTTATTTGACAACCTGTATATATGTGCATCCGGTGCTCTAGCGCCTTAATTTCTTGATGAATTTGGCTAAATCAAACATTGTTTTAATATTTCTAGGTGTTTCTATTTCCAAATTTTTCATAAAAGGATTTTTAGAGATGTCGCCATATATTATTTTTTTTACACCAAAAGGGCTTAAAAGATTTTAATGAAATTTTGTACGTTACTAAAAGCTCAGTAAGGTACCTCTTATACAAACTGAGGTTGTTTGTTATATTTTCTTAAAAATGCTTACACTGATTTGATCTCTTTATACAGACATACAGGGTAGCACGTCATTCCAGAATAAAAAATAACTGTCCCACACTAACCAAAGTATTTGTTACTTAAAAAAATGGTTAACAGTGTTAATGAAACTTTATGAATAACTAGAACTTAATAAGCTACTAGCTGTCCCGGCGAACTTCGTACCGCCTTACATTACATTTCACTGCCCTGCCCTACCCTACACTACCCTACACTACACTACACTACCCTACCCTACACTACTGTACACTACCCTACACTACACTACCCTACCCTACCCTACACTACCCTACCCTACACTACCCTACCCTACCCTACCCTATCCTATCTCTCAAGTTGGATCGAACTGCACATGGTGTGCGAATTTTATTATAATCGGTTAAGTGGTTTAGGAGTCCATTGAGGACAAACATTGTGACACGAGATTTATATATATTAAGATAACATTGATTTATCAGTGTGGTAGGCCCACACTGATAAATCACTGTTCCATGAAAAAGCACAGTAAGGTAGGTACCACCCATACAAACTTTGATTATTTGTAAATTTTTCATTAATATTTAGAAGGAACCTCGTTTTTTCGCTACTAAATAAGTTTATAAGTACCCAATTTTAATTGTTGATTTGTATAACTACTCGATTATACTAGAGTTGGAAACTACACGAGAAAGTACGCACGGCGTGTCTTTACAATATATTTGAAAACTCGACACAATACGCGAATTTTCCGAATTATTAAGACATCTAAGATTTTTGGAGTATACTCCTGTCCCGTACGAGCAATATAATCTTTAAAATCACAAAGATTACTAAAATCTAGGTTTGTTTTCTTAACACTGTTAATGAAAAAACTATTGATTTACTTTTTTGTCTCCCGCCCGCAGTCTTGTCCCGACTCACAAAAGGTAGTTTTTTGTAACCGTAAATTTTCACAAAATATGTATTATTATGGAAAATTTACTAACCAAAGTAACCGACATAGCTCTCAGAATTGCTAAACTTAAGTGGCAGTGGGCGGGGCACATTGCTCGTAGAACAGATGGCCGTTGGGGCAGTAAATAGAACAATGTTAAATAGAACATCTTACTTGTAGTACCTTGTTTAAAAGCGAATAAAGAATTACTTACTTACTTACTTAAAGTTCTCGAGTGGCGACCACGCAGCGGAAAGCGTAGTGTAGGCAGGCCTCCCACTCAGTGGACCGATGACCTGGTGAAGGTCGCGGGAAGCCGCTGGATGCGGACAGCGCAGAACCGGTCGTCGTGGAGATCCTTGGGGGAGGCCTATGTCCAGCAGTGGACTTCCTTCGGCTGATATGATGATGATGACTAACCAAACAATATAAGGGTATATTTGTAGGGCAGTGTATAAGATTCTACAATAAAATTCCAGAAAATGTAACTAGTTTGTCAGAGAATAAATTCAAGACTCATGTTAAAAATGCTTGTGCTCTAGAGGATATTATAAAATAATAGATTATGGAAATGACAAAGATATATATGTTGATTCTATAACAAATACCATTACCTGAGACTGTAATCTGAATCATGACATTATTTGCAATACACAATAAGTTTTTTTTTTGACTATTTAAAAGGGTGTTTTAAAAGTAACAAATACTTTGGTTAGTATGGGAGACAGCATTTTTTGATGTGTAACATCTTTGCTCTCGCTTTCCTGCAATTTGTGGGAGTGATTTCGTGTAATGGGACGGAAATGTGTAACAGGAAATGCGAACGTTTTTTAATTCTCGAAAACTAAGGTTGTCATAGCCATGCAGCCTAGTGTGATGGCAAAGGCAAAGATGATATACTACTATTCGAAGGGTCGGCCCGTGAATGTACGACCCGATAATTAATTAATTTCAGTATTTTGTCACATGTTACACATCATATGCGAGTACTGTAGGTCTCGTTTTTTTTTCTGGAATGACGTGCTATCCTCTACGGCTGTATAAAGAGATAGTATAAAAGGTTTCATCAATATCGGTGTAAGCATTAATTTTCTTACTTGTTTGGAGAGGTTTGGTGGTATGGAACAATGCGTGCGCGAGTCCGACTCGCACTTGACCGGATTTTTAAACATCCTACTTAGTAGTAAGATTATGAAAATACGGTTTTTCCAACCTTCCCACTACATACGCAAATAATAGAGTCGGCTCAATTGAAATGTTGCATAATGTGTGTCAATTTATGATAACAACACATATCGTGGAGACTGGAGGAATTGATAATAATCAATTGGAATATTTTCAGAGCTTGTTGACTTTCAATGGAAGATGGATTGCCTGGAGGGATCACGAATTGTCTTTATTGCTTTTCGTCGGACATATTCTACCTACGTTTAATGTTATCTGTGTCTGATGGTTTCGAAGTTAATTTATTGTAAGGTTTTGCTTTTATTATCGAGTATTGGTGAGCCTTTGGTGTCATCTCTCGGTGACGGCGAAGGGGTTGTATAGGCTCACACAATAACCCTCAGCTGGAACTGACATCATCATCAACATATCAGCCGAAAGACGTCACACTCCTGAACAAAAGCCTCCCCCAAGTATTTCCCCAACGTCTGGGTTTGCGCTGCTTGCATCCAGCGGCTTCCCACGACCTTCACCAGGTCGTCGGTCTACCGTGTGGGGAGCCTGCCTATTCTACGTCTTCCATAAAACTAATTGGTTCATAGGACCGGAGCCTCGACTTCCAATATCAGCCACAGTCACAAAGGGAGTGATCGCGGAGCTAATGAAGCGAGAAGCCCAGGAAGTATGAGTAGGAAACAATAGCTGCAGAGAAGCGAAAATGTTCCTGAAGGGAAGGAATCGCAGAAAAACCATAGGGCTTTACTATCTCTAAACCGGAAAAGCCTGGCAATGGTCCAGGGCATAGTAACAAGACAATGTGAGCTAAATCGACACATGTCCCTAATGGATAAGACCACAGACCCCTCCTGCTCCAACTGTGGAGAACTAAAGACCAGCTAACACTACCTGGCTAAGTGTGTACTCTACAGTAGGCTAGTTGAGAGACGTTTGGCACCTACTGGATCAAGAAAGAGGAGCTATAGGACTTAGATATCAGCCTCAAAACGGAGTACTGTAGAAGAAGCTCAAGGTTTGTGGACGGGGGGGTGGGGTCACAGAGACTTTGTACCGTTCTTATGCCGAATGCGTATGGATCAGAATCTCACTACAAGTGTATAACTTGATGTGCTGGCCTCTGTACCATCATGGAAACAGGCTGTAATGAGTCCACCCAGAGACATGAACACCCGCCTGTATCCCGCAGGCATCTATAATCTGTCAACTCATGGCGACTCCATTACAGAGGCACGTGCGGTGTCCGATTTCAGGTTCTACCACGTGTAATTATCTAAATAAATAAGTATCTTATTATACAGGGCCAATATTATTAATTAATACTTATGAGTACATATGTGACTTTTATATTTTTAATCGACTACGAAAAAGGAGTGTAATGTATTGACCGTCTATAGACTAGAGACTTGTATGTATGTATTTATGTATGTCATCGTATCAGCTCATATACGTCTCCACCGAGGGGCTCGAGCCTACCCTGAATTAGGGCGATCGGGCCTTAGTCAACCACGCGGGCCTAGTGCGTATGTACATATCCTATTTATGTATGTATGTACTAGTTTTTGCCAGCAGCTTCGCTCGTGTGAACATAGTTTCTCTGACTGTCTATGAGAGTGCGCAGTGCGCGAGATCTATGAAGAGTATACTCCTGAAGCACACCCCGGACACTTCATACAGCGGGCAAGAAATTACAATTCTTAAAACAAATGACGGAGCAAACAAAATTGCGGCGAAATCCTATACGTTCGAGAACCAAACTATAACCAATGTGTATACAATCTGGGTGACGAGGGGGTGAGGTCGCAATCTAGAGAACGGTCGGGATTGTCCATACTGTATGTTAGTACAAATATCTTTGCCGAAAGTAGAAAGCCTACTTAGCCTTGGTAATTTTCCTTTTAGATTGTTAAATGTTCTACTATTTCCTTTTTTTTGGATATCCCGAAATACCGGTTCAGCTTGTAAAAGGGGGGGGGGTGGGGGGGGGGGACACTCAACTCTAACAAAATTTAAAGCTTTATATTTGTTTTTTATTATATTGCTTAATATTGTCAAAAATATTTTTTTTCTTGCGATTCCTGCAAATATTGTACAAAGACATTTCATTATTTTTATGAGTAGACTAGCTTTTGCCCTTGGCTTCGCTCAGTTGTATAACTGTATTTGAGGGTAAGTGGGCTTGTAAAAATTTGTAATAAATAGGCAATAAGTTTTTTTTTTACTATTTAAAAGTGTGTGTACAACTATTTAAAAGTGTGTGTACAACTATTTAGACATATAATAAAACTGTAACGGGGCTGTGTCTGCACGTTGAAAATTTTTTGGAAATTATAACTGTGGTGGACAATACTAACGATATAGAGGCCAAAACAACAACTTTTGGAATTTTTTTCTGTGTGTCTGTTCGCGCATCACGCAAAAACTACCAGGCCGTTTTTGATGAAATTTTGTATGGTGGTTCAAGCCTGGGTTAAGATAGTCAAGTCAAGTCACAGTCACAGTCGTTTTAGCATAAAAGAGTAGGTAATACTTACACTTTCGAAAGTTCAAATTAGTAATAAGAACAATATTAGTAAGGATAGAAAGCAAACCTACAAATAAATAAAAACAAGAACTTTTCTAAACAAGACATTTATCAAATGAAGGATAATACAAGATTATTAAAGAGAGAGAGGACTCTTCTTTACGTAACAAACTTTAAAGCCCCTCAAGTGATGTTCAAAGGGTCCTCAAGCCTTTTCAAACTCCAGCCATTCATCTTTACTCAAATTAATGAAAATTTAATTCGTGCGCTTTAGGTGTACTAAAAAATTCTCTTAAGTAATTATTTATATGAAAATTCGGTGGAGAAGGAAAAGTTATCGACCTTGCAGCGTCGGCGCACCCTCCAATTGCGCCGATGCACGCACAAAAATAAGTTGGTTATGGAGGGAAGGGCAGGGTTCCTTTAAAATAGGCAAATCCACCAAAACTGAATATACAGGGTGTAACAAAATTGGTGTAGGTCTCGTTAACTGCTACTCATCATACTGAACAACTTTTGTTTTATTACTTTGCTGAAAACTTAAAAAAAATTTTTACTCTTCATACAAATCGGTCAGCTGTTCGACCGATTTTGTGAATTTTAGTATGGAGGGTCCAAATTTTTTTTTGAGAATTGACTATGGGTTCCTTGGAGAAAGTTGTTTAGTATGACGAGTAGAACCCCCAGTTAACGGTACCTACACCAATTTTTTTACACCCTGTATATTAAAACTGGTTAATTGGCAAAAATATGAAAAAGAAATGAATGTAAAATATGGAAAAAGACACTATGGTATCGATGACCAATTAATCAGGATAGAAATGACAATTTCAAAAAAAACAACAACCAATGACCTAAAGGTAAAAATAGATAAAAAGATTATATAAAAGCAGGTTGGAAATAAAAACCAAAAAGATTGACTTCGTCACAACCTTAGATTGGATCGAGAAATTAATCTTGAAAGCAAGTCTTCCTCGTTGCCATTGAAAAACTTAATACTTGGCTGGAAGACTATTAAATCTACTTTCTACTTTCCAAATCCTCTTCATTACACAAAGGAGCCTCAAAACAGATGCTATCACTTTCAAGCTTCCCCTTAAGGCTCTAACCACATTGATCAGAATGGAATTAAGTCGGTATAAAAAAAAAACTAACTGCGTGATCGAATCAGAAACGAGGAGATCCGCAGGAGAACTAAAGTAACCGATATAGCTCACAGAATCGCTAGACTGAAGTGGCAGTGGGCAGGGCACATAGCTCGTAGAACAGATGGCCGATGGGGTAGTAAAGTTCTCGAGTGGCGACCGCGCACCGGAAAACGTAGCGTAGGCAGGCCTTCCACGCGGTGGACCGATGACCTGGTGAAGGTCGCGGGAAGCCGATGGATGCGGGCAGCGCAGGACCGGTCGTCGTGGAAATCCTTGGGGGAGGCCTTTGTTCAGCAGTGGACGATTTGTGGCTGATATGATGATGATGATGATGATGAAAAAAAAAACCTTGTATCAACTCTATATTAGCGTTACTTCCGTCTTGACGGGCTTCGGATTTTCCATTCGGCCGACGTCGTCAACGTCGATATTGGGGTGGGGGGTACAAAGCCAAATCCTCGTATGATTTTCAACTTCCCATTCCACGTAGAACGCAAAAACGACAAAGTTTTTACACGACTGCCCACAAAAAAGCAGTGTTTTGTTTTCAGGTGTATAATGTATGTATGTTTCATTATTCCACGATATCTCCTAAACGATTTGATGGATTTTAGAGTGCGAGGTATCGTTAGAATTCGTCTTGATCCCGAGAGTGACATAGGATACGTTTTTACCCGATCTTAATTTTTTTATTAAATGTTATTATTTAGGGGAGGCCTTTGTCCAGCAGTGGACGTTTTTCGGCTGATATGATATGGTTATGATATGCTGATTTATAAGTCGAAAATAAAATATCTTGAACAGAAAATGGTAATAAACTGCCCAAGTAAACTTTCAAAGCTATTAAATTTTGTAAACAATTGACATTTGTATAAGTTTTAGATGTTATTTCCAGGATAGTTATTATTTATATCTGGAAAATTATGCGCAATTGTGTTTTTACTTATAATAGCCGTCATTTAGGTAGTATATTGTCTTGTGGTTTTTTTTAAGAATTGATTATCTAAGCATACTTCAGTACTTTCATTTCCAGAATGCTCAGTTTGCTATATACCCCTTCTTAAAGGTCTTTTTACCGGCTCAAGTCAGAGAGAAACCTAAATCTACAATAAACTACCGAAGTCGCGATTAAATATCCCATCTGTACCGCTAAATCTTCCTAATACCGCGTTATCGTGTGTTTCGCAAACCGATAGACTGAGCGTCGGACATTATCGGGCATTGGAGAAAGAAGTGCCCGGAGTGCCCAAAGTGGGCGATCAGTAAGTTAGGCCCCACTCGTGGGCCTCACTTATCTGACCCTTATCTGGGTCATCAATATGGACTCGACTGACTATTGCTCGTAAGTATTTTCCCTTCGCCTGTCTGAGGGAATGCCCAGGTTTTGTGGGAAATTTCGTTCGTGTGAAGTATAATTTGGGGTTTTTATTATAAACTAGCTTTTGACCGCGGCTAGGCTTGCGTGGGCATCGTTTTTAGGGTTCCGTACCCAAAGGGTAAAAACGGAACGCTATTACTAATACTTCGCTGTCCGTCAGTCTGTCTGTTTGTCCGTCTGTCACCAGTCACCAGGCTGTATTTCATGAACCGTGATAGCTAGACAGTTGAAATTTGCACAGATGATGTATTTCTGTTGCTGCTATAACAACATATACGTAAAATTTAAATAAAAAATGAAAAAGTAAAAAAACAAGGGGGGGGACTCCATACAAAAAACCTGTTTTTTTAACGTGAAGAAACTAGCGCCATCTAGTATGAAACACTATGTGTGCGTTTCTGACTCGCATTTGGGCGGTTTTTATTACTGTCTATGAGAGCGAATGGCGCATAAACAGGAGTTTTCTCCAATTCCATCGGGAACTATTTCGGGCTATGCTTATTAATAATAACAATAAATTTATTTATTTATATTAATAGTCATTTACAATAGCATCTTATACTATTTGTTTTAGAAATACACTTGTTTTCTTAGGTAATTCACGATAATAACATGATATTATGTATGGTATACGCTCTTACGGTGAAGGAAAACATCGTGAGGAAACCTGCACACGCCTACGGCGAAACTCGCAGGTTGTGTGTGAAGTCGACCAACCCGCAATGGGCCCGCGAGGTCGACTAAGGCCCGATCGCCCTAATTCAGGGTAGGCTCGAGTCCCTCAGTGGGGACGTATATGAGCTGATATCATGTATGGTAATATGGTAGGCACGTAATAAATACCTGTGTCGTAGACATCATCAAAAATTTTTGATGTGTAACATCTTTGCTCTCGCTTTCCTGCAATTTGTGGGAGTGATTTCGTGAAATAGGACGGAAATGTGTAACATGGGACGGAAATGTGTGACAGGAAGTCGCGAAAGCGCGAAATTCTACTTTACGAGAGTCCGACTCGCACTTGGTCGGTTTTTTTCGTTACTGTCAGATCCGCCACCCAGGTACAATATCGTCATCAAATCTAACTAACCTGAAGTATTTTGTCACATGTTACACATCATATGCGAGTACTGTAGGTCTCGCTCGAATTTTTTTTTAGTAGTCATGTTATTTCCCCCCCCCCCCCCCCCCCCCCCTCAAACATCTCTGTGTAAAAAATATACAACAATCCGTTGCTCCGTTGCGATGTTAAAGAAATCAACCGAAAATAGAGTCTTTTATAGTTCTCTCAAGAACTGTATCGGACTATGCTATTTTTACGGTATAAAATTCACGTCTTTCCCCATCACACAGGTAATATTTCGTCAAGATTGGTTGAGGTGTTGTAGCGTGAAGCGGTAACAAACAAACACATTTTTGATTAATCAACGGTAAAAATCACAAACAGATAAGCTAACTTACACTTACACTGACACTCTACACAACTGATACCTAGATGAACTGATTTCGTAACGCAAAAAAATACAAAAGTTTTTTCGAAAATATGAAAGTCAATCCTTTCCCTCTAATATGGTTGATGGGAGCGATGGCTGACTCTCGCGTTATACTCGTGACCGGGTGCTGTCCGTGTGAACTGGCCTACACTTGTCAAAGGCGTTCATGACATTCAATAATCTTCTTAATATATATAAATCTCGTGTCACAATGTTTGTCCTCAATGGACTCCTAAACCACTTAACCGATTATAATAAAATTAGCACACCGTGTGCAGTTCGATCCAACTTGAGAGATAGGATAGGGTAGGGTAGGGTAGTGTAGGGTAGGGTAGGGTAGTGTAGGGTAGGGTAGGGTAGTGTAGTGTAGAGTGTAGGGTAGGGTAGTGTAGTGTAGTGTAGTGTATGTAGGGTAGGGTAGGGTAGTGTAGGGTAGGGTAGTGTAGTGTAGTGTAGTGTAGTGTAGGGTAGTGTAGTGTAGGGTAGTGTAGGGTAGGGCAGGGCAGTGTAATGTATTGTAAGGCGGTACGAAGTTCGCCGGGACAGCTAGTTTTATTATATAACTAGCTTTTGCCCGCGGCTTCGCCCGCGTGGACATAGCTTTTATGACTCTTTTTGAGGGTGAGTGGTGCGCGAGCCGCAATCAGCTCGCAAGCGTGGACATGAGTTTTCTCCAGTTCCCTCAGCAACTGTATCGGGCTATTCGGATTAGCAGTCTTTGTCACTTCCCACCTCCTCAACAAATTCTATACAAAATCTCTTTAAACCGTTGCCCCGTTGCGACGCCACCGACGTACGCGAGCGTAGAAAAAAGTTGTCCCTAGATCCCTCGGGAACTATTTCAGAATATACTTATTAGTAAATTATATCATTTTCCACCGCATCTCTGTGCTAAAAATCACACCAATCCATTTTTTCGTTGCGATTTTAAATAACTTAACGAACAAAGAGTATTGTTTTAGTTTCCTCAGGAACTGCATCGGGCTATGATAATTTTCAGAGATAAAAAGAAGACTAATTCATTCCCAGTGGAACAGGCTACCTGCATGTCAACAAACACATTTTCACATTTATAATATTAAGTAAGGATTTCTAAATCTAAAATAACATATAGAGCGTCGGTGGCGTAACGGTTAGGGCCACTACCTCCTGTCCGGAAGGCCATGGTTCGAATCCTGTCACTTACCAAGATCTATACGAATATCGATTTCATACTCGTATGTACGTTTATCCGACGCTCTTACGGTGAGAAAAACATCGTGAGGAAACCTGCACTGCACACGCCTGCGAAGAAACTCGAAGCTTATGTGTGAAGTCAATCAACCCGCAATGGGCCCCCGTGATTGTCTAAGGCCTGATCGCCCCTAACTCAGGGCAGGTCGAGCCCCTTGGTGGGGACGTATATAAACTGATATGATGAAATAACACATATACCTATATTATCAAAAAACTAATTCAAATCATTATATCAATGTAGTAATAAAATTTCCTAAAAATATTAATGTGGGTCAAATCCTCGAGTCGTATCAGCTCCAAAGGAGCCCTTAACGCACTTCTCGTTGCCGCGCTGGATGGCAATAGACAACCTTAGCAGCAGGTAGGACCTCACGTCACATCTCCTCTCTCGAAGGCGAAGGCCAATCTCCTTAATGAAGGCAAAGGCCTCTGAGGGTTCAGCAGCCGGTTGTCTCACAGACCAGCGGCACAAAGCAGTAATTTGCCTCCAATACCGAGTACTTATTATGCTTTTTTCTCGCCGCAAATTAAGCAGCAGTACCGTACGGGTGAGGCGTGAGGCAGAAAAAGTGGCGTCCCAAAGCAGGCACGTTCCTCTCTGCCATGGCACCTGTTTAAACCCTCCGGCCTTTTGCCATCACATCGACTAAAGCCGCGCTGCATCGAAGATGGAATATTCCATCTGGCCGAGACCAGTACCCTCCGAGTGAGGTCATTTAGGAATTGGTGACGTGGGAATCTTCACAAACAATGACCGTAACTCAGTGCGTGATGGCCAATTGCCTCCACCGTGGACCCGCAAATACATTAATTGAGTGAACCTATCACAGATATTGATATTGCAAGCGGAGAGCAACTGCCACACGCAAATAGTCGCCGTCAGAAGAGTTCCCATATCTGTGCCTCCTGATAAAAAATGCTAAACTCGATTTATGTGTTTTTAATTTTTTTACACCATTGGAATCTGTAAAAAAATACATATCGGTTCGTCTATGAAACACATCGCTACATGCCATAGTTCCAGAGTTAGAGTTGTGTAAAGTAGCGTATGCTGAAAAATACATAAAAGAAATCTAAACAAAAGTATGAAATAATATTTTAATGTTTTAATACAACTTGAGCGCGTTTTATTATACCTGCAGTGCCATCTATTGACATTCTGCTGCTATGATTATAATGTGTGGTATGTGTAGCTAATATGGAGAAAAAAGTACTCTATTGTTATTATTGTAAGTATCGATAGATCTAATTTCCCACGGGACCTCTTTAGTTTTCCGGGATAAAGAATACCCGACTATACAATGATGGTCAAAACACCCCATCCCAATGTAAAGGTTTCATATTGTTACGTTGAGCCATTCTAAAGATACAATTTTTTGCATTCCTGCAGGAACCTTTAATTTTTTTGGGATTCACAATGTCCCAGTTTTAGTTCGCGATATAGGGTATCAAAGTGTAAAATTAGATTGTAATATGTCAAGCCACATTTTCGTGGTGAGCCATTCTATAAATGATTACTTTTGATTTTCCCACAGGAACTCTTCAATTTTCCGGGATAAAAAGTATCCTATATGTTACCCCGGGCTATAAGGAACCACCATACAAAATTTCATCAAAATTGGCCTGGTAGTTTTTGCGTGATGCACGAACATACAGACAGACAGACAGACAGACAAAAATTCTAAAAGTTGTTGTTTTAACCTCTATATCGTTAGTAATGTCCACCACAGTTATTATTTTCCAAAAATATTTCATGTACAGACGCGGCCCCGTTACAGTTTTATTATATTATAGACTTCTCGTGTCATATTGTTTTCATGTTCTAATGACATTTTTTTTATATACACGGATTGAATTTTGACGTTATTATCTAATGACCTATTTTATGACTATCAGAAAGAGTGTTATTTTCACCTATTTTGAATAAATATCTTGAATCTTGATGAAAAGTTGTGTATTGACGATCCGATGTTATTCGTCAGTTCGATTCGCTTCCACTTACAAACACCAACAGTGCAACCGCAAAAAAACCGGCCAAGCGCGAGTCGGACTCGCGCGCGAAGGGTTCCGTACCATTATCTATTAAAAACACGTTTGTTGTATGGAAGCCACCCTTAATATTTTTTTTAAAGTGAATAGTACAACTCAATTACAGCAGCTCATATATTCGTCCCTCACCGAGGGGCTCAAGCCTACCCTGAATTAGGGTGATCGGGCCTTAGTCGACCACGCGGGCCCAGTGCGGGTTGGTCAACTGCACACACCACCTTCGAAGTTTCTTCGCAGATGTGTGCAGGTTTCCTCACGATATTTTCCTTCACCGTAAGCGCGTCGGATAAACGTACATATGAGATCGAAATTCGAAAACACATTGGTAAGTGGCAGGACTCGAACCACGACCTCCCGGTTAGGAGGAAGAAGCCCTTGCCGTTGCGCCACCGACGCTATATTATATATACAACTCAATATTCTGTGAATATTTCAAGCGTCTACCTGTTGCCGTTATCAATATCGAGCAAAAACGAGCAAAAAAATCATGTTAGTTGCCCCCTTAAATATTTATTTTATTCTGTCTTTTAGTATTTGTTGTTATAACGGCAACAGACATACATCATTTCTGAAAATTTCAACTGTCTAGCTATCACGGTTCATGAAATACAGCCTGGTGACAGACGGACGGACGGACAGCGAAGTCTCAGTAACAGGGTCCCATTTTACCCTTTGTGTACGGAATCCTAAAAAAACCTTAACGACCGCTAAAAATTAATGATAATCTATAATTAATTCTCTTTAATTGGAGATTGTCTTCCACATTACCCTGGCAACCCTATCGCTACGCGAGCGAGCAATCGGCAAAGTTGGAGCTGCGGTGCACTTCACTACTTTCTACTTAAGAGTTTTTTCGATTAACTTAATTGCTTCTGGGCGATTTGATTGTAGCCGTGATTGCCTTGTTCTGTCGGCTACATGGCTTTATGGGCTGGCGTGTACTTAGGTTGTAGCACGGTGCGCAGTTATTCAATCTTCTTTCATTCCATCTATTTCTTTTCCACGCATAAGCTGTCACCCATCTGACAGCATCATTAAAAATTAAAATTGTCTTCATCATACTTATATTCATCATCATCATATCAGCCGAAGGACGTCCACTGCTGGACATAGGCCTCCCCCGAGGATCTCCACGACGACCGGCGAGTGGCGATCACGAACCGGAAAGCGTAGTGTAGGCAGTCCTCCCACTCGGTGGACCGATGACTTGGTGAAGGTCGCGGGAAGCCGCTGGATGCGGGCAGCGCAGAACCGGTCATACTTATATTAATTACTAATTAAAATTAATTATTTTTTTCTCTCTTATATAAGACCCATTTTGGGTAGGTTTTATTTGTGTTTTTTCTGTGATTTATCGTTTTCTAATTCTTATGTTCTTTTCTAGGTCTTATATTTTATCCTTAACTCAATAATAAATAAAATTGGGTTTAAAAAAAGAACCCACTCCCTACCTACCCACCTAACTACCTGCCGTGCGACAAGGTACTGGATCTAATGCCTTGTTTACAGGTAAGTAAGTACTTCAAAGTAATTAATGGAGGGTTCAGCTTATAAAACTGGATAACTTTCCACAAGGAACCTACTTATAATAAATTTGCAAAATTAATTTGGACCCGCCAGTATAACAAGTCCAGAAATTATTTTGCGAATGGTGTACAGGTTCCTTGAGGAAAGTTGTTCAGTCGCATAAGCTGAAAAACCGATAAACCTTATTATTTATTTTTTGCAATATCAGGTGTAATTTTCTTTGCCTATTTTTTTTTGTTTTCTTATCATCATCATCATCACATCAGCCGAAGGACGTCCACTGATGGACATAGGCTTCCCCCAAGGATTTCCACGACGATAGGTTCTGCGCTACCCGCGGACTTCACCAGGTCATCGGTCCACCGAATGGGAGGCCTGCCTACGGTAAGTTTTCCAGTGCGCGGTCGCCACTCGAGAACTTGACTGCCCCAACGGCCATCCAGTCTACGTGCTATGTGCCCCGCCCACTACCACTTAAGTTTAGCAATTCTGAGAGCTATGTCGGTTACTTTGGTTCTTCTACGGATCTCCTCGTTTCTGACCGTACTTTAACCGCCTCCGTAGCTCAGAGGCAAAGTTCACTGGCTTTACACAGGACGTCGAGGGTTCCATTCCCGGCGGGGACAATTGTAAGACTCGGTTTGGTTTGTGGAAGGACATTTTCTAAGCCCGCCTGGCTAGCTACCACCATCTTATCTAAGTCTTGCCGCCAAATATCAATGTTGATATCATTGGTGTGTTTTGGCATGAAGATAAGATAGCCAGTTCCCCATTGCGTTGGGGAATCTTGTGAAGCCGGCTTCCATCTTCGGCAACATCGTCACTTACCACTAGGTGAGATCTTGTCAAGGGTTTACCAATTGTGAACAAAAAAATTTAAAAAAAGATTCGAATATAAGTCAACCTAGGCTGATTCGATTTGCTTTCTCATAAGCGCAATATATCTGGGCGCGGCGATGAACAAGACCTAGACCAAATGCTTCTTCCAAAACTAGTGAAAACTCAGACGATGAACCAGAACAGCACGCTCACACCAACTCATAACAACTCATCTCCTACACCCTCGATATTTCCTTTATTACTAAACTTGCATGCACATTGTAATGTTTTGTAGTGTCTTATTACTTAAAAAAAACAGTTTTTTTCTAATTTCACATATTCTGTTACTTCCAATTGCATACTTACTTTAAGCACAACCAGGATACTTTATACAACGGGCCAGAAATTACATTTCAAAAAAGGAATGACGGAACAAACAAAATGGCGGCGAAATCCTATACGTTCGACAACCAATCTGTATCAATCTGGGTGACGAGAGGGTGAGGTCGCAATCTAGAGAGCGGCAGGGAGTGTCCATACTAAATGTTAGTACTAATATATATACTTTGCTTTAAGGGCACCGAGGAGGCTTTCCGCTTTAATACAAAAACTACACGCCGGAATTAATCCAAACTTCGCAAATATATTGTGTAGACTCATATCGATGTTTGTGATTAGTTTTCAATGTATTAAATTTAAATATAACGTAGGCTTAAAAAAAAACGGTTGTCTGTAAAGTCGGTTTACTGACGATAGTTGAACGTGACAACTTCATAAGAAAAAAGCCTTAAACGGAACGCCTCACGGAACGCCTCAGAGCGAGGTAACGACGCATTTTTCGGAACGCCTCAGAGCGAGGTAACGACGCATGGTAACGACGCATTTTTTCGTGCGTGCAGCCGGCTCCATCGAATTATAAGACGTTATCACGTCAATAATATTGTACTGAAAGTTTGAAACTGCTCTTATTTTTTGCCGTTTTATATTACCTAGTAAATCGAAAACTCAATATATTTGCAAAGTGTGGATTCAATCCAGCATGCAGTTTTTGTATTATAGCGGAACTACGTTTGTATGGAAACTCGAGCCTCCTGGGGACCCTAAAATTCTATGTTATTCCTTAGGCAGTGTTCGCTACTAGTGAACGTATAACGCAAGGAAACCTAGAAATCTGGATTTTTTTGTATTATTTTTTCCAGCCATCTAATAACTCCTTGGAATAATCCTTAAAAAATAAAAAAAAGTATTCTAAATGTATATTTCTTTGCCAAATTAAGGGTTAAATCGATGGTTACGAGCGAGTATCTAAGTAAGTATTGCATAATGTAGTCTACAACTAACACTATAAATGAGAAACAACTTACCGAGCTATTTTTTCTAATAAAATACGTAGTTGATAACACAGCCAGGTAATTATTATATCAGCTCATATACATCCCCACCGAGGGGCTCGAGCCTACTCTGAATCATGGCGATTAGGCCTTAGTCGACCACGCGGGCCCAGTGCGGGTTGGTCGACTTCATACACAACCTTCGAGTTTCTTCGCAGGCCTGTGCAGGTTTCCTCACGATGTTTTCCTTCACCGCTAAAGAAATCTGTAATGATATGTACGTAAGTTTTTGAAAAACTTATTGGTACATTGGCCGTCCAGATTTAAATCCGGTACCTCCGGTTAGATGGACCAAGTCGTTACCGGTTGAGCCACCGACACTTCTTTCGACCGAAGCCATGTAATACACAGTGAAAATTAGTCACCCTAGCCACATTATTAAAGATTAACAATTCTATAAATGAGAAGCAAACCAACGAGCTAACTTTTCTAATAAAATAACTAGTTGATGACATAGTCAGGTAATTAACAATGAAAATAAACCAACCTAGCCACATTATTGAAGTTTGAGTGGCTTTCTGTTTTTTATTTGATTTTTTAAAATGCTATATTACCTGTGTTGATAACACAGCCAGGTAGCAAACAGTGAAAATAAGTCAACCTAGCCACATTATTGAAGTTTGAGTGGCTTTCTGTTTTTTATTTGATTTTTTAAAATGCTATATTACCTGTGTTGATAACACAGCCAGGTAACAAACAGTGAAAATAAGCCAACCTAGCCACATTATTGAAGTTTGAGTGGCTTTCTGTTTTTTATTTGATTTTCAAAATGTTATATTACCTGTAAGTCTTCCTTCTAAATAAATAAATAAAATACCTAGCTGATAACACAGCCAGGTAATAAACAGTGAAAATAAGTCAACCTAGCCACATTATAAAGGTTTAACAAGTCTATAAATGAGAAACAACCCATCGAGCTAACTTTTCTAATAAAATACCTAGTTGATAACACAACCAGGCAATAAACAGTAAAAATAAGTCAACCTAGCCACATTATTAAAGTTAACAAGTCGTAAACGTTCCAAGGTAACCTCGGAAACTTCTCTCTAAGTGTAACGTAAACCACTTTTCTTCTTATTTCATCCAATTTGAAGGCGAATTTTTTGTTCCCAAGGGTACGGCGGGTGAAAGTTTGGGCAACTCTGACCCAAGGGCTGCGGCTGACTTGAGTGGTCTTCTGTCAACTCGGCTGGTGGTCAATTGACTTCGAAACTAGAAGCATTAGACTTGGTGACGTATTTACAAGTATTCGCGCCCCGAGCGATTATTTTTGGCCGCCTCTTTGGAACTGATAAGTACGAAACATTATAATCCATTTGACCCCATGGTCCCGTCTTAATATCCTATTTGAGAAATTAAAACTGGAGATAAGATAAGATAAAAAAAATATTTTGCAATTATACAGGTACACATTAAACAGATGATGATATTTAAATACGTCTCTTCTGTATAGCTAATATTAAAACAAGCATGCAAAATTTAAATTAAAAAAACATAAATTTGTGATTTTCATGGTCACATTATTTGTTGGTCGAATAATTCATTGACATTATAGATTTTTTTTTCGATTAGCCAGTTATACATTTTTTTTAAATAGTGTTATTTTTAGGTTCTTAAATGAGCGAACGATAAAATAATCGTTCGGTTTGATCATGCATGATACTGTTGAAGAGCTTCACGAAACTAAGCGAGGCGAGGCTACCCCTGGGCGGCGGTCTGACAATGTAAAAAAGGGTGGAGATGGGCTTCGCAATAATAATAAGTATGTGGTATAATTTAAATCTTATTAACAATAAATACTTACCATAACATGTCATCTGTTGTTTGTTTTATTACTTTTACCGAAGACAGTGGTGAATTATTCATAACAACCAGTAAAATGATGAATGTCACAGTTTTCATCACATTTACCAGATCATAAGGTAACTATGAATAATGACCGGTTATTATTAATACTAGCCACACTACTAACGTTAACACTAGCCGAGAAAGTCAATACAATAGCATTTGTTGGACGTTTTCTCTGCTACAAATCGAGAAAATGCGCTGTTACGCTCTAAATGCGCACTACGTGAGTTTATGTAGGTAATGAATGCCTTAAAGGCCCCTTCACCCTTACCGCCCCCCGCATGGCCACCCTGGGCATTAGGTTCTTTCGCGCTTAAGAAGTACGTCCCTGCTAGGTCTAGGGCTGCGGTGCTCCCAAGAGCTAGAATTCTGTTCTCAGTGGACTAGGTTTCAGTATAAATTGTGTACTTAGAGCACATTTGAACGGGTTTTAGGGTCCCGTAGTTAAACTAGGGACCAGTGGAGATGAAATTTACTGATTTTCCAGTGAAGATGTTAGAGGGTTGCGAACTAACGGGTGTCCCAATAAGAGTGCACTTTTCAAATTTTGTGGCTTTTTTTCATGCATGTGGCAACTCTGAAATTTGACAGCTGTCAAGTTTGGCTGTCCCGATTATTAAATATGGAGAGCTAAACAAAAGAAGAGCGCGTTATCTTTGTGCACTTCATGAATTTTCAGTGACTTTTTAAACGACTTCAAAAAAAGGAGGAGGTTTCTCAATTCGACCGTATATTTTTTTTATGTTTGTTCGCGGATAACTTCGTCGTTTATGAACCGATTTTGACGATTCTTTTTTTGTTGGAAAAGACATATCCCAAGGGTGGTACCATGATAAGGAAACTAGGATCTGATAATGGAATCCCAGAGAAATCGAGAGAAACCTTCAAAGTTCGTAGTGGCGACTAGTGCGTTTGAAGTCGTTTTTTTTTGTTTAAAATTATTGATAAACATGTGTCTGTATCTCACCAATGACGCTTTGTATCTCGGTCTTGAGCTTAAGAATTGTTTCTGGTTTATACGCATAATGGCAAAGGCCGCAACATTATGGCAAGGGCCGCTACCTCCTGTCCAGGAGGTCGTGGTTCGAATCCTGCCACATACCAATTTGTTTTCGAATTTCTATTTCATATGAACGTTTATCCGACACTCTCACGGTGAAGGAAAACATCGTGAGGAAATCTGGACGAAACCTACGAAGAAACTTGAAGGTTGTGTGTTAAGTCGACCAACCCGCACTAGACCCGATATCCAAAGAAAAAAATAACACGGCTTTAAATTGCATGATCTTGGTGGCCAGTCAATATCAGAGTTCCATGAGATAATTTAGTCTAGAAATCGTTGCTGCAAAAAATTGATTGTTTCATACCCTTTGTGGCTGGTGATGATGGTGTGTCCGCTGGATGCGGGCAGCGCAGAACCAGTCGTCGTGGACATCTTTGGGGGAGGCCTATGTCCAGCAGTGGACGTCCTTCAGATGATATGATGTGGCTGATGACGCCGTCCTGCTGAAACCACATGCCGTCCAGTTGAGGACACGAGCTCTCAGTTATCATGTTCCTGTAATGAATCAGTCACTACAATTACGGCCTCATTTTTATAGTAGGTTTTCACAATGATAACTTTTTTTTGTTTATTCGTGACCGTGGATACAAAGTCCTGAAGTGGAAAACATAAAAAGCACATATTGCAACAAACTGTAAATTTAAAAAATAATTGGTTGTCTGTGAAGTCGGTTTACGGACGATAGTTTAACGTGAAAAGTCATTAAAACTATGTTCACGCGGGCGAAGGCGCGGGAAAAAGCTAGTAACTAAATAAATCAGGTGCTCTCACACGTGGACTTATTTTCCCATGATGTGAAGATAAACATTCCGTAGCCTTGATTTCTGACCCTATATTTCATTTAAGCTAGATAAATCCGCTCGCCTACAAAATATTCGTCAGCTCCTGATAACAAAAGTGAATTTATTGTGTTTGTTATCCCATAAATGATTTATTGGTTTTGTTTGGCGGAAGCTAACCCAGTTAGGATTAGCTGAGTACCGTTAGCGTTGCCGTATAAATGTTTTTTTTTATTCACAATTGGTAAGCCCTGACGGTAAGTGACGATGATGCTGAAGATGGAAGAGGGCTTACCAAGATTCCCCAACGCAATGGAGAACTGGCTATCTTATTTTCAAGCCGGAACACATCAATGTTGTTAACACTGATGTTTGGCGGCAAGACTTAGATAAGATGGTGGTAGCTAGCCAGGCGGGCTTAGAAAATGCCCTACCACCAACCAAACCGAGTCTTACAAGTTGACCCCATCGGGAATCGAACCCGCGACCTCCTGGTGTGAAGCGAATGGACTAACCATACTCCACGGAGGCGCTACCGCTAGCATCAAGATCGTATTTTAAAAAAAACCTTACAAATGTGAGTTTAACTCGCGTGGAGTGTTTCGTACGTGGATTGAGAAATTTCCTATGTTACTTTAAATACCATAGACTTTTTATAGGTTTTCCTGTAATCTCTAGGTAAAGAACTATTTTCTATACTTTTTCAAAATTTTAGGCCCATTAGGTTCGGCGATAAGAGGGAATGGTCGATTTCCGACTATTTTTGACTTCAAAAAAAGGAGGAGGTTTCTCAATTCGACCGTATATATATATTTTTTTGTATGTGTGATCGCGAATAACTTCGTCGTTTATTATTGATGATTCTTTTTTGTTGGAAAGGAGATATCCCGAGGGTGGTCCCATGATAAGGAAACTATCATCTGATGATGGCATCCCAGAGAAATCGAGGGGA